>JALGBA010001049.1:0-170675 GCA_023970755.1 Azemiops feae | reverse complement strand
TGGCCATTTACAAATACAGTGGTAATAAATGGTAATAAAAATTCATTTTCTGATCAATGCATGCATTTATGATCAAATTTTAGGCACCTGACATAACACATTACCGAGTGAGAATAATGCTACCATAGCTGTATAAGATAATTATGCTTGAATAAGAGGGCAGCAAGCAGTGATCTTCACAGTATCTTTCTTTCAATCTCTCTCTCTCTCTGTCTGTCTCTTTGTCATATGTTTGCTTAGCAGCCAATTTTTTTGATGACCTGATAGTTGGGACAGAACGTGGTCGCTAAATGAGGAGTGGGTATACAAATTGTGCTCTTTATCAGTATGTGATTAGAACTAAAATAGCCGCTTAAAACATTAAGCAACATTAAGAAATGTGTGGGTCTTTCTAGAATGGTACAGTTAGGGCCAAATGTGGGATTGTTATGAGGCTAACACAAAGAAACCATTCTGCCCAATTTTCCTATGATTTGGCCTCTTTGATGAGTGTATGTTAAGCTAAGCTGGCAAACCTGATGCTGAAAAGTAGGCAACTCTACATGTCTTGCTTTTTTCACCTATGTTCCAGGCAAGAGCTAAAGATTCTTGGGCTGACAGTGCTGTTGGACCTAAGCCATGTGGATGACTGGGCCTTCCAGGCCCCTGTATTGCTGCCAGCTTTAAGAGCATTCCAGGTATCATCCCGACTCAGTTGCCTTTCCCTTCTCCCTGTAGTTCTAATTGGGGATGATGGGAGATGCAGCCAGGTGCATATGAAGGACACCGAAGTGGGGAAAGTGAACCTGAAGTTTTTTTCCTTGGCCTCACAATAAGCAGCATGAGTTTTTATTTACTGTTTCAATAAAATACAGTAATACATTTTTGGAAAAATCAGTCCCTATCCTGCAAAACCTCAAATTACAAGCCATTATAATGAATATAAACAGCATGGTTTATGCACATTGTCACTAAATCTCATATTCAGGAGGGATGGGATATAAACGGTATAGATTAGTGATTTTGATATCATTTATATCATCAAAATAAGCAACCAAATGTTGCTAGATAAAAAAATCAAAAGTTTTTATTGTTCTATAATGGAAACCATGGCTAAGCCTTAGATGAATCCTGGACTCTGGCAGAGAGTGCTTTGTTGTAACTTCTTTTGTTTCTCATATATTAGAGAACATGCCTCACTTTTTGGGCCAGTAGAACAAAATTCCCTCCCTTTTGCTTCTGACTACTGTATGCAACTTTTATGAGCCTGTGAAGCAAGCTCTTTTATTATTTAGGAGACCACGCCAACTCCCATCAGTCAGCTGCTGGTGGTCTTACCTTCTGATAATCGTTTTGTACCCCATGAAGAGGAATTGATCTTAGAACCTGCTGTGGTAAGAACTCTGGGTTTGTGTTGGAAATTATTTCCTGGAGGAAAGTTGCTGAAGGAAGAAGAGAGAATTGGGGCAGGGAGAGTGAGATACCTAATGCATGGTTGGAAGCATCAGGGAGTCCTGATCAAAATCAAGATGACAGTCACAACTGAGTGATTGAAGCTTTGCTCTTTTTATATACAGTATGTATCAATGTTACACAGGGTAATTGTTTGATAACACTGGGTGGAGTCACACATTTTGCTAAACTGTGATGTGGTTTGATTGGCTTTTAGTTTAGAGTTTGGTACAAATCTTTGTGGTTGATAAACTGGCTAATGGTTTAGTATGTTGTGCAGTCCAGCTAACTGTAGTTTATTCAATAATCCTGGTTAATGCATGGCTTGAGATGGAGTGAATCCATCTACGTGTTAACTTGAGGCAAGTCCATTATAGAAAAACTGAACTGATGAGAGAAACTTACAAACTGTTGGCCATCTGAGCTGCCATTTACTGTTAATTCAGCTGTACCTTTCTACCAGTTGAGACATTAATCAATAATGTTTTTATCTGGTAATGAAGAAAAAGCTATATAGTGTATTGTTTTCTGCTGGTACGTTTTTGGCTAAAATCACAATGAAACCAACTGATATGTGAAGGAGGTAGCTTATAATTGTGTGATTACATAAACCTCTGGACATTCTCTAGACTGAATTGTATGAGCTGGGTATTATTAACCAAAATTAGCTCATAGGGTCCGTGTGTATAATTTATTTAATACATTCCTAGATAAAATCAATGGATTGATAGAGTTGTGTATATACTCCCTTAAACAATTTGGAGGATATAGCAAATAAATGTAAGCATGCAAATAATATTAGAATAATAGGGTTAGGGGTGAGGAGAAAAAAAAGTATTGTTTCTATCATGCAAGATGCTGCAAAAGGAAAAATACATTTTTTTTCCTTTGGACAAAATAAACATTTCATTCTGTATTTTTGTCCTTCGAAGATTATAATAAGCTACTACCGGGTATTTCTAGTATCACTTTAGGTCTAGCCTTGACTTAGGGTTCAAGGCTGAGGTAAGGAGGACTGATGACAAGATATTGGGTATTACTGAAAATAATTTGGGACTTTTTGAATCTCATGCAGTCTCCTTATTCTGCAGGAAATCCGGCTTCTTTTGCTGCATGAACTTCCACATTATGTGGCCTTGGATCAGTTGATCCCAGCACTAGGTGGGACTCTGAGCTACGCGCCACCCAAATGGGTTAGAGAACATCAGGTATGGGAAAATAGTAATGAATGAGCCTTATGTTGACACAAAGAATTTATCCAGAGAACTAAAGCAGCCTCCTGCATTTTCTGCAAGAAACTTTCCTGCCTTTTTCCTTCAAGAATATGTAGTTAATATTTCCATCTTCCATAGATAGCTTTTACATTATGGGTGCTTAGAATGTCAGCACATACCTTATATTTACAGGAATCATCCATTTCAGAATGTAGTTCTAACTTGGACATTCTTATAATGTAAGTTCTTTATTAAAATATATTGTAACTCTCTGCTTTTATAACACTGATCAATGCCCCCCCCTCTCTGTGCGTGCGCGCACCCAGGCTCTTGAACAACTACAAGATCTCTGCTGTAGTGTTCTCCAGACTGTGTGTGAAGCCAGTGACCACCTCAAGGCAGTGGGAACAGCTTCAAATCAGGAGGTAAATATATGTGATATTTATATAGAAGTTATGAGTTATGCAATTGAATTATGCAATGAGAAGTACCCTTTCCTCTTGCTAGTACTTGGAGTAGAGTTGCAGCATTGGTCATCATGGGATAAAAATTGTCACTCTTGCTTCTGTCTCTGATTAATCCCCCAATTGAGGGAGTTCAACCCCAACCCCCAGTCCAAGGACTGGTACCGATTCGCGGCATGCCAGAAACTGGTCCGTGCAAACAAGCAAAGCCCCGTCTGCGGAATGCAGGCAGTATGCAAAACCACACCCCCTCTGGTCTGTGGAAAAACCTCCATGGAACCGGTTCCTGGTGCCCCAAAGGTTGGGGGCCGCTGGCTGAGGACTGAGTCAGTTGAAGGCTCTGAACTTATATGCATTTAAAAAGTGGGCAAAGAACACCTCCCAGCACCAGGATATTTACCAACACTCTAAATAGCTTATGGGATACCAGGAAATTCAAAGAAAACAATAGTATTTTAAAATTTACTGAAATATCATTAAATCAATCCTCAGCAATTTTCACATGAGACCACTAATATTTTCCAAAATGTTGCTCCAAATGGTATGAGATTTCAGAGATTTTGTGGTCATGGACACCTTTAGAAGTGGCCTAAGCTGGATTCTTCTGTTTTTGTCTCCATTATACTGTACAAAAATGTGTAGTGGAAGATTGTTTTAATTCTCTTTACAGTGACACAATAATTAAGTATCTGAATAGTTGATTTTTAAGAAAAGACACTTTAGCCGGATTTTGGATTATCATTTGAAATCGGCAGTATACGTATTTGTAGAAGGCTGTGTTTTTCGCTAAAAGTAGGTAAAGTATATGAAAAATGAGAAACAGCACAAATACTCATTTTAATGATACACAATAATGGATTTCTGAATGTATACATGTATCTACTTATGACTTTATGATAAATACCAATAGAAGAGGTTGAACTGTGGGGTCCTTGGTGCTCTCTGAGCTTGGGTCTTCTTCTTTCTGTTTCATTACCAAACTAGGTAACGGCAGCAGTGCTAGTAGGAGTAGGGTTTGCTCTCATAAATAAATCATACATTCTTGGGCTTGCAACTGGATACATATTACCTTAAAGCAGGGGTCCCCAACCCCCGGTCTGTGGACCTGTACCGGGCCCCAGCATGCCAACAACTGGTCCGCACAAACAAGCAAAGCCCCATCCACAGGATGCAGGCAGCACAAAAAACCACGCATCCTCGGTCTGCGGAAAAACCTGTCCATGGAACCGGTCCCTGGTGCCCAAAAGGTTGGGGACCTCTGCCTTAAAGCAAATCATGCTGAACATAGTGGATCTCTGAGCAAAATTGTACTGGAGCCTATTGTAAATCATTTACATTCAATGGTACTGCCAGGTAATGAAGTCCTAGGAAAACTGCTCTTGGGTCTCACACATAAACTCCTTAGAGCAGCGGTTCCCAAACTTTCTGGCACCGGGGACCAATTTCATGAAAGACAGTTTTTCCACAGATGGAGGGGGCAGGGCGGGGATGGTTTCACATGCAACCTAAATCCTGCATGAGCCGATGAAGCTTTGCTCACTCACCTGCTGCTTGCATGGCCCAGTTCCTAACAGGCCATGGACCGGTACTGGTCTGCGGCCCAGGGGTTGGGTGACTAGTGCTTTAGAGAACACCTTTTTGCTCACTTCATCCTTCCAATACTTTCTCTCCCCCTTCTTCCCACTTTATCCATTATTCCGTTCCTCTTCTTATCAGACTGGTAAATGATATACTGTCCATATTGCAGTTAGTAGACTTGTATTAGATTGTCAAGTCTTAGCCTGATTATTCACATGTTAGTTGCAATGAGCATCTGAAACTGGACAGAGCATATAATTGGAATCTTTTCTAATAATCTTGCACATACTTCACTTATTCTGCATTGAATCCCAATAAAAATCTGATGACTCAGAGAAGCTCCATCTCACCCCACCAGAAAAAATATTTCTAAGAACTTCTGCAGCTAGTCCCTATAGAGCTTCACCAATATATTTCCACATTCATAAGATCAAAACAGTTCTCACAGAAGTAGTAAGAGAGTGGCTGGGCTGTACTACTTTAGACCACAAGATTTATTTATTCATGCATTTATTTATTGTATCCCACCTTTATTATTTTTTACAAATAACTCAAGGTAGCAAATATATCCAATACAACTTTCTCTTCCTATTTTCCCCACAACAACCCTGTGAGTTGGCTGAGAGATGACTGGCCCAAATTCACCAGGCTGGCTTTCATGGTTTAGAATCATGCGGTACATTCTTCCCAGAAACATAATAAGATAAAGATGTCTGGCGTATAAAATTCTAGCCTTCCAGTTTTCTTAAAGGAAGGACTATTTTTATTTAGAGTGAAGAGGCAATCAGTACTAAGAGCCAAATTTTCAGTTAGAAGTGGTACAAGCTAACTAATGTTTACCATCTCAGTGAAAAATAAGCCTGTTATTCATAAGAACTAGGTCATTCATCGGAAATAGTTTTCCAAGTGGAATTTGAATAGACTTCCGTTGTTCCCTGTGACCAAAAGAAACAAGCTAAATAATAAAACTATAGCAAGTGCATTGATCTTTAAAGCATAGAATGTTCAGAGGCTCAGTGGGCTTCTTTTGTAGTGGTAGGAGGCTTGTTGTTAATTTTTCACGGCATACTAAAGTACTTGCTATCCATGTCAGTCTTTGTGGGACTTTTCTCATTTTGTTGGCCCTGCCTATCACCTTTGCTCCATTGTCATCTGTAGCTTTTCATCTTTGCAGGAACTGTCAACTCAAATCACCTTGCACCAGGAAACTATGCAGAAATTGCTTTCAGAGCCTCGTTTACTGGAACTCCAGTGCCGTGGAGGCTCCTTGCTGGCACGGCTACCTCCGTTGGGACCCTGCAGGTGAGGAACAGTTTTAGAAGATGATACAGGTAGTCCTCGACTTATAGCAATTCATTTAGTGACCGTTCAAAGTTACAATGGCACTGAAAAAAAGTGACTTAAGGTCATTTTTCACACTTACGACCGTTGCAGCATCCCCTTGGTCACATGATCAAAATTCGGATGCTTGGCAACTGGTTCATATTTATGACTGTTGCAGTGTCCCAGGATAATGGGATCAGCTTTTGTGACTTTCTGAGCCAGATTCACTTAACAATAATGTTCCTAACTTAACAACTGTAATAATTCACTTACCAACTGTGGCAAGAAAGATCATAAATGGGGCAAAACTCGCTTAACAAATGTTTCACTTAGCAACATAAATTTTGGGCTCAATCGGACTATCTGTAGTAATTTATGAACTGTAATTCCTAGGATCCATTGGACGATCCATTGGAGACTCTGATGGGAACTGCTGGGAATTGTAGTTCATCAGCATTTGGAAATTAATTCGTTATGTCTAAGTGGGTCTTCTCTGGGATTAATTTGTCTCTTTTGAGCAAATGCTCTTTTTATATTGTGCTACCCCAAAGTAATATTTTTTCCCCAACTTGTAGTATGCAAGCTGTGGATGCCACAAGACTCTATCAAGAGGTGGATGAAGCCCTTCATGGACTTGTCCAACTCAGCAACCGGTGTCTTGAGGTATTGCAGCAAGAGAAGAAAAACATACAGGTAATTAATTTCTAAGATTTGTTTCTCTAGGAAGAGTTGGCAATAGTGAATGTCATTAAGCAAAGAAACTAATTAGACCTAAAGTTTGTACCCACTACAGGAGCTTCAAAAAAAATGAAGCCAGGCAACTGTTCTCCCAAAATGGAATGGACAAATTCTAAGTTCAAAACTTTCCTTTCTTCCTTAATTTCTAATCTTGATAATACACTCATAAGCAGTCAAGACTTAATGATTTCTTGAAAACCAGAGCCTTCTTGCTAGGGAATGTTGAATGAGATGAATGGCTGTGGAGACTGTCACTTCAAAAGCCTAATTTTCTTTAGATTTGAGATGAGTGGGAGGTAAAGTGGCTCTGAGGAGTTGGGAGTTAGCTGACTGAGGAAAAAAAACTATGTAGAAGTTAGTGAATGAAGATAGGTGTTCCCAGTGATGTGCAGAAATGCCACAACGGGAAAATGTATTGAATTTGCCTATCTTCCTCAAAAGCTGAAAAAAGGTTTAAATCAGCCTTTCCCAATTCTAGCCATTGCTAACTATCCTGGAAAATGCAGTCCACAAAATTGGAAGGCACCTGGTTCAAGAGAGGACACCTTAAATATTTCAATGGATTAGTAGAGTGGCTTAAAGAAACGGTGAATGTAATGCCTGGGATTGACCAAGGTTGCCTTTTCCTTTTTCCTCTGATCACTCTCCATAGGTTCAGCAAGAAGGCAAAACATGCCTTCAGTCTGGTGACAACAGTGTAGAAAAGAAAAGAGAGGGCGAGAGACCAGCTGAACGGCTAGCTGAAAGAACATCCTTGGAGAAGAAACTATTACAAAACCCCAGGTCTTCAGGGAAGTCACAGGTCACACTCAAAGACTGTTCTGTTCCTCGAGCCCGAGCATGCAGCATCAGTGCTTCTTCCTCACCTAAGCATGGCTTGGTGCTTGGATCCAAGTTTGGTTCCTCTTGCAGTTTAACTTCTCTCTTCCAGCCACTTACCAGCCCCAAGGCCTCCCCTTGTTGTTCTCCTGCCCGGAACAATGCCCTAGATGGCAGGAAGAAGAGCCAGGGGCCCCTCAACACTTCCAAAACACCTGCATCTCCAGCTAATAACCTGGCATTACGAGCCTTGAGTGATCCGGGTCGCCCTAGTGTGCATATACGTGGTCTGGAAGTAAGCAGCCGGGAACTGGCAGACAGGAGCTGTTCTCCCCGTGAACATGTGCTGTTGGGACGCAGCAGAACTCATGTTGCTGAAGCACCCTGGGGGGCCACACCTCGCATGGAAAGAAGGCGTTGCCTTGGGTGAGTAAGGGGGCAAGAGAGTTTGTGGCTATCTTTTGCTTAACTGTTCCACAATAGAATGGAAGGATTAAGAAGTTGCTGATTGCCTGGAGGTATCATTTTTTTTTTTAAAAAATCTAGATATACAAGAAGATTTGACTTGAGACATTCTGGTGCCAGAACAGAAACTTTAAATGGCTTCTTCCCTTCAGGACCTGCTTTTTGTCGTCTCAGAGGGTAGTATAATAATGGCTTTTAAGCTACAGGGAGCAAGATTTGGATTGAATATTAGGGAAAATTCTCTAAGAATAAGAGCAATTCCGCAATGGAACCAATTACCTAGAGAGCTTCCTTGTGCTGGATGTTCTGAGAGAGACGCTTGATAGATATCTGTTGGGGAGGTTTTACTTGGCCTTGGTGGGCTAAATGGTTCCTTCTACCTCAATATGAACATCACTTTGTTTTGTGTTAGTCAGGCTTCAGGCATTGTATCCAGCTCTGGGCACCACAATTTAAGAAACAGACACATTGGAACACATTCAGATAAGAGCATCGAAGCTATTTGTGGAATTCAAACAAATGAAGAGACATTGAAGGAATTGGAAATGTTTAGCATTGAGAACGATATGGGGAAGGGTAGGATAGCATGACTTGAAAGGATTATCACACCGAAGAAAACTTAAGACCTATGCTCCATCGGTCCTGAACGCAGGATACCAAATAATGAATTCAAGTCATAAGAAGGGAGATTCCAATCGAACGTTAGAGAAAAACTATCTAATAGAACAGTTCAAACATAAACAATTGCACAGAGAAATGGTGAATTCCCCTTCACTAAATATGTTCAAGCAAAGGCTAGACAACTATCTTCCAGGGAGGCTTTAATCTGGATTCTAGCATTAAGTAGGGGAGTTGGGCCTCATGGCCTAAGTGGTTTCTTGCACTTTGGTTACTCTGTCATTTACATGAGGCCTAGTCCTCTTAGAAAATTATCTTCTAAAAAGCTCATTGTCATAGACTCAGTTATTAACACATGTTTTTGTTGAAGCTTGCTCTGCAGAGTTGATACTGAGCTGTGAGAGACAAGATAAGCTATCCTTCCCTCTACCAAGTCTGTGGTGACCAAAATCCATTATCAATAGCTAATCGGCTAGCACATTGGTCAGCCACATCATAATGTAATAAACATTTCACAGTACTATCCTTTATACTATTTCCTGGTGTTCGTGTGTGTTCCTATTCTGCATTAGGATTGTACAGGTTTAGAAAATTATTGGTGAAAGCAGAACCTCTATGCTATTCCCTAAAGCAATTAGTTGCATTTTGGATTTCTACACAAACCTAAAAAAAAAAGCAACAACATCTTTTTTCCTAGCCTGGCACAGAAATCTGAAAAAATGGTCTGCTTTAATGAGCAGCAGTGAGGTATTGTGCTTGTGCAAGATCTGAAGCCCCTTCTCTGAATGCACTGCTTTATTGTGTATATGCTTTGATTACATCCCAGTGCAATCAAATGCATTTTAAATTTTGCGCAGTGCCTAGAGAAAGACTGTATGGAATATCATAGGATAGGTGATACATAAATATTTTAAACATACAAAATAACCTGGAGCCAACTTGAACCAGAATCATACCCAATGAAAATAAAATTATACATTTTCAGATATGCAATGTGGTTCAAAACATTGATTGCACACGTTTTTTTGGTGGGGGAGCAGAGGCAGCTGATAAACCCTTGTGCTGATGTTCTGTTGCCAGATGTAACATTCCTCGCTTGAGACTTGGCTGTCACCAGATGGTTCAAGCGCGGCTGGGCAACTTTGAATGTGACCATTCCTCCCTCTTTCTCCTCAGGGTGCAACAGCAGCTTTTGGTTGAGCTGCTGGAGTGCGAGCGGGAGTACGTGGGTGCCCTTACCCAGCCCCTATCTCTGTCTCAGGAGCCTGGGGGACAGGCCTGGACAGCCGAGTTAAGATGCCTGGGCAGTGCCCTCCGGGCCACGCGGGACCGGCTGCTGGCCTTCCATTCCAGCTGCCTCCTGAGCGAGTTGGAGGGGTGCATGAACCACCCGTCACGCGCTGGCAGCTGCTTCCTGCGCCACGTGAGTGCTTCCTTTCCTCAGCTGCTACTCCACCTGCTGCATGCTGGGACCCATTTCCTGTGTCAGAATTCCACCCCTTTCTTTCCTTCCTTTCTCACCCATCCACTGACAGAGCTTCCTCAACCACGTGACTATCTCTTGGTTCTGAAAGTCTTTTTAAAAAAAATGTTCTGGCATATGTGAAGAAGCAGTGAAGCAGAGATTTCCTCTGAGCATATAGAGTTGCCTTCTGCTCCACCCTATAACTAAAGAGTCTCTTGGTGTGATACCAGGGTTTTAGGGAAGAGAGCATAGCTTCCCAATAGCTTTTGTGTATAGGCCTATTCTTTTAAAAATCAGCAATATTTATTTAAATGTTAATTGATACCCTCCCTTTGTATAAGAGCTGAAAATGGGGGACATAGCATTGCCTCCTCCTATTTTTCCCACAACTAGTGGTAGATTGGATTGAGGAGAGTGATTCATCCAGAGTCACCCAATGAACTTTGGTAGCTCAGGGTGCATTTGGTGCCAGCCCAGTGAATCACCCATACATAAGTCTTTAATCAGGTAAAATCTCCTTTGAGTAGAGCATGGCTCCCAGCAGTCCTCGACTTACAACAACTCATTTAGTGACCATTCAAAGTTACAATGGCACTAAAAAAGTGACTTATGACCGTTTTTCACATGACCATTGCAGCATCCCCATAGTCACATGATAAAAATTCAGATGCTTGGCAACTGATTCATATTTATGATGGTTGCAGTATCCCAGAGTCATGTGATCATCTTTCATGACTTTCTGACAAGCAAAATCAATGGGGAAGCCAGATTCACTTAACAACTGTGTTATTAACTTAACAACTGCAGTGTTCGCTTAACAACTGTGACAGGAAAGATTGTAAAATGGGGCAAAACTCACTTAACAACTTTCTTGCTTAGCAACAGAAGTTTTGGGCTCAGTTGTGGTCGTAAATCGGGACTACCTGTACGTAAGTGGTTTGCCGATATCACAACTGTGACTCTCATTGCTCTCTTAACTTCTAGTCTTCTTTCTCTCTTTTTTTTTTTCCTTCCGTCTTTAACCTTCGATAAGGCTACCAGATCTGGGCTGCAAAGCTCCAGACAACCACTAGATGGTTGTAAAGAAGTACAGAAGACTCTTTCCTTGCTGCCATGTAGTGGCCATCTTAATTTTTGCATCCAAGATATAGTAGATCCAACCTTTGTTTGCTTTCTGTATCCAGAGAGAGCTGCTAGGATAAATTATCTCTAACTAGTAAAAGTGAACAACCTGAGTCTTCAATATAGCAGCAAGATAAATAGCTACTGTTCCTGGAGATATATCAGTCTGGTTCACAGCAAATGCAGGGCTGTCCATCTTTAAAAAGCTAGGTAAAAGCTCCGTCCCCTTTTTAAAAAGCTTGGGGTTCTTTATCTTCATTTTTTAAAGACTATGCAGAAAGCATAGTAATGGCCAAACTGCCTTTCCTTCTGGTCAGTTGTTTGGGAAAGTCTCTTTTGATCCAGAGCTCTGCCCTTCTGTTTTGTCAGAATTATACTTTGCCTTAATTCTTGAGTTCTCCATGTTCTTTGTTTACCTGCTCTACCACAAGAAACCTTTACCTACATGCCTGCTACAAAGATTTTGCTTCTCTCCATTAATAAAAAAGACCTCTTTTTTTCAAAGAGCCTATCACCTTATTAAAATGTTGTGTTTTCTCCTGCTTCTTTAAAAGTCTGATAATAGAAATTATCAGGACAAGCTTTGCTCAGCATGGAAATAGATTGATAAGGAATATTAATTCCATAATTAATGCATGGAATTCAAAAGCAGCAAGGCTGAAAGAGATGGAAGTCCTTCTTTTGAGCTTGCCTTGTCCTGTTAAAAAGAATGGAGGGAGTAAGGGCAAAAATGAGCATAAGTTGCCCATAGACTAGAGAGAAGATTTTGCTCTGTTCCAATATAGCCAGTTTTCCTGGAATTTACCTGACTGTTACTCCACTGATGAGTGTTTTTTTTTCTCTTTCCTACTTCAGAAAGAAGAGCTTCAATTGTATGCAACCTATGCCAAAGATCACCACAAGTTCCAGGCTGCCCTGGCTTTGCTTCGAAGCACTGGCAAGGTAAATGAGTTGCGGCCACATGGCAGACAGAGATGGAATTTTCCTTTTGATCTTGAAAAGCCGGATGAATCAACTGCTAAAGAAAACAGCTTCTATTCATAAGAGGCCCTTTTTACTCATTAGATTAGGTGTCCCTGAGATTGGCATACTTATAGTTGCATTGAGAGTTTGATCATGTACAGCCTGCTGGCTATCCCCCAAAAAGCTCAACTTTGGAATATTTGTATAGTTTCATTCATTGTAGAGATCTGGATTATGGGATATCCAGGAAATGGCGATGTAACAGGTAACATCTGAGTGGTTTGTCTCGGTTGTTTCATTCTAGCCTTCTGTATCCTTCCTGCAGAAAGGTCTGATGGAGCCACGTGAGGATGGACAAATAGCATGCACTTTGCAGGTGCCTCTGGAGCAACTGGAGCGGTACTGGCGCTTCCTGGGTGAGCTGCTACATGAATGTGAGCTCGAGCAGGGGCCTGACCGCCAAGCCCTACAGGAGGCCCAGCAACTGCTGGAGGCACAGGAGCAGCGAGGCAGAGACCTGCTGGCCACAGAGCAGATCCGGGGCTGCGAGGTGAGCGCATGGGCGCTCCCATCGTATGGTGCTGCATCTTTCCTGCTGCTTACTGTGCATGTGCTGTTTCCTCCCATGCCACTTTAATCTTTTCTGACACTTGCAAAGTTCTGTGCTGTTGCCAAACTCTTGATCTTTTTGAACTGTGCCAAGCTCTGAATACTTAACAGCAAACAAAAAAATACTGGTGGGCAAATTGGGGGCACCGACAGTCTCTCACTCTTCTGAGAACTGGAGGGAAAGGCAACCTTACTTTCACGTGTGTTCCTGCTCCTTTGCAGATGAAACTGTCAGAACAAGGGCCGTTGCTTCAGCGTGGTGAACTCATTCTGTTGTCTGGACGCCGTAAATGCCAGCGACATGTTTTCCTATTTGAGCAGCTGCTACTCTTTACCAAATGTAAAGGAGCTGAGGGTAGCTATGTCTGCAAACAGGCCTTGCAGGTAGGTAAAATGATTATCCTGAATAATATTTTCCCAGGCTTTAGGGGCTAGAAGTATAATTTGGGGCTATTTTAATCCATACTGATGAAATTATTGTCTGAAATGAGATTGCTTTAGTTATCCGTTCAATACATAAACATGATTGTCAGACTTGCACATGACAAATAGCTGAAAGCCACTGCAAATGCAGTGTGGAAAAAAGGATTGGGAAGAAAAATAAAATGTGGGGAAGAGGAAGGAACTGATTATCTCACCAATAGCTCAGCTGACATCAGGGAATAAAATTATAATTCTTGGTGAAAAATCTTTCCAACCAAAAAGGCCTCTCTTCTCCTGGATCACCTGTCTCTCAGCTTTGCATGTAAACTTACTTCCTATTGCAGATGGTGCAACAATATTTACTCAGACACCTTGTTCATATATTGCAGTGAGCAATGGGTTTAATAATGATTTACTGCATAAGTTATAACTGATTGAGGCAGCAGAACAGTTAAGTGAAAATCAAATTACATTGCAGCTGATTATGAAGCGTGAACAGTGCCACATTTTCTATTGTTTCCTCTCTCTTCATATAGACTGCTTCCATGGGGTTGACAGAGAGTATGGGTTCTAGTGGGTTACGTTTTGAGCTTTGGTTCGGAAGGGGACCAGCCCGGCAGGCCTATACATTGCAAGCAGCTTCCGCTGAAGTCAAGCATCAGTGGACAAATATTATAGCCCAGCTGCTCTGGAGACAAGGTATGAGCATGCCTAAGCAAGGATGGTCAGCTCAATAGGGGAATGTTTTGATTGAGGGAGGGTTGGAGTTCTTAAAATGTTTTATTTATTCTTTTCTTGAAAGAAAAGAAAGTGAGAAAAGTTGCGTAAAATCTATGTCAAAGATTAACATTAATTTTATTTTGAAAAAGACAATCTGTGGTTTTTTAGTGTCATTATCCCCATAAATTTAAAGAACTAGATCTGTCAGACAAAGCAAATGCTACTTTGTGTGATCCAGGGAGTTCAAAACAAAAGTATAGTTTTGATTATGTCATTTGATTACCAGCATCATCATGACCAGGGTTTCTAGTTAGGCCTAATCTTGGTACATTCCCATTGGTGTTTGTTTTTTTTGGGGGGAGGGGGTTGTATGTATGTGGATGGGGCCTTGCATTTCAGGCAGTTGGCTGCTTAAGAACTGATAAGAAAAAAAGCAGTAATGAGCAGACTGGAACCGACAATGCAGTGATGCATTAACTCTTAAGTAAATGTAGCCTTATTGCCTTTACTATACACAAAAGAACTGTAGGGAAGAGAGGAAATAGATTTGCAAACAGTGAAAACTGGTAGATCAATCTCAGAACCTTTTTATCTGCAATCAGAAAGCCAAGAGTGGACCAAAATAATCTCCCCCACCTTGTTTGGCCCATGAGTTTAAGATGGAGAAAGGCCACAAAAAATGTGGTTGAAATAATATTATGTTAGTGAGATGGGAACAAACTGTAGAGGGAAAGTTGTTCTCAGGGACAGGGGTATGAATCAAAATGCCTTGGATGTTTGTCTCTCTTTTTTTCCTCCTCACTTCTCTTCAGCTGCCCAGCCAAGTGTCTCAAAGAGCTTGTCCTCCTGCCCTTCTCAGCGCTTAGCTCCTCTGGGCCTTGGCCCTGGTCCCCCTCCTGGCTTGTCACTCCCTGGTCACTTTGAGGAAGAGGAATGGGACTTAGATGTCAAGCCCATCCCGAGAGGTAGCATCACTGTTCTTCTATCAACCCTCTGAAAAGACTAGTAGTTGCCTCTGTCGGTGCTTAAATGTGTTCTGTGTTCCTCTTAGCTCACGCCTCCGGGTCAGAGGGAGCCTCCCCAAGCCATCATGAACCACTTAGGCAGGGGAGAAGTTCACTGCCTGGCAGCAGCTCTGCTTTAGGACACCATCAGTCGGTGAGTTTATTCAGTGTTTAAATGTTTTTTGGTGATAAGAATTTGTAATTGAGTTCTTTTATTAATCTCATGATAATGCCTTTTCTTGACTGTATTATTTCAGGTTTTATGTGAGGAAAGGGAAATTGTGCTGGATGGATGTTCTACTTGGATTAACTTTGTTTCAAAGACACACAGAGGGAGGGTCTCAACCCAGATATTTCATTATTATAATCAACATCTCTTAGAAGTGACACCCCTCACTCCTTGGGGAGAAATACCTGCGACCTGAAATGCTGTGAATCGGGGAAGTTGTTAGCAGTTGAATCTGTTGATTATAGGGATCATTACTAAGGATATGAGCTGCCCTGAGTGGAAGAGTGCCCCAAGACTTTTTACTTACCACTGCCAATTCTATTCTTTAACAAAGTTATGAAAGACCATCTTTCAGTTGCTTGTAACCTTGTGGGTATTTGAACAGTTATGTGTTTTTTGTGCCAAATAGTATGATTCAGCTATTCTACCCTTCCTCTCCAGGATTCACTAGGCCATCCCTGATGGCTTCTGTTTTTTTCTTTATTTGCCAGAGCTTTGGCATTGCCGGTGAACCAGTGACCCCACTCTGAGATTGGGGTGGCCAGGTACAGCCCCCCCCCGCCAAACTTTTCTGCCTTTGTGCAACTTCCCACTCCGTTCGTGTATCTGCTCCCTGCCATCCCCATTTCCCTAAGCTGCAGCACATAATATTCCCAAGAGCCTTTCTTTCAGTCTATATTACAGGGATACTTCAGGATGTCTGCTTCATCCCTGTTAAATGAGTGATTCTGTGTCCAGGTGCTCTTCCTTTTGTGTTCCACCGTCCTATAGCTTCTCTGTCCTCTGTGCCACTGCCATGCAGTTGTCTTTATATTACTACTGCTATTTAAAATTCCTCTAATATCTATACAGCTGGCTAACATAATGGCTAACAGTGTGAGCTGAGTTTTCTAGTCCTCCGTCTGGATAATGAAATAATATCAACCAATCTTGCACAGTTGTTGTAACATAGTGAATAACTTGATGCCTTCCAGTATTGTAGACTGTGAGTTTCATCATCTCTTGCCATGGGCCATGCTGATTGGAGTTGATGAGAGTAGAAATGGAACATATCTGCAGGAGATCAAGTTAGAAAGCAACCAAGCTGAAATGCTATGGATACTAAAAAAAATGTGCTATAAAATGTTGCTTTCTAATTGCATGTTGGTCAGTGCTATGTACTATTTAATGCATAATGGTATTAAGATTTAAACCTCAAATTAATTTTCATAAGGTCAGGATGGATTTTAAAGATTCAAATATAAAGTAGAGATATGTGGATTGAATAATTGAGAGGGAAGGTGTTCAACAGATATATTTAAAATTGTTGATGACTTTCTAGAGTCTGATTTGCTTTTGTTTCTTTTTAGCGTTGGGTATGGAGCCTGCATCGGAAACTCTTTTCTCCAGGAAGCCATGGACGGCAAGATTCAGTTCCTAGGGACTCTGGGAACAGGACAGTTTGAGATCCTTGCAGAAACTTGGGGATTGGATGGTCATATTCAACAATATTGTGACTTGCTCCCACCCATTTCCTGATGGCTCTGCTACCACTCCACAGAAGCATCTAAATCGGTCATATCCTACTGTGGGATGTCCATGTCCTGCCTGATTACTACTCATTGAGTGCCTTTTCCGCCATTTTCTTGGATTGTGAATTTCCTGGAGAGTTTTGGTCAAGCTCATACTATTGATAGTAAGAGAGGCTACCAAGCAAGGAAGCTCAACCAAGAAACTCCCAGGTTCATCCAAATTAAAAGTTGCTGGGAAAGAGGGAACTTGGTGGGCTTAATCATCTTCTGTTGAGGATCAGATGTGCTAATATCCATAGTTTATGGATCTGTGCATTTATTGGTTGCCCTATTGCCAATTACAGCTTCAGTCTTAAGATCGATTGGTATTTTATTCTCTCCAGTGGTGATGAAAGGAAGAATCTAGGCTACAGTTATTAGGCAACTACAGCATCCATTTCCTGAACTTTCTCCAAGATAATTTTAGAGTAAAAGAAAAAAAAGGGGGGCATCTGGGCTATGTGATTGCCATATATAGAAGTACACCCTTCTAAAATAGGATCAGATAGCTTCAAGATCAGAAGAGTAATACGACAGTATGAGAATGATGTACAGTATGCATGATGCCATAGACCTTCGCAAGATAACCATTTTCTGGGACTGTGCCACTTTAGAATTCAAAGGAAGTGCTTGTCAATTTAATTTTGGGATTTTGAGCTTTTTATTTTGCATCTTATTTGGTAGAGTAACTGGCATAGCAAGGACAGTTAAGATATGTTAGATATCTATTTTATGTTTGCTAATATTTCTATGCAGGGAGTTTTGATGAATAGTACTTGGTTAAAGCTATGCCCCTACATTCTTGCAGTGTGAAGAGACATAAGACACATCATTGTTCCATGATTATGCTGAGCATGAGGAAGAGATCCCTGAACTGCATATGTACACCTTTAATTTTCAAGATTAATTTTGAGATGATTAAATAATATCACCACATGGCTTGTTTAAGGAACAAAATTTGTACAAAACCAACTCCCATGTGAAAATCTATTATAGTGTGAGTGAAAATATCAAAGACTGGGGGAGAGGGATAGTTGCTTTTCCCTGTAGCATAAGGTTGTCTTACTTGCTGTTTGCTTTTTTTCTCATGTGGTATACTGTAATTCTGATTGGGGGAAGTAATTGATAAAGAAGTACAAATGGTGCTATATTTAGAATTGAGCAAGAGTTTCTAAGTTTTGAGGGGGGAACACTGTGACTATACTATTGGATACAGGTAATTTTCTTAATTTGGTAGGTTGAGTTATTTGGCATTTGTTCCTTTTTTATATGTCCTCTAGGAATTTAATAGAGGACTTTCTTTTATGCCCATATAGAAAAGGCGATAAAAATAACTGAGGTGAATTCATATAAAGATACTTGCACTTATCTCAATGATTTTCAGTGGGAACAAAGAACAATTCAGTATTGGTCATATGTATTGTGATATTATTCCTTCAAAAGCAAACAAATTGTAAGAGGAGGCAAGATGTAATGTAGAATATAAATTCGTAACTTTGGTATAATGCACTGAGTCTGAACAGTATTAGTAGACATTTGAGTATTGCTATAAATGCCACTAAATATATTGTGCCATGACTTTTCTTCCATTTTTTTTAAATACTAAGCTGTCAGTTCCCCCAACTGAAAGGATTACTATTCATTTCTATTAATGAGGTGGGCCTACAATACTTTTTTCCTTTTTGGAGTAGAATTGTTTACTTTGTTTATAACCACTTTTGGATGGGCCTGGTGCTCATTTATGTTTGGCCATAACTGACCAGCATAAATTATGGTGCTGAAAATTTACTTAAACCTTGTTAAAGTGGCATCAATGAGGTTTAATTATCACCATGCTGTCCATAAAGTTGTAAGATATATCAGAACTATGCAACTTGAAGAGAAACTAGATGGGACACTTAAAACTCTGCCAACTGATGGGCGAGACACATACAAACTGTCTCTTGCAAACTGTTTATATCTTCTTGTATATTCTTTTTGTTTGCAGTTTCTTCTTAAATGGTCAACACTAGGTCAACCCAGTTGCATTCATAATTGTTTTGTTTTTGTTTTAAATTGCAGATCTAGCTGACCATAGTAAACTAAGCTAATTCAGATCTAGTTAGGAAACCTGGAAGGGGCTACCAGGAAATATCAGGGATATAGGTAAGACTGAGAAGTCAAAAGACATCCTGGAAGACAGTGGCAAATCACTTCTGTATTATTGCCCTGCTCAGAGCCCTAAACAGGCAGATATAGGAAGCAAATAGGAAACAAGGACATCTTTTTATTGTGCATACACCCACCTATTCAATAGGAGCAACATGAAGGTTTAATCTTTTTATGAGCCATAGTCTCAATGAGAACATCTATTTCTCCAATTAACTATAGAAAAAAAAGTTTTTCCTGGTAGCAGCTGGAACTGTTTCCCTTCAGGCTGTTTGTCTTTCCTTTGTAATCTAGTCTCAATGACTCTCTTCCTCCATGCCCCCCTGCTAGTATTAAAATACAAACAGTATTTGGGTTATTAACACACAATTAAGAGTAATGCCTAATTTGAGTTTTTGAGTAACTCCAGTGGTGGAAGTGATAGTGAATAAGGGACAGGATTCAGTATTTTACCATGGCTTTCCTTTTGCTGCTAAAATCAGATAATGTTCCCTCCCTCTTTCATATTTGGGCCATTCCATGCTTAAGTGGAGGGGACTGCAGCATACAATTGAGAATATTTCTGTTCCCCCTCCTCTAAATATTTCCTCCCTAAACAAAATGGGAAAGTGAGAAATAAGGTTTTGCTGGGAGTAAAAAACTTTTAACATCAAATCATTAGTGTGTATTTAGCCCAGATTTTTGTGGCATCTGCAACGCTACACATATACTGGTTTCAAATTCTACATTGTGTTTCAGTGCTACTTACTGAGCAACAAATGAGAAAAGATGGGGACTCATTTGATGGAAATTGTGGTTGCTTTGTAGGCGGTAAAGATGGGCAATGCTTTTAATTCTGGTTTAGAAAAATCAGAATGGATAAATCAATATTGGAATGGAATGTTCAGCATTTTCAGGCCCAATTTTCATGGGAAAAGTAAAATATGGGGCTATCATGCAAATTTTAATCTATTTAAGAAGTGATTTATAGTTATTACCTACTATAACTGCAAGGCATTGTAAGTACTAAACAGAGAGCTGATATTCCATCAGAGTTGCCTAACAATATTATAGTTTTTAGAAAAACATGCTGAAACAATAATCATTTCTGTCCTTCAGCTCTAAAAGCTAAAGTACTGTATTGTTTTTTCTTTGATAGATAGAATGATAGATATAGATAAATAGATAAGATAAAAAACTAAGATAAAGTGAGGAAAAGAAAAGCTAAAAGTGCAAGAAAGGAAAAAAACTAAGTATGAAAAAAGATTCAAATAGCTTCCAATCTTATTTACCAGTTATAACTATATTATAAATTTATCTCTTATTCTACATAACTCTCTTCTTTCTATATTTATCCTGTCTAATCAAAACCATAAACCATAAGTTCATTTTTTTCTGTTTCATGCAAAAAGTCTAAGTGATTTTCAGTCAACAAGAAACATAGATAGTAACTTTTCTCTGATCAAAGTCAATTTAGCATTTTCTTCACATTATCTTGATTCTCTATCAACTTTAAATGGAATATAAACAGCCAAATTCATTTAGTTTGTTCTTAGATTTGGTAGTTTTGTTTTTATATGTGGCTTTTATTATTACATAAAACTCTTACCATCCTTTAGACTTTTCTTTCACTTGGAGGGGTCTCTAATGGAGAAAAGGCTATTTTTAGCAAGTCTAAATAGTGGTTAGTTTTACAAGGCTGCAATTAAGTACTCATTTGGACAGAAATCCCATTGAAATCAGTGGGATTTCTGAGGTTACAAATACAGTATGTTAATGTATGTAGCTGTATTTGCACAGTTTTATTAAACCTGCTTTTACCCCCTCCCTCAGCAAAGCAGGGTTTTTCAGCTCACACTGTCATTTATCCATTTACTTGCCCTGGCTGCTGAATAGCCCCCCTCCCCCTTTGGGGGAACACAATGCCAAGCTGATTTGGCCTCTTTCCCATCTGTTTTCCTGACTTAGATATTTGGCTGGTGTGCTCACTTTCCCATTCTTTAGAGAGCTACATAAGAGGTAGATAAAAACCTGACTTGTGGTTGCTTGGCAACCAGAATGTTCCTTTTCCTCGACTGACCTGAGTGGCTGAGCAGCAGCACTGAGAGGCCCTTCCATCAGACCACATGCCTGGAAGGACCATTCAGGTCTGCTTGTCAGCAGTGTGGCGTAACAAAGCAAACAGGGCTTGACTCTTACTCAGTGGTAGCACAACCTACCTGTTGCTGCTGCTGCTGCTCACAAACTTGGCTGCTGCCCACAGCAGAGTGCAATGTCGGAGTGGAATTTTGCCTTCCTGTTCCTCCTTGTGCTTTTAGAAGCCACACAGCATCAACCTTAAAAGACGAGAAGGCTTTGGGATATGAAAATGACTGTGTGGTCAAGTACCAGTTAGTGATGCCAATCCTGGCCTGTGCTTTCAGTCAGGGCGCAGCAAAACAAAGCCAGTCTGTGTAACATTCTGCTTCCCCTCCCTCCTGCCAGGGACACTCCGTCATCCCAAAAATTTGCATTGATTTCTTCCACTAATGTACAACAAAGCAGACAATGCTTGCTTGTGCCAAGTTACCAGCTCTTCTGCCCACCCCCCCTTCATGGCCCAACTGAGCAGGCTGAGACAGGCTGATCCTGCCTCTCCAATCCTCTGCTCTGTAATCTTCAATTGCACTACTGTTTGCTTGGCTCCAACAGCGGCAGTGAGTTCTTGGCTTACGGTGGTGCTATTTTCTGGTATGAAATACCATCCCAGAACTGGCTGTGTCCCTCCGCGGGCCCCCATCGGAGTGCAGACAATAACTTGTGCCACGGTAGTGCCACCCATCTTTCTATTTTCTCTCGGGGGGGGGGAAGGAATGAGGTAAATGGCAATCTACTATTCTCTGGCACTCTTTCCGATCACTCCTCGGGCCGCCTTGACAAAGCTGGCCAGAGAGGTTTTGGATGCCCCGGAGTAGAGTGCCCATTTTCGTGGCACGAATATTTGTTGTCTCCCCCCACCCAATCCCCCGTGCCCGAGCAGAGCAGGCTGTGTTTCGATGTTTCTCTCCTTCGTTCCCCCTCCTTTCCAACCCGGGGTGCCCCCTCCCCTAGAGGCAGGGCTGCCCCGGCCGAGCCGGAGCGCACAATGGAGCCGGGTGATCCCTCGCCGCGCAAGGCTCAGAAATGCAAATCGCCGCCGCTGCCTGCGGCTCCGTACAATGGAAGGGAGGGAGGAAGGGAGAGAGGGAGAGGGAGGGAGGAAGGAAGAGAGAGCGAGCGAGCGAGCGAGAGACGGCGAGGAGGAGAGGAGAGGGGGGAGCCCCATTGGCGGGGAGGCTGCTCGCCCCGGCCCAGCCCCGACGACGCGGCGGGTCCCCGGAGCGCCCCCTCCTCCGCGCCGCCTCGCCGTGCGCCTTGGTGAGTAGCTGCGCTGCGCCGTGTCGTCCGCCCGCCCACCGTGCGCCCCCCTCCCCAGAAAACCCGCCCGCCCGGCCGCTCGTCTCTTCTCCCCCCACCCTTCGCCCGGCACCCAGAGCAGGTGCATGGCAGGAGGGGAAGCGCGGCCCGGGCTTTACTTTTCCTCTCGCGGGGGCGGGAGGCAGCCCGGCCGCGGGACTGCACCCGGCCACGCTCTGGGCGCGCACCGCTTTGGCGCACAGAAATCGCCTGGCCTCGGCCTCGGGCTTCCTTATCCCCGAATGACCCGGACGATTTCCTCCATCTCTCTTTTTTTTCTATATCCCTTTCCCGCCCCCCCGCTCCTCGTCTCGCCCCCCCATCCACGTGACTATGACTAAAATTGCCGTGGGGGGGTGATACCTTCTGCGGAAATCAGAATAAGGAAATGGGGACGCGGAGGATATTTGGGGTGAAAGCACTCCGAAGAGGGATGGAAGGGGTTGCGAGAGCAGGTGGCTTGCAGCCACGGGGGGGTGGGGGGGTGGACGGAGGGGGGGGGCGGAAAGTAGCGCAGGATGGCCGATGCTTTAGAGGGGAGACCTCTCCCCCTTCGGCTCTGGTCTCCCCCACCCCCACCCAACACGCACACTTTGGAGGTGGTGATTTCTGTTCCCCAGTCCCAGAGTTTTTGAGCCCTTTCAGGGGCACGGCAAGGAAAGGGTGAGGGGTGGGAAGGTTGGTGGTCTAATGACCCAGTGCTAAGTTGAGGCTCAAAGATTGAAAAGTATGTTGGGTGGGGTCGAAGGGTGGGGGGGAGATCAGTATCTCTTAGTCACTGGGAACAGCTCCCGTGGCTCACCCTCCCATTCCCCCCCCTGCCCCCCCATGTGCATTGGAGCATTTGCTGAGGCAGCTGCTCCCTTTGTTTAGGGCGTGTGGGGTGGGAAGGGGGTGGGAAGATCTGTGTCTTGCTGGGACAGTCACTCTCTTGTCTCTCACAGGCCAAGGCATGGCTATGATGTGTGGAGACTGGCTGCTCCCATTCATATATCCTCCTCCCCCTACTCCTTCATGGCTTGGAAGTTGGCAGGAGTTGGCTTGAGGCCTGGCAGTAGGGTCCCTTGAAAATTGCCACTGTTTTTTTTTTCTTAAAGAGTATCTTTTTCTAAGAAGTAGCCATCTTGTTTATTTGGGGGAAAAAATGAATTGGCACTTTCTATCCTCAGCACCCGTTAGTACAGTTACATTGCATTAAGAAAATTAAACCCCTCCCTGTGTTTTGTATAAACAAAACAGGACAATCTGCCTTTGCACTGAGTGGGCCCAAAGGACCTTGTGTGTGTGTGTGTGTGTGTGTGTGTTTTAACATATTCGTCATTAGGATACTACTGTCATAGGCCCAGCATGGCATGATGCCAAAATGAATCAGCTATCTTTTATCCAGGCCTATGAATACCACCAGCATTGCTGCTTGATTTGAGCAATACTCTCGTGCAGCAAGCTATGCCACCATTTTAGGCAGCCAGATATTCCTTAATAAGGGTGGCAGTATAACATCTGATGTATAGTGCCTAAATCAAGGCTTAGCTTCAGAGCATAATCCTGGAATTTTTCAACAAATAAAATAAAATTGAGTTGAAGGACAAGTAGACTTCTCCCTCTCCTGCTAACAAAAACTAGCTGTTCCCACTCTGATTTTGGGACAGATCTTCCAAAATTGACTGTTTTCCAGTCAGGTTTGAGCCCTGCCCCCGATTTTATTAAAAACTAAGCTTTAGATAGGAGCCTCCTCTTTCTGAGACAATAACTTTTCCTTTTGTTAGATGTTGTAAGTTTTCAAATTGCACTTATTTCAAGATTGTAAATTTTTAAATGGCACAGAGCCGTTCTTCAGACAGTAATGAAAAGGAAATTATGCAGTGCCCCTACTGCCTATAGAATGCTTCTGAGCATCCTGGAAGCCTGATGCGTTGTTTAGCCTGTTTCTTCAGGGGCTTGTTTGTACAAGTTTGTGATGTCATTGTAAAATCACTATATTGAAAGAATAAGCTTTGTCTCTACAAGTAAAAAAATATGAGTAAGATTCTGCCACACTCCTGTTCATTCAAAGGTGGTCCATATGAGTGAGGACTCTGAACTCTACAAGTGGTCACAGATCTGCCTGAGTTTACAGCCTCTATTCCTCTATTATAATCTACTTGGTTAGGCTATAATGCTCATCTTATCAAACTGCAATGGCCATGCAGGCTAGGATAATAGAAGCTGTAATAGTTTAATATTTTGAAGGGCACCAACTCTAAAGAAGTAAGACTTACTCCAAAGAATATGCTATTAAATTACCCAGAGCTGCTGGGATTCAGATAGCATGTAGACAAATGTCAAAAAAGCCTCTCCCAATTTTTTCTTTGGTTGTCAAATATTTTTGTGTTCTTTCAATCTATCCAGAGTTTATTGAAAACTCAAGTCTTGCATTCCTAGAATTGGGACAAATTCATAGATATGCACACAGATATCTATAATAATAGATACAGCATAAATGTAAATAATTTTAAATAACAACTTCCTTAGGAGAACTGTGGGTTTGAGGAGGGCTAGATTCCTCTAAAAATTTTAAGATTCTTGCTAAATACAACTCCCATGATTTTCCTGGGGAAAAAGAGAAGTCCTAATGGTTATATTGCTATGAAAGAGGTGCAAATCTGGAGTGTGGAATACGTTTAATAAGGGCCTCACAATACTATTTATATTTCCTGTAAAACTGTCCTTTGAAATATGCAAAATTGTGCTGATGGTACATGTTTCAAAGTGCATTGTAAGTATGCAATGCACATTGGGGTAAAGCTTATGCCCAGAGGAATATGTATATCATTATTTTAAATTATAATTCTGAAGGCACAGATACGGTCTGTACATAATAAAAACAGCAAAAAAGGAGGAGGAAGATTTTGTTTTTGTAGTAAGTGATAGGCTGAATTCATAGAATATAGTCAACCTGTAAAGTGGTGGTTTGATTTTAGTTTACTGTATGCTGCAACCCATCCCTTCTGATTTCAAAACCAGGGTTTATGATGGTGTGTTTAATCATAGTTTATTCAATAAACCACAACCAAGTGAATCTGATTTAATGCAGTGTATGAGTCGAGTCATCATAAATAATCAACTTTCTATAACTCTAAAAGGAGTGATTAATAGTTGTGACATTTCTCTTTAGAATTGTGAATTATTTTGTTAAAATGGATATGTTGCTCAAACAATACCTGAAATGTATACCACTTCAATTGAGGGTTTGGGATTGGCATGATGGTTCTTCTGCTGAAAAATACATGCTCTTCCCAGATGTAAGGCTGAAGCGATTAGATTAAGTCTAGCCTCTCTGATTCTATGGCTCTGTAAGCACAGGAAGTTGAAAAACAAAATGAAACATGAGGCACTCAGCCATGCACATAAAAAGTCAGTTCTGTGGAAGGTATTGTTTTACTATAGTGAATATAACCTCTAGATAGATAATTTCTCATAATTTTTCTCAGTTCTTCTGTGAGGTCTGTTGCTATCTGGAGGCAGGGCAAGTATGTCATGATAACAGCATGAGTTCACAGCTCTGATTCATTCATGCTCAACCCTGCTATGAATGTAAGTTTAGATTTCTGCCCTTTAACTGTTTCTCCTCTTGCCAAATCCTCTGAATGCAGAGGAGATTACCTCATTTCACCTTGCTGCTTACATTCTCATTGTTAGCTTTCACATATTATACAAATCCTTTCTTTTCTAAGACAAGATTCATAAGGAGTAAAATGTCACACAGCAGATTCCTTCCTTGTGCAAGATTGTAAAGGCATACATTCAAAATAACTTTCTTTCAGATCTATCACCAGCTAGCCCTTTATATTCATAACTCACAGTGGTTAATGACAGTTTTTTATTTTTATATATTAATGCTCCAAGTAATTTTTACTTCAGGTTAATTAAACTGGGGCTGAAAAAAAAGAATAATTCATGTTGGCTCAGAGGCCTACAAACAGACTCCATTAGATATAGTGGACATTCTCTCCTGCATTCTTAGAAAAGATGAATTAAATTGGGCTCATAATTAAATTTGTATGACAATTCACATATTGGATTAATGTAGTTTGCTTAGTATTGGCCTAGTATGTAGATGTAGACTTTGCAGTTTATAAACTATATTCTAAGACAGATGCAAAAAAATGTAGTTTGGGAGTGGCATGCAGCAAACCATAATCCTTTTGCATTGCCCAAAGTGAGCTGGCCCACATATCTTTGCATGTGGAATGGGACAACTCAACACGGCCAACTCGCCATGGTCTACTCGCCATGGCCAATTCACCTTGGCTAACTCACCATGGCCAACTAACCGTGGAACAACTCGCTATGGACAACTTGTCACAGGACAACTTGCTGCAGGACAATTCAACAATTCAATTTAATTATTTCAAATAATTTAAAAAACAATTTTTGTCATTCACATTTTATTTTGTCCCTCCTTTGGCATCCTTTTTTTAATGATTCTATTCGACTATTTCTTCAATATTAGTGTAACTCTTGTTCTGCGGCGAGTTGTCTTGCAGTGAGTTGGCCATAGCGAAATGGCCTTGGAGAGTTGACCATGGTGAGTTGGCTCCAACGGGTTGGCCGTAGCAAGTTATCGTAGACCCCTTTGCATGGGTTTAAAACATCCATTTTGTCTGTTTAACTTCTGAAATGTTTGCAAAAAACAGTCTTGGCCCACCCATTTTTATTGTATAGCTTTCAGGAAGTTCTGGAAAGCCTACTGAAGTCCTTGGTACAACAGAGGTTGTAGACTCCTGACTTATGGTTTAGCATTATTTGTGAACCCAGCTACTATATTTGATCATCAGTGCCAGGTTAAGACAAATCATGCTTAGCATGATGCATGAACCCAGAATTCTGACATCTTTGAAATTTGGCTTTATAGCTATACTCATTTTAAGATCGAACCCTTCACAGGATCTATTAAAATAATGTTTATTGCTTTTAATACAATAATAAAAAAACAAAAAAACAAAAGCAACAAACCACAAAGAAATACTATAAAAACACAAATAAGTAAAAAAATGCAAGAGAAAAGATACTGAGTATAATAAGTTGTAACAATAAACAGTTCACCATTCTATATGTAATTTTCTTAAATGTTTCTTGGCCTTTTGGCTAAGATCAAATATAGTAGAGTCTATAATTTTTAATAGCTTTAGTTTCCTTAAAGGATCGCCAAATTGGAGGAGTTGCTAAAATTCATGCTTAGAGATTCTTACCCATTTATTTCTCTTGAAAACAAAAAAAAGTGACGCAAATGTGCTAATATGCATACATTAGTATGTTGGAGGAGATTTGCTATGATCTTAATGGAAATTCACACTCCTTTGTGTAAAATTCACTGGGCAACTCTGAGCTAGAGAGTATTTCTGGATCCAATGTGGCTTATGTGAATTAAAAAATGGGAAAAGACCTATTGAAGTCATGTGAAAAAGAAAGTACACGCTCGAGTTCTATGGTCTTATGTATTAGGACATAGTAAAAATCATCTGGTCCTGAGCAGTCCTTAAAAATAGGTAAATACAGCCTCAGATGAATAACAACACATGACAGATTACATTGTGCCATCGTTTATTTTACAAAAAGAAAGCCAAAATGGAGAAGCCATGTGTGAAAAGCTTTGATTTAATAACTTGTAGAACCACCTTTAGGAGCAATAACTTGAAGTAATTGTTTTCTGTATGACTTTATCAGTCTCTCACATCATTGTGAAGAAATTTTGGCCTACTTTTCCTTAGAACATTGGTTCGACTCATTGAGGTTTGTGGGCATTAGTTAATGCACAGCTCTGTTGAGGTCCTGCCATAGCATTTCAATTGGGTTGAGGTCTGAACTTTGATTGGGCTATTGGAACACCTTGATTCTTTCCTTTTTCAGCCATTCTGTTGTAGACTTGCTGGTGTGCTTGGGATCATTGTCCTATTGCATGATCCAATGTTGGTCCAGCTTTAGCTGTTGGACAAATGGCCACACATTTGACTCTAGAATACTTTGGTATACAGAGAAGTTCATGGTCGACTCAACGACTGCAAGGTGCCCAGGCCTTGTGGCTGCAAACCAAACCCAAATCATCATTCCTCCACCACTGTACTTGATAACTGATATGAGATGTTTGTGCTGATACGCTATGTTTGCTTTTCGCCAAATGTAGCACTGCATTATGGCCAAACATCCCCCCTTTGGTCTTGATCTGTCCAAAGGACAGTCAATCAATCAGAATAGAGCTGGAAGGGACCTTGGAGGTCTTCTAGTCCAACTCCCTGCTCAAACAGGAGACCCTATTCCAGTGATGGCGAACCTTTTAGAGACCGAGTGCCCAAACTACAACCCAAAGCCCACTTATTTATTGCAAAGTGCCAGGGGCGCATCAGCATTGTGGTGCCCTCGGGGGAGGCAGGGAGGCACCTCTGAGTGCTGTCTCTGGCACACAAAAAACAGAGGCGCAAAAATGGGCCACCGTGCTACAAGGCGCAAAAACTCCCGCCACCGCGCTGCGGGGTGCAGATATAAGGCGCTGCACCACACAAGAACGGGGCAGGGCTAGTATGCAGGCACTAGTCCCGCCCCATTTGCAGTGCATGCATGCTTGTGGCACCGTGCACGCACGCATGTAAAATGTTTCCCCCTCCCTTTTCTTCCAGTCCGCCAATCGACAATGGTTGGTGACCTCTGCTCTACCACCTCTACTCAGTTGGCTGCTTGGCCTCCTTTGTGCTGGCCGGGGCTCCTGCTCTGGGTGGCGGTGGCGGCCTGATGGATCTGCTGCCATCGGCGGCGGCGCGCATGCCAACAGAGAGGGCTCTGAGTGCCGCCTCTGGCATGCGTGCCATAGGTTCGCCACCACTGCCCTATACCATTTTAGACAAGTGGCTGTTCAGTCTCTTCTTAGAAACCTCCAGTGATGAAGGAGGCACTCACAACTTCTGACGGCAAGCTGTTCCACTAGTTAATTGTCCTTACTGTTAGGAAGTTTCTCCTTAATTCCAGGTTGCTTCTCTCCTTGATTAGTTTCCATCCATTGTTTCTTGTCCTGCCCTCTAGTGCTTTGGAAAATAAGTTGATCCTCTTTGTGGCAACCTCTCAAATACTGGAATACTATTAATCATGTCCCCCCTAGTCCTTTTTTTCTTTAGACTAGCCAAACCCAAATCCTGCAATGGTTCTTCATATGTTTTAGCCTCCAGGCCTTTAATCATCTTAGTTGCTCTTCTTTGCACTTTTTCCAAAATTTCAACATCTTTTTTTTTTGTAATGTGATGGCCAAAACTGGATTCAGTTTTCCAGGTATGGCCTTACTAAGGCTTTATAAAGCAGTACTAATATACTTCACTTGATTTTGATTCTATGCCTCTCTCTATTTATACAACCAAGGATTGTGCTACCACACACTGCTGGTTCATATTTAAGTATTCCAGAAGTCTTGTGATTTGTTCAGATGTAACGTTGCAAACTGAAGCTGTGCTGCCATGTTCTTTTTAGAGAGAAGAGGCTGTCTCCTGGCAATGCTTCCAAACAAAAGAATACTTATTCAATCTTTTTCTAATTGTACCGTCATGAACTTTAACATTTAACATGCTAACTGAGGCCTGTAGAGTCTAAGATATTGGATTTTTTGCAATTTTTCTGAGCATTGCACAATCTGACCTTGGAGTGAATTTGCTGAGATGTTCACTCCTGGGAAGATTGGCAACTGTCTTGAATGTTTTCCACTTATGAATAATATTTCTCACTGTAGAATGATGTACTTTAAATTGTTTGGAAATAGCCTTATAACTCTTCCCAGATTGATGAGCAGCAACAATTGCCTCTCTAAGATCATTGCTGATGTCTTTCCTCTTTGGCATTGTGTTAACACACACCTCAATGCTGGAGACCAGGAAACTCCTGAAACTTCGGCTTTTATAGAGGTAATCACACTTGCTGATGATCAATTGATCAAGGGCACTTGATTAGCAGCACCTGGTTGGTACATAACCTATTCATACCTATAGAAGCAGTAAAGGTATACTTAGTTTTCACACATGGCTTCTCCATTTTACTTTTCTTTTTGTAAAATAAATGATGACATGGTGTAACATGTCATGTGTTGTTGCTGCTTTGAGGTTTATTTACCTACTTTTAAGAACTGCTCAAAACCAGATGATTTTTGCTATGTCCTGATAACGTAAAACCACAGAACTCAAAGAGGGTGTACTTTCTTTTTCACAGGACTGTATGCCATCTCCAGCTTAGTGGAAGAAGGTAACAAAATTATACATAAAGAAATGTGTCTGCCACACCCATTTTCTTCAGTAATATAAATTGATCTTAATTTTTTTGTATTGCTCCTGCCCCACTCTAGTTGGGATTTTAGACTGGATATGTATAGTGCAGTTTTGCTAGAGCATGGCTAGCTAAGACTTTCACCACAATCAGAGTATTTGTCACAAAATAAACAGAGGCCGCAAGAATTCCAGAAATCTTTTGCCAACATTTGAAGATTTAAGATCCACATGAGTATAATTGTAAAGATAACAGCTTTGCCTGAGGCAAAATGGGGTGAGATGTGACTGCCTTTCAATCAGAGCACACCTGCATATGATAAATAACTGAGGCGTATCATATATATGTAACTGCCCAGATTTTCCTGGCATTTATTTTTATGTGATCAAACTTTGGTTTGGGGAAAGCAGTTAGCAAAAGACCCACATATCAGCAGCGCTGGTTCAATTTCTTCTGTTCCTTGAACAATCCTCCATCTTCTATTTCATCTGCTGCTTCCTTAAATTTATCTCTAGTTCTAGCTATCCTATTTTTTCTTACATAGACCCATCCTTCCCAGCTCACTTGTTTCCCTTCCTTCGACTGCCCTATTTCCTTCTTGCTCGTAACTTTGTATAAATGTTTTTCACAGCCAAAACAATATTTTCATAAAAGCTACTGTTTATTATTTCATTCTCTTGGTAATGGTTTTGTTTGTGTCTATTCCCTGGTATTGTTGAGGTACGCTAACATTAAGAGTAGGAGGAAGGGATTATAAACCACACCTACATATAATATTCTAGAATATCTCTGGAACAGAAGGGATATATTACTTCAGTGGAAGGCCCTCAAGTAACAGATGTCATCAACACAATTTATATCCCTCTTTTTGAGTTCCCAATTTGTGGATTCCTGCTTTATTGGCATTAATACAGGAAACTTAGGTTTTCTGTTACTCAAAAATACTGGGGGGCTGCTCTGTTGAATTCTGCAAAGTAATGGGATATTATACATGCAAAAGCTTGTATTGTGAGATTCTTTGATACTGGGAAATATTTGTTAACATCAAAGCTCTTAACATAGAGTCCTGTTGGTATTCCAGTTTTACTCAAACAGGCTTCCTTATGCAAATAGTGACTTGCCCAATGTAGTCACTTGAGTTTCATGATCATAAGCTGAAATGTTGATTTTTCTACTTCCAAGAACAAACCCAACTAAAATGTTCATCTACATCTCACAAGTTTTTCTTTGGAAAATTCAGTGGGATCAGTTTTGATAGATCTGATTAAACATTGTCACAAATTATCACTGCAACTAAGACAACTGGAGATACTGTCTTTTCCTACAAATCTTTTAATATTTGCATGAGGTGGAGAATAATGAAAGGTGATACATCTTGGCTTCTCTTGCTTTGTTATTCACATCTGCTTCCTACTGCCTGGTTTGAACTTGTCTGCAGCAAATATAAAATTGTTATGGAAGGTGGAAATCAAAGATTGGAATACTCTCCTGCAATGGACAAACATTTCCCAATTGCAATATGAAAATATTTTATTTGGATATCTTTCTTCCAGTTTTCTTACTGCTGAATTCCTCCTGCTTTGACAACTCAGGAAATATTGGTCAAAGATCCACTGCAGATAAAATTCATGCCAGCTTTCTATAAATCACTTATTTTGTGATAGTAAATTAAAGATTATCAGGCTGTGTCACATCAGCATTTAAAATGTTTTCATTTTTCTCTGCAGTCTCTAGAGAACATCAGGGCAAAATGTTATTTATTTATTGAAAGAACAGCCCCCGATTGCAAATTTATAGTTTAAAAAGAAGGAAAAGAGATGTTGAGGAAAGTGGAAAAAAGCAGCCAGGCATCCATTACATGAAATAGTACTGTAGTACTGAAATCATATGGTTCAGGGAAGAGACTGATGGACTTGATCTTTCGGGGCAGTTGACAGCTCTCCATGTATGTCTTTGTTGCTGCTGGACAATAGTTGAGAAAGAAGTCTAGTGGAGCTGGTTTCCAAAAAATATGTAGGTAGCCATGCTTCTGCTTTTAAAGTCATGCTGGACCTCAGTTCCACCTGGAAACAATCCTTGGATTCTACTGGAAGACTTATGCCCAATAGGTGAAGGCTTCCTCAATTCTGTAGTAGCAAAGAAACTATACTGTAAACAATTTCATGGACACTTAGTTTTATTCCACATACATCTGAGGGTTTAAGATAACTATAGAACAAATTAAGTTATGGGGGAGCATGTGTGGATAAAAATTCACATTTATCAAATACTAGCCTAGTGTGCTCACCATTCTAAGCCATATTTTGATCATTATAGTTTACAGAATGTATCACTGTTGGTTGGGTCAAACAACACAGAGACCAAACGTGAACTAATCATATTGTAGTATGAGTATAGTCATTATTAATTTCAAAGTAGCCTCAGCCTTTGTTGATAAAACACTTATCTTTCTTCTATCATAACTTCCACCACCCTCTTTGTTGCAGCTGATGTGTCTACCTAACAAGGGTGACATGTCAACTTGGCTCTCACTGGCTGTTCCATCACCAGTCAAGGATTAAAGCATGTGATCAGGAGCACCATGGAGGTGAGTGGCTTGAATCATAAAACCAGGGATGAATATAACAGGATGGGGAACTCCTGAAATCATGTCCCCCTTCTCCCTAGAGTATTATCAAAATATAATCTTCTAAGCTCTGCAATGGTCCAAGTTCTCTTATCCTCCTCTCAGCTCCTCCTTGGTTAAATACTGAATTTCAAAATCCATTGAAACTGGAAAAAGAAACACTTTTAATAGGGGCAAGATGGAGAAGATTTATTTATGTATTATTGATTTTAATTATTACATCCTACTTTTATGGATACACTTCTTTCCAGGGTAGTTAACAACTAGATTACTATCAAATATTCAAACAAAGAGAGACAACTTAACAGAATACTGCCATTGCAATTCATAGCCAGCAAGTACAAAAGCTTTTTTCAACAAGCTTCTCATGTCGGAGACAAACTGGCAGAGGAATCCAGCATCTGGAATCTCTTAAGTATGCAGAAGAGGGCAAGGTCTGACTCCTTTTGAATGCCATTGAACCTTACGTAGCCTGGCCTAAATGCAAACTGCCAATCTGAGAAGATTCTTGTGTTATAGGCATGAGCAATAAAACAGCTAATTGCACTCTTCACGTGTGGATCTGACTGTTCATGCCTGACACATAGAAAGAACTCTTGGTATAGGAGTTTCCATGAGTAACAAGCAAGAAACAGAAGTCCTATCTCCACTAGAGAACTCTTGAACAATTTCAGTCTATTCAGCTCAGTGAAAATAAAAGGAGGGAGGAGCAAGAAATCCCAATAATATTTCTCTAATATTAATTTTACTATATGCCTAAAATGATTCCTGAGGTTTGCCTTTGAGGCAGATTTTACAATCCCATTAAATTTGTTTTGCACTTTAGTTTTGTATGTCTCTCTCTCTTTTGTTCCACTTACTGGTCTGAAGGGGTCTTGCCCATTCTTTGGTTCACAACCATGTTTTACTGTCTTATCACAGGATATTAACCCCCCAAATTCAATCATGTTTTTGTTGACACACAGATTTATAAGTGCTGATTGATTTTTCAAAATGCTCTTAGTGAAGGAAATTGGGACACCTGCTCTTGGGAGTCTCCATTTTCCTATTTCCCCTAACAATTAAGCAAAGCTTCTGCTTTCCAGTCATAGGAAAGAAAGTTATTTGGCTGCTTTTCTCTCAGCCTCTGCTTTGCAAAATGCTGAGTGGAAAGGTTGCTGGCTGAAGACAGAAGGGTTTCTGTTTGTTTTGTACAAAGACCCCATGCCAGCCACCAGTTTGCAAACTGCACTGTGGGAAATCCAGGGCTCTGTCTCATTCCGCAACGACGTTAATGTCATTCTTCTTTTCCTGTACCAACAAGCTGTTATGCTACATCATTGACTACAAAACAGACTTAATAAAAGAAATGATTCAGTATAAAGGTTCTAACTTTCTTCTTTCCCCCTTCCTTCCTGCAGGGTGCAGATTACCAATTGCCTTCTCCCAACTCAGCCAGTGTTGCCCTTCCTTCTCCTTCTTCCTCTTCCAGTGATGAAGCTGACATTATGGCTTTCAATGGGGAGCTGGACTTACAACATTACTCTAATGGACCAGGGGGGGCCGGAGGGGAGGCTCGTCCTTATCCCTGTCCTATCTGTGGCAAGCGTTTCCGCTTCAACAGCATCCTGGCATTGCACACTCGCATCCACACCAGCTCCTATCCACTCACTTGTCCCTACTGTGGCCACCAGGCAGGGCAGCGTGCCAGCTTACGTCTCCACCTGCGCTCGCATTGTCCTGAGGCCCACACCCGGCTCAGTCACCAGAGCCGCTTGCTGCTTGAATTGGAAGAGCGGGCACTTCTGCGGGGTCAAGAAGAGGAAAAGGAGGAGGAGGAGGAGGAGGAGGAAGAGGAAGAGATAGCTGCTCCTATTCCACCCCAACCTCTACCCACCTTTCACTGCTCTTTTTGCAAGGGCAAGTTTCGTACTGCAGGAGAGCGCGAGCGCCACCTTCGCATCCTCCATCAGCCGTACAAATGTGGGCAATGTTCTTTCGCTGCCACACATGAGACAGAACTGCAGTGGCACAACCAACAGGCTCATAACTCCCCAGCAACTTGGACACCCACCCCTCCTGCCCCTGTGCCCACCACTACAGCTCCACCCACCCCTCCTGCTTCCACACCCACCCCTTCCTCCTCTGCCTCCACCCCTACGGAGTTCCGCTGCCAGGTCTGTGGTCAAGCCTTCACCCAGTCCTGGTTCCTTAAGGGTCACATGCGGAAGCACAAAGACTCCTTTGACCATAAGTGCCAGGTGTGTGGACGTGGCTTCAAGGAACCATGGTTCCTGAAAAACCACATGAAGGTTCATCTCAGTAAGCTGGGCCTCCAGAGTGAACAAAGAGGACCAGGACCAGGTCGGTCAGCGCAGAGCTTACTCGTGGGTTGTGAGGCCCTGTATCCATCTCTCCTTTCTCCTCGCCCCACAGACAAAGCCAGTACGGGCAGTTTCCTGGGTTACAGTGATGCGAGCTGTGCTGAACGACTGCAGGCCACAGCTCGTGCCGTGGAGAGTAGTCAGCAGTGGAGGGAACGTTCTTATGTAGTAGGGTCCAAGCTTGTGAGAGAAGACTCAGGAGGGAACCATCGCTGCCCAGACTGTAACCGGACCTTTGGTACATTCCAGCAGATGGCCTTGCACCGGCAAAGCCACCTCACCCGTGAGAGAGAATGGAGCAAGGGACAGTCACTGGGTTCTCACCTTCTCAGTGGACATTGGCTTCCAACAAATGTGAGAGCTTCTACTGCAGCCAACACCAGCTCAGCTCTGCTGACCCAGAAGGAAAAAGGCAAGTACAGATGGAGTCCAGACCACACTTAGCAATTTTATGGGAATGAGCTGGGTGGAAGTGACTGACTTTGGTCACAGAGAATAAGAAGCAAGACTTTCATTTAGTTTGAGGCAAACAGTGGCCCTGGGCTGCATTTAACGTGGCCAGAATTGAATTTTCAATTAATAGAATTAAGTCTGTTTTGAATTTTGGAAGACAATTTGTGGTGTTTTTTCTTCAAAAAACAAAAACCCTATCATTGCATGCATGAATGTAGGCATCTGTAGTGAAATTATATGCTTTAGTGAATCCCCAAGCAACCGGAAACTGACACAACATCTACATGGTACAAACCTAAACAGGCCATCTTGCTGCAAATTTGAATGCATAATTACTGTTTACATGCAGCTGTTTACAGATTCAGAATAAGAAAACTAGGACAAAAGTCTGGATACCCTTCAGACTGTACTTTGTAATTCTTTCTTTGACAAAAATAACAAACATTTTGTGAAGCCAGCGAAGAGTCATTTCCTTCTCCTCCTTCCCCCTTCCACCATCTCCTCCTCCTTTTCTTAGAAGTGTTTTACCTCCTTCCTAGGGTTGATAGAGTGACACATTTGGTATCTTTCCTTAGATTTTCAAAAATACTCTAGTTTGAGAGCTGTGACAGCCACTCCAAAACCTTTATCTTTATTTCCTGTATTTCATAGATGATTTAGAAGCTTCTTTCATGTCATAACTACGATGAAATATCTGAACTTTTTTCAACTTCAATTTTCTGAGTTATAGAACATGAGGTTGTACAAGATGTGGATATTTAGTTAATTCCACCCATAAGCTGCTGTCATACAACCCCAAATACAATAGAGCCAGCTCAATTCTTATTGGATGATGAAGTTTTTCTTCACAAATGATTCATCTTTTTTACTTCCAAATGTATCTTGTGAATGTGGTCATTAATCCAAAGCACTTTCTACCAAAACATTTCAAGGTTTTCTTTTGCTATTTTAAATAGTGACTTTTGTGAAGCGGTCAGAGAAAAGGTTTCCTTCTGATAACATTCCCATGCACATCATTATTGCATAAACAACATTGTATACTGTGGATAACTAATCTAGTGTCAACTAAGCTTTTTAGCAGGCCTTTTTGCAGATCTAGCCAGCTTTCATGTAATTGTAATAGATTTTTTCTGGTCTTCCAGATCTTGATTTCAGCAATTCATGTACGTTACTTAATAGTGTTTCTCAAAATGAAAGTTAAAATTAAAAATTAAAGTTGTTAGATGGAAACTTCAAATATTTTTTTATAGCCTTCTCTTGCTTTATAAGCAAATTATGCTCATTTTCAAATATTCCAAGCAGGCAGCTGCTTTAGAAGAATTGTTGGTTTTTGAAAATAAACAGAACAGTCACAACTTGAGAAGTTAGGGTTAGGGTTAGCGTATTTGCTTACCCGTGGAGTTGTCTTTACTTGAGTAACTGTATGCCTAACAAATCAATCACTTTTTGGAGCTTTAACAATTTGATGATAATAAAATAACAATGAATTTGGTGTTTGAAACTAAAATGTTCCTGGTTATTCTTAAGCAACTGCACATAACTAGTAAGCATGAATTCAGATTTGCAGAACTTTTGTTCCATGTAGAAGTTGTATCATCTTCTGTTCACTAAGGAAATTATTGAAATAAGCAATTTGATTAGGCATGCATAAACTTTTGCATGCAACTTATGTTACTAAAAGCTCACTGAATATTATTTTGTGTTTCCAGTCTCTTAAAGTGGTGGAAAATCACATTGGAAATGTTTATATTATCATAATGGCAAAAACTCCTATTTTGTAGGGCACATGTGCCTGTAGATCTAAACTTATTTCTGCTTTAAATGCTGCAAACAAAGTCTTTGTGCAAGAACCCTTTTTCCCCAAACAATGAAATGAGAAATAAAGATATTAGACATGTTTGCACAATGTGGCTGACCCAGCCAGCTGCTCTCCTGATTACTCATCCTGTACACTGCATGATCAAGAGTCAGCTGGGAAGCAGCCATTTTCTGTGCCTTCCAAATTACTGCAAAGGAAAACAGAATGTGTGCTTGGGCATAGGATATTTGGGATATTTTACACCTCCAGTGTAAAAATCCTCAGTGTTTCAGTTGAGAGCACTGTTATTTGTTCCTGACAATGCCATCCTGTAAAGATCTCTGGGTAAGCGAAATTTGGATTTCCATGTTCCATGCATGCCAACTGGTTTGATAGGATGTACCAGGTAATACATGTGCCATGGAAATAAAATATCCCTCTTCCGCACAGGTAGAAGATATATTTCAGTCGGCCTGATGCACTTCTCAAATTGCCTCTTCCATTGCTTTTCCCTGTCCTTCAACACATTACTGCTTTGACATTATTGCCTTTGCTTCCTAGTTATAAGAAGTTTAGTTAAAGGGATGTTGTCTGCCTCTCCCAATTCAAATTATGCATGAAGGAAATTCAAAGTATGTTGTGAAAGCATAGGGTACATTTATGCAAATGAATATGGCACGATATAACATTGCTTCTAAGTACATGTTTTATTTCATACAGGCATTCCAATTTCATTCATTTCATTATTCTGAGTTTTCTTAGAAAATCCAAGGAATACATGTTGGTGAGAGTGCTGTACATTTTCTAAGACTTTCCAAGTTCCACAGAGACCTACAGTTCTAATAAAGGAGAATATTTGTAGCTCAGGGTTGAAATGATGGGTCCTTAGTGCTCCCCGAGCTTGGTTGTTTTCTTGCAGACATTTCATTAACCAAACTACATAACATCATCAGCACTGATGATGTTACCTAGTTTGGGTAATGAAACATCTGCAAGAAAACAACCAACTTCAGAGAGCACCAAGGACCCCTCACCTACAGTTCTGTCTTCTTGATGAGAAATAATTTGTTATTAAATGAGGTTAAATCTGTGGTGTAGAGATGGACTAATTTTCATACTATTTGCTTGTTTGAAAAAAAAACACCTATAAGGTTGAAATCACATTAAGTTACTTGCAAGAGAATTTGGTCATGGCATTTTGTATGGTGGATATGTTATGCCCTCAAGTGGCAAGAGCTGGAATTTGTCACACTAGACACAATAATTAGGAATTAGTCTTTGACACGATATATATATAGTCTGGTAAACTGTATTCTTTCCACCTGAGGCTGTCTTTAACAAAACATTAATACAAAAATGTAGGGCAATTTCCTCTCCCTTGTCTGTCTGTATTATATGTGCATTTCATCTTTACTTCAAGACCAGTATAAAGCACATTAAAAACATTTTGCCAGATTTTTTTGAATTTTTTTATCTCTGCTGCTGGATGAAGCTGCTGAAGGAAGAGATTTGCTCATTCACAAGCTGATTGTCAGGGGTGAAAATGTAATTGCCCCCTTTACGGTTTTCTGAATATTTGCATATCTTTACTACTGAATGTTGAACAGAACTCATATAAATCCTAGTAATATGTAAAGGAACTTTGAGAAAACTGAAGTTTCATGTTGTTCATTTATTTTATCAACAAAAACATCTAAGGTGAGGTCTGCCAGTATGGAAAATAATGTTCCTTTCCATGTTTTATGAACTGGGATAAGTAGGGCCTGCACTTCTTTGAACATTTGGAGCTGTCATCCTGGTCCCATAACAACCTCACAAACTTTGGCTCCCCTCATTATATTGAAGTTCTCACTGCACAGATTTAAAGTCATATTAGGTTCCTTCAAAATAAACTTCTGAAGTTCTACATAAATGAATTATTAGTGTTCTTTAATCAGGAGAAGTTGCAGAACCATTACAAAAGCTCTGGAGCTCTACAATCCTCAAAGACAGTGTCTTCTTGAAAGGGAAAAAGTAGTGAAGAATGAATCTTTCTTAGAATTACCATTCTGTCAAATCACTCCCAAGTTCCATATAACATTGTCAATGAAGTCACATAGAACCCCAGAACAATATCTAAGGATCTGTCAGCCTAACTTGTTTTGTTTAAAGATAAGAGTTTATGATTCCATGATCAGAAAAGCACTGGATAAAAACAGGATTCCTATGTTCAGCTCTAAATTGCACAGAAATGTTGTGGCAGGATCAGCAATGAGTGTTTGTTGCTAGAAAACCACAAAATATTACTGAGTTGAAGCAGTTTGCTATCTTAGAATGGCCAGATATCCTACATAATGATATGATTACATTAGATTTTGCCTAAAATTAAGTCAGGTAGTGGAGATGCAACTAGTTACTGAATCTGAGGGGTTGATTACATTTTCAATGGCACCTCAGTTTGTTCTTTCAGCAAGACTTACGCAAGTACATTTTGTGAAATTGCTTAGCAATGTTTTCAATTCTTACAGTTTAGCTGCGCTTGGACATTTTACTTTTTTATTTTAAAGTTTGTTCATATAACAATAAAAAATAGAAAAAAGGACTAAAATGCAATCAAATGTGACTTTGACAAATTCAAGCAACCTCAGATGTCCTCAGCATTGCCAACATCTTTGGTTTGTACATTTTTCTTTCCTGTATTTCCGCCTCTAGAAAGTGTTCCCATTTTATTGTGATTTTATTGCATCCCATTTTCTTTTCCTAAATGACAGTTACCTTGCTGAAGGCAGTTTCTTGCTAATAAGTGTTTTTATTTCAATTTCAATTTTATTTCAATCTTTTCTTTATTGGAATCTTAGAACAACATACATTCTGCAGCTATATTGAATACACTGGGTATATTTCTTTATATAAATTATAGTTCAATCATTTATCATTTTAGATATAAATCTAAATCTAGAGTGGTCTAAAATAGGGGTCCCTAACCCCCAGGCAGTGAGCCATTCGGAACAGCCGTGGAAGCGACGGGGGAGTGCATTCGTGCATCCTCACTTTTGTGAGCAGTGGGTGAGTGCATGTGTGCACACTCCATTTGCATGAGCGGCGGGCATGCGCCGTTCACGCAAATGGAGCTGTGCACATGCTCTTGCCTGCCACTTGCATGGAACCATCCCTCCCCCCCCCCCAAATCCATAAAGCCGGAAAGGTTGGGAGCTCTGGTCTAAAAGAGGCTGGCTGTGCTAGAGAACTGAAATGATGACACACTTGTAGCATTTGTGCTTCTAAGCTTTTTTGAAAAAGTCCTAGCAAGCAAATAATGCAAAATACTACGAGAAAGCAATATGGAAAAGAAATAAGAACCTTCAAACAATCTTCAGCTCATATTAAAAAATTCTCTTTGTCTTCACTTTGCCTTTTGCAGAAATACAGGGTCAGTCACGCTTGGATGGATCCCGACGAGGCACTGGGAAAGACTGTCCATTCTGTGGGAAGTCCTTCAGATCTTCCCACCATCTCAAAGTTCACCTCCGTGTTCACACAGGTAAGACTCAGGAGTGGCAACATGGAGTACGTAAGTATAGAAGTAGGTGGTAAGATTAATTTGCCTACAACTTAACCATTTCTGGTTAAGTCTCTGAAACTGATCCTTTTGAAGGTATGCTACAGGAAGACCATTGGGTTTAGATCACAAATGTCAAGTGTCCAAGTTGGGTGAACAACACCCTTCCTTCCATTAGCATGGTTCATAACCAGGGCTGTCTCCAAAGACTGGAACCCTTGAGTCCTGCTCTGAGATTCTTCACAGTTGTTGCAGGTTTATTTGTGCTCTCACTCTGCATGTAATCAGTGATAAGACTGAGGCCAGAAAGCAGTAGTTTTTTAGTACTCTCCCTCTCAATGGTTGTATATACTGGGCTCAGAGGCAGTGGCAAGCTATATAAAATGCTGACAGCAAGTTATGCTGCCTTGTTTATGGGCCTCTTCACACTGAGCATCACCCAAACGGAAATCACTATACTTTAGCCCAACTGAAATGTACAGTATCAAAATACTCTTGTTCATTCTAGCAGAGGTTTTGCAAGAAAACTTCTGTGAGGAGGTTTAGGCCTTTCTACAGTCCTCACTTGTCTCATGACAGGATCCCTCTTAATCTCTCTAGGTAATTTTAAGACAGTATTTCACTCTCCCTCTTTCCTACCTCACATATTGTTATGAAGAGAAAAGATAATTCCCAAGTATGCTGCTCTGATTTGAACAACATACATACACACACACCTACACACCTATACCTATAAATACATATACATATACATACGTACATATATACATATATATATATATATATACATATATATATATATATACATATACATATACATATATATATATACATACATTTGATTTTTTCTAAACGAGCTTCCTAAGCACGCTATGTGCACATGCCACAATGTAACCGTTTTCCAACTGTTATGTGAATTTATGCACATGCTCCCTTGCCATTTAGCCCTTTGCTCTGATGATGTTAACAGGTTGTTAACGAAAGCTCAGCAATAAAGAAGCCTTTTTTCTAATATCCCAGAGTTCATTATTTTATTTAATTGACTTTAAATGTCCATACCTGGGATTCCAATATTTAAAATTATTAAAGACATATATATATATATATATATATATATATATATATATATATATATACATACATACACACACACACACACACACACACACACACACACACACACATATACGTATCACACTATGGATTGTTTTTCTTTGCTCATTTAGTTAATTGCACAGAGAGGGTTTATGGCAAGACTTATTACAGAGAAGATATTCACTCTCTGAAAGTTGTAATATAGGAAGCTATTTTTGTTCATGGTCAAAAAGGTGACATTTTTTATTCCTGTTTCATAGACTGGGAAAGCTGAATCAGTCAGACACCTAAATGGACTCTTTTGCCATATGTTGCAACCAACCAGAAAAAAAATCACCCTAAAGAAAAATAATTACACATCATTGCTGTGCCAATTGATTTCTCCCCTTTTTTTCCCTATAGGTGAGCGCCCATACAAGTGCCCTCACTGTGACTATGCCGGCACTCAGTCTGGTTCGCTCAAATATCACCTGCAGCGCCACCACCGGGAGCAAAAGAGCGCTGCTGCTGCTGCAGCTGCTGCAGCTGTAGCTGTAGCAACAATGGAACAGTGCCACATGCCCCTGGCCCCTACTGCAGTCCCTGCCTTTCCCCCTACACAGCTCACCAAGAGCCATGGGTCCTTCCTTCCTCTAGGTGGCGTGGGGACAGCTCGGTCCCGCCAGTCCCGCCGCAAGTCACTGCTAAACGGGAAGGCTGATTTCCAGCCACTGGATCTTTCCCTACGTCCAGCCCTGGCAGGAGGAGCCCTCCACCGTTGCCAGTTTTGCCCCTTTGCCACCTCAGCTCCTGAGCTTATGGAATTACACCTTCAAGTCCATCACAGCAGGAAAGCTCGTACCCGTCGCTGCTCTCACACAGCTCCTAAAGCCCAAGTGAAGTTGGAGGAAGAAATAGTTGAGCTGAAAGGACCAGAATCCCCAAGCCCAAAGGGGAAGATTTCCAAGTCACACAATTTCTGGTCCTCTAAAGATCAGGAAGACTCTCGCCGTCTCAAGTTGCCTCAGGGGAAACAGAGTTCTGAGGGAGCAATAATTGCCAGCCTTTCTTCTGAAGCTGCACTGAATCAGCAAGGATGGGAGAACCTATCACAAGACTCTGAGGAGCCAAGGCCTCAGAACGAATTGTCTGGCCCACTGGTCCAAAAAGGACATCAAGAGGCTCCAAAGACAGGCCAAGGCCTCATGGAATTACAGCTGGAGCCAGTACAGGCCTGAGTCTATTCTGCATATATAAACCAGTTCCGAATCTGTTTAGCTGTCATGATGACTCTCAACCAAGGGAGCTGGGAATTGTAGCTTTGTTCTATCTATTGGATAATAATAATTCCAGGTCTTTGGGAAGGACTTGATGGGCAGATAAAAATGCCAAATCCAGTCTAAAGATCTGGCTGACTGTGTGACAAAACCATAATTAATAAGAATGCGTACAAAGCTACATTTCCCAAAGTTCATAGGCAGGGGCTTTGCAGAGCCCATAGCATAGTGGTAGAACACATGCTTTGCATGCATTAAAGTTCCAGATTCAATATTTGCTTTCTATCTTCAAAATAAAACAAAAAAATATCAGGGCTGGGAAAAGTCCCTGCCTGTGATCTTGACCTAGACCGGGCAGTAAGAGGCTAAATGGACCAATGTTTGCCTCAAGAAAAAGCAGCTCTATAAGGCAGTGAAAGCAGTTTCAGACTTGTTTACATGTGTAGCGTAGATTTGCAGAGACAGTTTGTGAGTGGTCACCTCACATATGACAGGGTCATGCAGCCATCTGCAAGATGTTTTGGAATAAGACGTAGTAGAGTTATCGACTATTTTTTTGAAATAGTTCTCTATTTTTAACAGCAGCAAGACAAACATTGCAAGATACAGGTATTACCTGCCAAGCAGCTAATAATAGCACAAGAGCTCCAGGAGGGAAAAAAAAAAAGACAAAACTACAACACAACCAAGTACTGACCCTGGAAGATAAAAGCTATAGCTGCAGTGGAGCATTGGTTAAGAGTGAGGGAAAGCATGGCGAGGAGATTCCATTCATGCCTTGAGTTGATGGGGAAAATTGCAGTTCGGCTGAATGGGATTATAATCCTCTGCACAATCAAGAAAGCTGTTTGCTGGGGACTCCCAATTGCAAAAACAGAAACACCCCAATGAACACCTTGCAGAAACTCCCCATCAACATGAAGAGGACAGGTTTAAAGGATATGCTGCTGGTACTGGTGTCCCTGTCTGCTCTCCATGCACTGGATATTTGAAAGGGCTGCCGTAGCAGTTCTATTTAGTCAAACAGGGTTTGGGGGTGATATCACTGGGGTGTATTAAGAGTTCAACCCCTTGTTTTCTCCTCAGTTCTGAACTTGATGCTGCTTCTTTTAGGTGCCGCTGTCTGAGGACCTGGCCCCTTGGGGATCCTACTATTGGGACGTGGAGGGTTGCTGGGCTTCATGGGGACAAGACTCCTGTAGTAGTTCTTGGAAGTTTTCTTTCTTTCTTTCCTTCCTTCTTTCTTTTTTTAAGGGGAGCATTTCTGCAGTTGTAGCTTTTCTCACCATAGTGTTGATGTGGTGGGAGAAGCTGAGCTTGTCCAAATTCTCTATTGCATTCTCCAGTTATTCATAACCCAGGAGCCCTGTCCCCATTTACCCTGCCATGTCTCCTAGAGGCAGGGCAGGCTTCACCAACCATTCTTGGCCCAAAGGCCCAAGCACCTGGGATGTGGCTTTGTCTCATCAAATCCAGGTGCTTCGGCCTCTCATGTTCCTGTAGCAAGCTACCTGATGCCATTATCTTATCTCCGTAGCGACCCAGCAACAGAGCTGTGTTTCTGTAGTGACCTGGCACATCAGGGTGCTTGACAACTTCTAGAGTTTTCTATTTTTTTATTGTTTTCTTGTAGAAAATTTGAAACTGGAAATAAAAATTACATTGAAAAATTATGTATAGCTTGTATGGGTCTGCATTTTAAAACACTGCCTTAAGCAGCAATAGAGTGTTCTATGAGAGGTGAATTGCAATTTCCTGAAATCTTTGGGTTTTGTTTTTTTTAAAAAAGCCCCCCCCCTTCCTTTGAAGGATTAAATCGAACTCCCTGAGAACCATAAACATAATCAAGAAGATAGCATAACAGAGCTTCCACTTGTTTTAGCTGCCTCCTCTTTCTATTTGAGTTGTTGGTCCTTTCTCTTTTGCTCTAAGATTGCACATGTTTTAATGGTACTTGAAAACGTGTGTACAATAAATATGAAAGGCTGCTGCATGGGTTTGGGTACTTAGGAAAAATAAGATTCTAATCCTAGAAACCAGGTGAAAAAAAACAAAGCATAACCAAGTTTTGTAAAACTCAATACGTGCACCAGAACCTAGGAATTGACAATCTAAATATGTGAATTTCATGATAATTTTATTCTTCCTCTGAATCTCATTTGTACACTAAAATAATTTGTGCTCTGTCTTACACTCTCAAGGCAAAGTAGACAGAAATAAAACAAATGAAATTTGCAAAGAACTAAAAAAATTGCAAGCTTAAATCAAAGCAGCTACTCATGTATATAAAACATCAATAGAAAAAAAAATCTACCATTATTATTATATTATTACACTACAGACATAATATAGCTGGAAATAGGTGCCAAAGATTAACCAATCTACAATAAATCACTTCTGTCAAAATATATAAAGATCTCAATAAATTCTAATAGTATTTTTAAGACTTAAACTTATTAAATAATAACTCCTAACTGTTGAACTCTGGTAGCCTGATTCTATTCATTTAGAAGTGAAATAGGATAACATAAAAACAAAATAGTGGCTTCTACATCCCGATTCCTCAGACATATAGAAATATATTAATTTTGTACTCTTATTTTAACCCAAAGTAGCTTGACAAAAGTAAATGGCTGATTAGATAATACATTTAACCTGTTGCTTAATCCATTTTTTAGATTCACGCATTAAACAGGCTGTGTTCACACAGTAAGTCACAAAAACATACACACTCATCCAACTAATTAAGATTAGCTCCAATCTTGGCATATTGTGACAACGCATGCAGTCTACACATTCTGCTAACGTGCACATTGCCAATGTGTGCTCTTTTAAAAGGGGGAATAAAGGAAAATGGTGAATGACCAAGGGAAGTGATGGTGAAAAGTGCATATCGTGTTAAAAAGTATTTTACTTATGTATTGTATTTTCTAGATTTAGATACTATCTTTCCTCCAAGAGTACAATAGCATATACAGATAAGATAAGATAACCTTTATTGTCATTTTTTACTGTGGGCACAATGACACACATCAAAAATGAAATTCAGTTGCCCGCTCTCAAAGTGAACACATACATGACACACACCTAAACATATTATAAACAACATATACTGTATAAAACATATGTATAGACCTACACCCCTACATATACATAACATATGAATATTAAACACTGTCCATCTTGAATATATAACGGAAGGAGGAAGCTTGAGAGTTCACAGCATTTGGTCCTCTGATTTTTCTCCTTGTGAGCTGGGGCTGAGTGAGTGTGACTGGCCCCAGAACCATGTAGTGAGTTTCCATGCATCTCCTTGCTCCTAGTTCAGCACCCAAACCACTATAATGCATTGTTCCCTATTACATGTTTCCTCTTCATTCTAGCTGTATAGCAAAGCAGAGGAAAGGGTTTAGGATTGCAACAAGGCAGGGGAGCCGTGCAGAGCATTGCTTCTGCAATGCTTTCTGAATCCTTTAATTAGCAATGGCCATAGGAGGAGCCTGTATTTTCTTCTATGTAACACGTCGCACCTGTATGTCTTTCTGCTCTCCCCTCCTGTTAGATTCAGGCTTGCACAGTGAACCAGGAAGCACAAGGAGGGCTGTCTACATTCGGCTTTGAGTCACATGACCAGGAGGGAGGGAAGCTTAGAACACAGTACAGGTAGTCCTTGACTTACAACAGTTCGTTTAGTGAGCGTTCAGTTACAACAGCACTGAAAAAAGCGAAGTTTTTCACACTTACAACCATGGCAGCATCCCCATGGTCACATGATCAAAACTCAGACGTTTGACAATTGACTCATATTTATGACGGAGTGTCCCAGGGTCACATGATCACCTTTTGCAACCTTCTGACAAGCGAAGTCCATGGGAAACCAGATTCACTTAGCAACCATATCTACTGACTTAACAACTGCAGTGATTCACTTAACAACTATGGCAAGTAAGGTTGTAAAATAGGGCAAAACTCACTTAACTGTTTTTTGGGCAATAGAAATTTTGGGCTCTATTGTCGTAAGTCAAGGACTATCTGTAGCAACTAACATCTGAACAGCTAGCGCTCATGTAAAGGTAAGGGGCAATTTTTTTTTTTTTTCTCTATAGGTCTTGAAGATTGGGCCCGTTTTTGAGCCTGGTCTTCCTTTTGCCACTTTTTTTTCTTCAGACCAAATATGACCCAATTCTGTTCAGTTTTCAGAGGAGAGATGGATGGATAGTGTCCCAACCCCATTTACTTTTAATTTTTTCCTCACATTCTTTTGGGTTGGGGAAAAAAAAGTATGGTTTTCTTTTTTTTTATCCTCCCTTTTTAAACCTTCTTCCTGTAAACCACACAAACAAGCACAAAATTTGCAGAGGTATCCATGATGGAGGTGAGTGACTGGGACAAATGAGGAAAACAGCATTTAGTATTTATAGAAGGGCTGTAAGTTACATTGGAAAGGGAATGACAAATTGCTTGGTTCCATTCCATTACCGAGAAAGCTGCATGAGGCCAGCTGAAGCTTGACTCAAAGGGATATTATTTTTTAATGCTGAATTACTAAATTCTCCTAATAGTCTTTGATAAACTTGCCAAAAAGTGGATGGGCAGTATTATCCACATCTTAAAAGATCAAACATGTGAAACCTAGGTCCTTAGAGCAAAAATCCTTTCCCAATTCTGGTTCTGTAAGCACAGAACACATTTCTTTAAATTACAATATGCTGCACTCTGTGTGGACTTAGAGGCAATGTTTTTTGTTATATTATTAAAGTCTAACTAAAAACAGATTGAAAAACTGGCCATAGAAACTCATTATTTGGCTCACTTAATACATTAAACCATATTTTACTGACAAAATCACAAGTTGTTTCAATGTTCTCATTGAGCTAAGTCACAAACAGGGTTGCCACATGTGGCTAGCAAAACTCCAGGCAACCACTAGATGCAGCAAAGGGATATCCAGTGGTAACTTGGTGCTCGTTGGTAATTGGTTCTGGGAGGCACGATGAGTACCAAAAACAATTGAGTACCAAACAATCTTTTCCCATAAGGAATAATGTAAATACATTTAATGCATTCCCAAACGAAAGACAATGCACATTTTTAAGGCAATATGTAAATAGATAGGGTTGTATATCATCACTTTACATGAGAAATAAACCTAAAAATTAATAAATACTTAGATTAAACAAAATAAAAACTTCACTTTACCTGTACTGATGAGGAAAAAAAGCACAAAAATAAACAAAATGGCCACACAAGACAGCAAGGGGATGTACATAGGGCAAGAGCTACCATGTGACTAATGTGTCACCCTTGGTTTCGACTGGATAGCCGAAAGGATAGCGAGTCACAAGGCAACCACCACCAACAAGTTCTAGCTTGCACGTTGAGTACCAAACAAATAACAACTACTGGGACAAAATGTTCTTTGAAAATGTGCTGAGTACCAAATTCGATGAGTTTCAAAGTTGAGTACCAAGGTACCACTGTAGAAGATTCTGCAGGATTTTTTTGCAGCTCTAGTCATAAGGTACATTTTCGAAACCAAACAATTATACACAAATGGCATGCATGGCTTAAACTATCCCAACCACATGAAATCTTAGTACAACTGGAGAATTCACTGAGTCTGCAATCCTTTATTTGGAGTGAAACTTGATGGGATTTACGTTGGAGCCAACGAGCTATGCTCAAACTGCAATTAAGCTGTATCTTAAAAAGTGATTAGCACTGTAATTCCCTTTCCAGATGCCAAATGTGAAGCTATAATTGTTAAGGTTCCACCCTTATAACATAAATATGAACCAGTTGCCAAGCATCTGAATTTTGGTCACATGACCATGGAGATGCTGCAATGGTTGTGTGAAAAACAGTCTTAAATCACGTTCAGTCCCGTTGTAACTTTGAACAGTCACTAAACAAACTGTTATAAGTCGAGGACTAACTATACTGTTTTTATGTAATTGCATACATATATCCCACCAATTTTCTAAGGAGGTAACAGGTACTACACCTCCACCCACTGAACTCTGCTAATTCAGTCAATTAATGTTAGCTTCTGTTAACTATTGTTGAAAGAAAAATCTTCATCAGGGTCCAGTCCAAGCTGGGTATAAACAAAATGGAGACTGCTTTAGAAAGAAGGTTCTTGTTTATTTAGTTGCCAGAAACTTCACTGACAGCAGCATGTTTCTGAGGTGGCTGACAAAATGGAGCTGGGAGTGGTGGGTTTTTATACTTTCTTGGTCTTTTTGTTTGGAGTTGTTACTGTGGCACTGTATTTGAGGCTCTTCCTGTTCCTGTACAATGAACTTTGACCTGGGGTTCAATGTGCCCTTTTGGTATTCTAGTGGTGGTGGGTTAATCCTCCTAAAGATCATGTTCCCTGGAGTCTTTGTTTTTCTAATCCCATCAGCTCAAACCTTCTCTGGGGCTATGGCTGAAGGCATTTTGCTTATGAATAGGTGGCCCAGTCTTTCTGAATAGGATTATTAAATCTGCATTTCTATAGAGCTGGCCTGCTGAGTTTCTGCTTGGGGGGGAGGGATAAGTTTCTGCCTTTTAAGATTTTCTCCCATTATTCCTTTGGGAAATAGAATATTGTCTTTTTAATATCCCCCAAAATATTTCCTTCTTCGTGTGTGTGTGTGTGTGTGCTGACTTCCTACACTATGTTCCAACTATTTTAAACAAGCAAATGCTGTTCTCTGCTTATTTCATCAGGAGGCATTGAAAGGACAGTGCCAATTGTTCACTGATAATACAATAACTGTTTGCCATCTGGGATAGAAATACGTAACAGGAGTCAAATTCCACCTGATTTGATATGCTATTTTCCAAAACAGTATAGTCCATGCTACCCTACCAATCAGTGCTTTTTTTACTTTGAAGACAAAAATGAAAGAATGGGGTACAGATAAAACAGAATAATTATACATGCACCAGTAATGTTAACATTAATAAATAAGAAGGTGGTGTTGAAAGAAAACTCTTCACCCCACCAAGCTGGGAATAAACAAAATGGAAACTGCTTTAGAAAGCAGGTTATAATTTATTGAAGGGCAGAGCCAGGCAGAACATGGCTTCCAGAAAGCTGACCACATGTTACTGGGAGTGGTGGGTTTTTATACCTTCTGGGGCTTTTGCGATTGTTTCCTGTTCCTGTTTGAGGCTTTGTATTTCCTGTGTCATGTACTTTGACCTGAGTCTGAGTGTGCCCTTTTGGTATTGGTGGGTTAATCCTATTATGTCCCCAAAGGTCATATCTTTTAGAGTTTGGGTGGGGTATGTAGATTTTAGGTGACTTTGTCTTCCTAATTTTCTAGCTTCCTGACTCCCAACATTCCTGAATGGATTGTTACATCTGCATTTGTAAAAGCTGGTTTCCACTGAGTTTTCTGGCTTGGGGGAGGGAGAAGTTTCTGCCTTTTTAAAGATCTTCTCCATTATTCATTTGGAGAAATACTGTCTTTTTAATATTCCCCAAAATATTTCTCTGGATTCTTCCCACAGTGGGATAGAAATTTCTATAAATGCCAATAAATCCCAGAAAGTTCTGGGAGTTTATTTATCCAGTACCTGGGGGGGGGGGAGTATCGTTTTTGTACATAACAAAACGTGTATTATCTAAGTCCTTTGTATCCCTGATGAGTTAAATTTCCATAGCAATAATTAATAGCCAGTTATTGAGAAAAGCCTCAGACCATCTATACAAGCATTTTTCTTAGCCAGAAAGAAGCTGGCTGGACGGTGAATATCCAATTGACCAACGATTGTTGCACTTGGTGCAAAGGAATAACCGAAAAGCACTGGGGCATCTTCCCTGGAAGCATCCAATCACATATAATTATCCGAAAACAATCGGTTTGCAAAAAGTGGAGTAAGACGGAAGGGGTGGTCTTACCGCCTGCTCTGGTTTCTAGGTGAAATTAGGGCATTTCACGTGGCCGGAGAAGAACTCGGGAGCCAAGATCCCGGGAGAATTAGGTAAGCCAGGGAAATGTTTCTTGGCTGGATCCTGATGTATCTTAGCTTGCATTTTGGATTTTGTGGTGGGAAGAGAAGGACAGAATTTCTGCAGGATAAGGGTAAAGCAACTACTACTCGGATCCGGCGCGCAAGATCCGGATCTTAGATTGGAGTGTGGGCTTACTCGTAGCCTCCTCCAAGAGCCTCGCCGTTGCCAGTCCTGGGCTGGCTCCGGTTCCAGGCAAGCCCAGGAAGAGGCAGGGGCCCAATAAAGAGGCGGAGGTGCTCTCGTTACCACCGAAGCATCTTTTCTGCTTCGGATCCAATCACTGCCGACATTTCCGGGTTTTAGAATGAACCGGAGACCAAAAGTGAAACAAATCACTTCGAAATAGTTGGCGGGCGTCTTCTCGAACTTGCATGGTATAAAGATGGATTTTTTTCATTGTTGTTATTCTTAAATATTTTTATAGCAACTTTCGAGTCGCACCAAGGCTGCTGAGAAACATTCTTAAGAAAATAAAAGTTAAAATGCAAAACAGCAGCACAAGATTTCGAAAACAGTAGTAACCCTTGTAAACTATAAATGAACATCCGTTACTTTTTAGAGATTGATATGATAGTAATGGCAAGTAGTTACAAATTGTGGGAAGAAATTCTCTCCGGTTCGTTTCTCCAGCTGGGGACAAGCCTTCAGCGCGCACGAAAACAGACACCAAGCGAAGCAAGCTGCCAGAAAGTGGATTTTAATTCAGAAGCCAAACAGAATAGTGATTCAGCATTGGATTTTGGGCTAGCTAGCAAAGCCACCTAAGTACATGGTACAGTTTTATACTCTTTCTTCCTATTGAAGTCTTGATGAGATTTGTAAGAAGTTTATTTTTCTTAATTTCCTAGCCTGCTCTTTTTCCTGTCAGAAAGTTTTAATCCGATCACCAAGGGGATGGGATAGCTTGCTGATAGGGTTTTCTGTGTGTTTTAGGTTAATCCTGTCATGGGTTCCGGTGTGTGTCTGGGGTAATCTTGTCATTGGTTTCTATGTGTGTATAGTTCAGGGGTCTTCAAACTTGGCCCTTTTATGACTTGTGGACTTCAACTCCCAGAATTCTTCAGCCAAGGCGTGCCTGGCTGAGGAATTCTGGGAGTTGAAGTCCACAAGTCATAAAAGGGCCAAGTTTGAAGACCCCTGGTATAGGGCGATTCTGTTTGTTGTTGATTCAAGGCTAGCGCTTGTTGCTACATTGTATCTTTTGCTAAGTGTTTCTTGGCTGTCTGCCGGAGCTATTAACTGGAGCCGGGAGTGGGGGAAAGGGAGAGGAGAGAAAAAGAACCTCTTCTCTAGTACTTTTATTATCCGGCTTGACTTTTCTAAGAGAAGAGAAATGGTTATTTCTTTTGGAACAGTTTTCTGTATTTGTACTAGCTGGTTTCTGAGACTAGGCTTTCTGCTTCTTTTCACTCTTCCTGCCTGTTTAATATTTCCAACATTTTCTTAATTGAATATGATTAATAACTAATAATCTATCAAAATGATAAAACTATTTAACTTTGGAATAATTAGAGATAGCTTTGTTTTGTTTTTGTTAAAGAGCTTTGGGTCAATCTGTGAAGTATGGAGTGTGTTCAGTGTTTCACTTTATTTAAAACTTATTTTAACATAGTCCTGATAAGATTATTTTCTTATATTTCCATTAATGAAGCATCTCTCTTCCCCCCCCCAGATTATTCTAGATGCTTATATAATTATTTCTCAAATAATTGTAATACTAAGGAAAAACTAGAGAGACACTTCAGTAGGACTACCTGTTCCCAGCTCCTACCTACTCTTTTCCCTATTTGTGGAAAAGGATTCGTAGATAATATTAAATATTTAAACATTTAATATTTAGTTTGAATATTTAAATTCAAACATTTCATATTTCAGAATGCTTTGTATTACAGTATCAGCAAGGCAGCAAAACCAACGTTAAAAGATATATTCTTCTTCTGCTAAGGACTTTGTTCTGTTTTGCAAAGTTCACCCACTTTGGTTCACTCTACAGAAAAGAAATTGTATCAAGTCAATGTTGACTCTTAGTGACATATGGATTTTCTCCATGATCTGTCCATGACCTGGTTCTTCAGGTCTTCCAATGGGGCACCCATTGGTGCTGTAACTTAGTCCATCCACTTTGCTGTTTATCATTCTCTTTCTCTCCTTCCACTTTTCCCACTATTAGAGCCTTCTCCAGAAAGCTAACTCTAAACATAATATATCCGAAGTATGATGATCTGACACTATAATAATAATAATAATAATAATAATAATAATAATAATAATAATAATAATAATAATAATAATAATAATAATAATAATAATAATAATAATAATAATAATAATAAAGTTGGAAGGGATCTTGGAGGTCATCTAGTCCAACCCCCCTGCTCAGGCAGGAAACCCTATACCATTTCAGACAAATGGCTGTCCAGTCTCTTCTTAAAAACTTCCAGTGTTGGAGCATTCACCACTTCTGGAGGCAGGTTGTTCCACTGGTTAATTGTTCTAACTGTCAGGAAGTTTCTCCTTAGTTCTAGGTTGCTTCTCTCCTTGATTAGTTTCCATCCATTGCTTCTTGTCCTGCTTTCAGGCGCCTTGGAAAATAGCTTCACCGCCTCTTCTTTGTGGCAGCCCCTGAGATATTGGAACACTGCTATCATGTCACCCCTAGTCCTTCTCTTCATTAAACTAGACATGCCCAATTCCAGCAACCGTTCCTTATATGCTTTAGCCTCCAGTCCCCTCATCATCTTTGTTGCTCTTCTCTGTACTCTTTCTAGAGTCTCAACGTCTTTTTTACATCGTGGTGACCAAAACTGGATGCAGTATTCCAAGTGTGGTCTTACCAAGGCATTGTAAAGTGGTATTAATACTTCACGTGATCGTGATTCTATCCCTCTGTTAATGCAGCCTAGCACTGTGTTGGCCTTTTTGGCAGCTGCAGCACACTGCTGGCTCATATTTAAGTGATTGTCCACTAGGACTCCGAGGTCCCTCTCACAGTTACTGCTATTGAGCAAGGTACCTCCTATACTATACCTGTACATTTGGTTTTTCTTGCCTAAATGTAGAACCTTTTCATTTTGTTAGATAGTGCCCAGTGTTCAAGTCTGTCCAGATCCTCCTGTATCTTAAGCCTGTCTTCTGGAGTGTTGGCTATTCCTGCCAGCTTAGTGTCGTCTGCAAATTTGATGATTTCCCCATCTATCCCCTTGTCCAAATCGTTGATGAAGATGTTGAAGAGCACTGGGCCCAGAACAGAGCCCTGGGGCACCCCACTACACATTTCCCTCCATGTAGATTCGGTTAGTCATGCCTCAAGTAAGAACTTTCGATTGATTTGGTCCATTTGTTGGTTTTCTTGGCTGTCCATAGTATTCTGAGGAGTTTTCTCCAACAACAGCATTCATACTCCAATCTATCCCAAAAGCGCTTTTTCAAGAGACAACTGGAATTTGTTTTTCCTTGAAGATTTTGCTTCTCATTCAAGAAGCTTCTTCAGTTCTCTTGGATGAGAAGTGAAACGTCTTCAAGGAAAAGCAAAGAATGTCCAGTTGCCTCTTGAAAATGCATCTTTGGGTCAACCATGACCTGGATGACTGAGAATCTCCATAGACATGCTCCAGTCTGGTTTCTTCAAAATCCAACTTTTGCTTCCATAAAGTGTCATGGAAAATACCATTGCCTATCCTATTTTGATCTCTGTAGGTATAGATATATCATGGTATTTGAATATCTTTTCCAAGGCCTTCATGGCTATTCTATCAAGTAGTATCAGAAATATTTTTATTTTATTTCCTTATTTATCACATTTTAAAACCACCCATCTCCTCATAGAGGAACTCTGGGCAGTAATTGCTTGTTCTTTGTTATCGATGGTTGATCCTGAAAAGTAGAAATTATTTACCATTTCAATATCTTCATTGGACCAACTTTAAGCAGAATGGAGAAAGTCTGGAGCTGCAGTTAAGAGCGCATTTATCTGGCTACTTTTGTTTTCAAGTTCATTTTCATTCTAATGTCTTACAGAGGGAAAATTAAAATACTAATATGATTTCTCTAACAAAGTGAAAACTTTAGAATGCAGCCTGTAATCTATAGCCCAGCTGCAACTCACAGAAAGCCTATGTAGTGGCTAAGATGGTAGTGAGTGGCATTGCAAGATCCAGATTCAAATACATCCTCAACTAAGGAAATTCACAGGGTGAATCTGGGCCATCTCTCTCATCCCAACTTACCACACAGGATTATTGTAAGGAAAAATGGGGTGGGGTGGGGGACATCCCTGAGCTCTTGAATGAAAGGCGGGATATAAATTGTCCCAGAGATCATGGGAATTGTAGTTTAGCGACATTTGGAAGGCTATAAACTATATATCTCCATAATACCTCATACCAAGCTCTATAATTTCCCCCCCTGTTTAATCTTGTTTGATTCTCAGAGACTGCCTGAACGAGTCCCTACAGTTTTTCTTGGCAAAGGTTTTCAGAAGTGGTTTGCCATTGCCTTCTTCCTACGGTTGATAGAAAATGACTGGCTCAAAGTCAGCCAGTTTACTTTGTGCTGAAGATTGGACTCAAACTCATATTGTCTCCCCATTTCTTCCCCAATGCCCTAAGCATTACACCAAACTGGCTCTCTTTTTAAACTTAAAGTTTATTTCCAAATAGCCAGATATAAGAATTTGCTGCTGTATTAAGGTGTCAGTAAACAAAGGTGACTCATTACATAGTTTTTCCATTTAAAATTTATGGAGGAAGATCAGGATCAGCCAACACTTTTAACTGCAATCAATTTAGAAGGCTTGTCCAATATGCTAATCCATGGCCTGCTTTGCTTGTTTCTTTAGCAAGTTGCCTACACTTAAACAACTGTGAACGATTCAGTAAACTGTGGCTAAGCAAACCATGTGTTCAAACAGCATAGCTGTGAAAGAGATGTATCTGTTATAGGTAAATAAAATAGAAGCAGACATTTAATACCATTATAGGGGATGGGGACCCCCTAATTCCTTGATGAAGCAAGATGACATCTTGGTGACCTTTGCCACCAAGGACTGTCTCTCTTTCTGGTTACAAACACTGTATTTAGAGCAGATTAGTGGAGTTTTTCTACACCGCTATAGTTGTCTGATTGCTGTAGAACAGGGGTGTCAAACTGGTGGCCCATGGGCTGGATGCATCACATGCAGGCCACGCCCACCCCAGCTCTGCAAAGACAAAAAAGTCACGATACGTCACGATACTTCACGTGATGCGATCGAGTTTGACACCTATGCTGTAGAATCACTAGCAAGTATCTTCAATTCTATCCTTCCAAGCAAATGATAACAATCAAGTTTTGAAAGGCAATCTGGCTTTGTTGACCTTATGGAAGATTTAATTATGGTCAGATAATAGGATTTTGTTCAATCCTATCAATGTGCCTCTAGTTAAATGTCCTCCTGTAAACTTCTGAAATCTCTCAAGCAGGCATCTGAACTTCCTTACCTTATGGAGTGAGCATCCACTGTGCACCTAAGACTGATTGGCCTGTACTTGGCTTTGGGAAGGAAATGGTTTCTCTTGAATCAGCATTTGGTGAAGAAACTATGGCTGACATTAATCCTTCCTTGGATAGAGAGAACTTGGCAGCAACAGGTGAGAAAGATGAATCTATCAAACACTCTTAAAAGGTAACTTGATTAGGATTCCGAGTTAAAGGAACTGTGTGAAAGGGTTGGACTAGGACTGAGAAGAAGCCAAACTCATGTCTGCCCTTGGCCCAGCCTACCTCACAGGGTTGTGATGAGAAAAAATGGGACGAGAGAACACTTTGTATGCTACCTTGAGTTCCTGAACAAAAGAACAGGATATAACATTAACATAAATGCTGCATTCTTTCAAGACTCAGATTGGTTCAGAAACTTTGATATATATTTATATTAAAATGCTATACACACACAGATATATTGCATTGTTATCTCAGAATATATTACAGTGCCCAACCTAATACTAGAGCATTCATATTTATTTAGGAAATGACTGAATGGATTATAAAGTATAATAGAAACACGCAAATTAACTAATATTAAACACACTCTAAGTGTATTGCATGAAAAAGCCTGCAAAAATAACATATGTTTTGAATCCAATCCTTAACTATACTAAGAGGATGTCTAGGGCTGTTTATTCCCTAATTTGGGTCCTGCCACCAAAAAAGCTAAGCTGGTTACTGGGATTAAACATCCTTCTGAAAGGATCCATAAAACTGGCTTAGGGATGTCATTTCATCCCTGTACATAAGTAGGCAGCTTTGTTAGGAGCTTGGGCTTATCCTTGGGACATGCCAAAAAGTCAAGATAGCAGTCACAATTATGTGACCGAAACCTCATTTTTTTTTTTACATGTAGTAAACAAAAAAGGCAGAGTTTTGCCTGCAAGGATGCAGTACAATTGATTTTTTGGGATATCCTCTGTGGTTGCCCCGACTCAGGGCTATATTCTGCTAGTCTTCATGCAGCTTTGCTGAAATTTTGAATGGGTCTCGAAAGACAACTGACATGTAGGGAAATGTTTGTCATAATCATATATTAAATATATGAATAATACAGTTACAATATAACATGAACTTTTGTAGGGATCTAACATTTTGGAGAACTGCAATTATTGTTAAAGGGCATCGTGTATTTCAGTAGTACTCATATCAACTTATGACCACAAGTGGAACCAATTTTTTTGTTGTTAAACAAGTGGTTGTATTATAATTGGATGTTGGGTAGATTTGATTATTAGATAGAGGATTTCTCATTGGAATATTTATTTAATATAGTATTTTTGTTAAATAAGGATGAGAAATTTTATAACTATTTGTAGACCCGTTAATATAAGAGAAGGAGAACCTATCAGGTTTTTTTAATTTACTTTTCAGAATCCATCTGGGGTGGATTTTTCTATGTTTAATATTAGATTTATTTGACATTTGGGTTTTTTTCTTTCTTTCCTTTTTGTACATAAGAATTTTTTTTTCCGTTGTTAGTGTTGGATGTTCATTTTTCTATTTTTGTTTTGTATTTTATTTTTGTTGATAAAAGAAAATAAATATGTTAAAAAATAGAAAAACTGAAGCAAGTGGCTGTTGAGTCATGCCCAATTCTACAACCTTCTTGCCAGGGTTGTTAAGTGAATCATTGCAGTTGTTAAGTGAATCACATGGTTAAGGAAATCCAGCTTCCTCTATTGACTTTGCTTGCCAGAAGCCATCTGGGAAGGTTGCAGATGACAACCACATGACCCCGGGACTCTGCAACCATTATAAATACATGACAGTTGCCAAGTGCAGGAATTTTGATCATGTGACCCTGGGGATACTATAACAGTTGTAAGTATGAGGATCAGTCATAAGTCACTTTTTTTCAGTGCCATTGTAACTTTGAACGGACACTAAATGAATGGTTGTAAGTTGAAGATTGTAATTTTGCACATCCACCCAGCTATATTGTAAATAAATATGTACTGTAGGTTCATTATTTGTGCAATGACAGAAAGCCCTGGGTTCAAAACATTTTTTTCCCATATTGAGGGCCACACTTAGAAGATGTTTTCCAGAACATTTGAAATCAGAAAGGTTTCCTGTGGAAATTAGCATGCTTTTAATTCACATTTTGGTTTCAATACCTGTTCAATATCCATTGCACAAATAAGGAACTTACATTATTTGATTGTGGAAAAAATGCATCTAGTCTTTTGAAGCTTCAACATTACATTTAAAGAAATTGAAACTTTTCATGTCAGGATAAAAAATACTTTTATTAAAGTTGGGCAGTAGGCAGTAAAATAATAGGTAATTGCCATATTATTTTAGCTTCTCAAGTTTTTAGAAAAATAATCTAAAAAGCAAATTATCATACAGGTTTGAAATTGCCAAGCTTCCCTGAAGTGGAAAATTTTCCAGCTCACATCTCAGGTTACATGTGTTTTTTGTGTGGAGGGTTGTGGTATGTTTCTCTAAGGAGGACTCCAAGAAGTAGAGCCAAAATAAAAGTTAAATCTGATTTCAAGTGATTTACATTTAAATTTAAGTAAAATCAAATATAGTAATTGTAACTATCTCCAATAATCTGGGGAATCTATTTCATTATTTATTATCTTTGTCATGGTTAAAAATTACAATGAAATCTCCGTGATTGATGCCCAAGATCTTTGACAACCACATACATCCTTGTGGCATCAAATTGTACCCTTCTGACTTAAAAATAACAATGGCTGAGTTCAGATACCATGTTGAGACAAAACTGCACAACCACATAATGGCTTAATGCAGTTCATGAATTCAGTCAACATGCCCCACAAGCCAAGGAACTAAACATGATTTAGGACTTCAAGGAATAATAATGCAACGCCTATGGTTGTGAAAGAATCCTGATTTGATTGCTGGGAACTCTACCATTTGACAGCTCTTTTATTAGACTATAATAACATCTACCTGTTTGTCCTTTGCAGAATGCTCAGAATTCCACTTTAATGCCAACTCTTTAACAGAACAAGGTCAATTATGCATCTTGGAGCCTCAGAGTCCTGAATTTGTTGGTGAGTCAATGATGGATGTATATCCAACCAAAGATAAAACTCCCAGTGGATGAGAAGTGATCTGTGCTTATCAACTACACCGGGAGCATGGTGTCTCTCATGGTTAGAACACTGGCTTGATGAGCAGCAAGCTCATGTTCCGAGTCTACTGTGGGGTGAGCTCCCATCCTTCACTCCAGCTCCTGCCAGGGATATGAAAGGAGCCCCCAACTGGGCATCCCCCGGGCAACAGTGATGTCACTGCCTAATCCTTTCCACTCAGAAGTGCCTTGGTGCCTTCGACACGAGTGCGATGCAACCAACTACACTTTATGGCTATTTTTTCCTCTTAATCCTAATTATATATCCATGGCCTGAAATGTTAAAAAGCCTAAGAACATAAGCTCTTTTTTAGAATAGGGTTTTATTATCTTCAGTCTGTTCTAATCTGGTTTAAAAACTGAGTTTGCCTAACAATCCAACTTGCAAGTTTAGACTGAGGCAAGCTATAATGTCAAAAGAAAGAAAAAACAGGCTGCAGTCTGTCTCCCTGGTATTTTATGTACAGCGTAATTTTGAAGAAATATTCAGAGAAGCATATTGGAATGATTCTGACCAAGGAGCTATACCATATGCTTGCTTGATTGTGTAATTTAAGGCTTGAGATTAATGTTAGCCCAATTTTCTTGTCATTCTGTTAAGATGCCGGCAGTTCCAACATTTCCATTACCAAAATAACTCTACTATTTTCCCCAAATCATGAAATCACTAAATCTCCACAATCTCATATGATGATGGTTTTAACATGTCAAGCTTTTATGGCTGCACATAAACAAAGTTTGGCAAGCTTACTTGCCAGAGCAAATTCCCTAAATTTAAGGAATGATATTTGTTTCTCCTACAATTAAAGTACATGTTTAAAGTGTAGGGATCAGTTTTATGCTCAAGGTGCTCCCAAAGGTTCCAGGTATTATTTTTAGTGTTTTTAATTTTGGCAGATAATGAAGGTTTGCCGACTGATCAGCTGACAACTGCTGAGGAAGTAGCATTGGAGGATTCAGCAAAGACAGAAGCAGTTTGGGAGTATCAGGGGCAATCAGACAAAATTGTGACCAACCTTTCAGTACCCCAGCAGGACAAGATCATCTCTGTAAAGGATGAGGAAGCAAATAGCCAAAGCTCAAAACAAATTAATAACCACAACAGCCAAACCAAGAATCTGTACTTTTATGATAGGTCTAAGATGGACATTCAGCAGCCATCTCTGCTTGCCCAATATAAAAATGTGGTCTGTGCCAGTAGAGTGCCCATGGAGAACAAGCAACTTAATTGGGAGCAATTGGAAATATACAACTCATTAGTGCCAGACCAGAACAGCCAAACTAAAAATCGTTTAATAGGTGATCAATGTGGAGAAAATAACCAAAGGCTATTTCACCTTTTCCAATATTATAAAAATGTGCCTCCAAATGAAAACTCGGCTTGGCAGGATCAAAACTGCAAATCAGAAGCAAGCAGTCTGATACCAGAAGCATGCTATGGAAGCGCATTAGTACCTGTTCCTCTTCAGGCAGAGAATATAATAGACTATGTTGATGAAGCAGTTGGTCCAAATGCAATACAAGTGACAGACGAGAGGACTGAGACTAAAAATCTGCATATCTGTGACCAGTGTGGAAAGGAATACCAGTGGCTTTCTGAGCTTATCCAGCATCAGCTACTATATTTGGGAGGAGAAGCAGATAGACAAGACCAGCTTCATTTGGAAGGTAGAAATCCAAGTCATTTGGCACCCATTTCCATTCTTTTGCAGGAAAACAGTATGTGTGCAACCTCTTGGGAAACATTCCAACGAATGTCAAGAGATCATAACACTCATGCCAAGATGCTGTATCTCTGCCATCGGAGTGGAAAGAATTTCTGCAGATCCTCTGTACTTAAGTGGCATATACAGCCTAGGGAGGAACTGACTAGACAGAGTGAGTCAAAAATAAATAAATCCAGTACCTTTTCATTTGTTCCCCATGTGACGGGGAACATGTTTGTAGACTCTAGTGAAACATCCAACCTAAACTCAAAGCTCACAAGTCCTTATACAGGGAAACAACACAATGATCAATGTGGAAGATGCTGTCATTGTCTTTGTGCTCAACAACATCTTGATAATTTGAAAGCAGATAGAGATGAACTGTTCCATTTGGGAGCATACAGTCCAAAAAATGCAATGCTCATTCCTCTGCAAGCAGAGAAAACATTAAGTGAAAAATCAAACATTCCCATAGACCAAAAGAACTATGCCAAGAATCTGTACACTTCTAACTGTGATAAGAACAATTTCCAATGTCATTGTTTGTTGGCCAAACATCATCTACATGTTCCCTTGGGAGGGGAAGCAGACACACAGGACCAATTTAAAATGCAAGCAGGCTGTTTAAGTCAATTTCAAATGGAAAGTAAAGTTATAGGATCTTCTGAAATAGTTAAACCTCAGTCAAATCAAACAACAAACCAAGGTTTCCATTTCAAGAGTCTGAGGATATGTACGAAATGTGGGAAGGATTTCCCATGGCCCTCTGACCTGGCTCAATATAAAGTTGTGCAGTCTGGAAAAGCTAGTGAGAAACAATGCCCATCAAAGGTAGATGATCAAAATGGTTTGCCACCTGGTCTCATGAAATTTGACCTACCTTCCCATCTGAAGACAAACCAGTCGACTCAGAAAAACAAGGCCTACGCATGTGGTCACTGTGGAAAAAGCTTCAAGTGGCCTTCTGACTTTGCCTTCAAGTGGCCTTCTGACCATTCTAGAACAAAATTAATGAGAGGAAAGGGCACCAAACCCAACAAATTCTATATCTGCGATCAGTGTGGAAAACATTTCTATTGGCCTTCCCACCTTGCCCAACATAAACAAACTCATTCTAGCAGTAAGTTAATGAGAGGCATCAAGTTCAACAAATCCTATATTTGTGATCACTGTGGAAAGAGTTACCACTGGCTTTCTCAACTTGCCCAACATGAACAGACTCATTTTAGAACAAAAGTAATGAGAGGTAAGTGCACGAAGCTCAAAAAATCCTATATTTGTGGACAATGTGGAAAAAATTTTGACTGGTCTGAACTTGCCCAACATAAATGTACTCATTCTAGAAAAAAATTACTGAGAAGCAAGGGCACCAAACTCAATAAATACTACACACGTAGTCAATGTAGAAACAGCTTCCAGTGGCCTTCTCAATCTGTCCAACATGAACACACTCATTCCAGAAGTAAATTAGTGAGAGGCAAATGCACCAAGCTCAACAAATCCTGTATCTGTGATCAGTGTGGAAAAAGCTTCACATGGCCTTCTGATCTTGCCCGACATGAACGCACTCATTCCAGAAGTAAATTAGTGAGAGGCAAATGCACCAAGCTCAACAAATCCTGTATCTGTGATCAGTGTGGAAAAAGCTTCACATGGCCTTCTGATCTTGCCCGACATGAACGCACTCATTCCAGAAGTAAATTAGTGAGAGGCAAATGCACCAAGCTCAACAAATCCTGTATCTGTGATCAGTGTGGAAAAAGCTTCACATGGCCTTCTGACCTTGCCAAACATGAACAAACTCATTCCAGAAGTAAATTAGTGAGAGGCAAATGCACCAAGCTCAACAAATCCTGTATCTGTGATCAGTGTGGAAAAAGCTTCACATGGCCTTCTGATCTTGCCCGACATGAACGCACTCATTCTAGAAAAAAATTATTGAGAGGCAAGTGCACCAAACTCAACAAATGCTATACATGTAGTCAATGTGGAAAGAGTTTCCAGTGGCGTTCTCAACTTACCAAACATGAACAAACTCATTCCAGAAGTAAATTAGTGAGAGGCAAATGCACCACGCTCAACAAATCCTGTATCTGTGATCAGTGTGGAAAAAGCTTCACATGGCCTTCTGATCTTGCCCGACATGAACGCACTCATTCTAGAAAAAAATTATTGAGAGGCAAGTGCACCAAACTCAACAAATGCTATATATGTAGTCAATGTGGAAAGAGATTCCAGTGGCGTTCTCAACTTGCCAAACATGAACAAACTCATTCCAGAAGTAAATTAGTGAGAGGCAAGTGCACCAAGTTCAACAAATCCTGTACCTGCAATCAGTGTGGGAAAAGTTTCACATGGCCTTCTGATCTTGCCCGACATGAACACACTCATTCTAGAAAATAATTACTGAGAGGCAAGCAATGCCTCAACAAATCACATATTTTTGATCAGTGTGGAAAAGGTTTCCAAAGGCCCTCTGACTTTGCCTGACATGAACACACTTATTTTATAGAAATGTCACATAGAAATAAACACATAAAGCTTCAAAAGCTGTTTGGGTGTACTCTGTGAAAATAGCTTCAAGGGGTTTTCTCCCTTGTTCAACCTAAATGCTCTCATTCTGGGGAAATAATGACTAGAAGCAAATGCACCAAGCTCAAGAAGCTGCACATCTGTTGTGAATGTAGAAAATAGCTTCCAGCAGCCTTCTAAGCCCTTGCTGAACATCGGCACGTTCATTCAAGAAAAATATTAAGGTAGAAATGCATCAAGAAATTATGTAGTACAGTTATGGTTACATTGGGAAACTGATGGTGTAGCCTGACCTTGTCCAGCATACCCATGTTTACTGCAAAATAAAATTGATGAGAGGCAAATGTACCAAAGCTTCCTGCATCCTGTCTTTTCCAGCCATGAAAGGATTCACACTAAAGAAATACACTTAGCCAATGACAAGTGCATTAAGCTCCAGAAATCCTCTATTTGTCCTCAGTGTGAAAAAAGTCTCCAGTGGTTGCCTGAGCTTCCTGACAATGAATCTGTCAGATTCATTCCAGGAAAAAATAATGGGTTTAACCACCCGCTTGCTCCAGCAGAAAGGGCGTGCTGCAGACCCTGTCAAGGAATTTTGGTTGGCAGGGTTGAGGAGAAGAGCCTTTTCTATTGTGGCTCCCACCATGTGGAATATTTTACTGCCAGTGAGATCTGCCCCCACCCTTTGGCCTTCCAGAAGGGCCTTAAAACCTGGTTTTGCCTGCTGTCTGGGGTATGTGTGTGTGCTGTTTGCTGGAGGAGGTTGACCCAGTAAGAGGAAGACCTCACTCCCATGCCATCCACCCCCTACATAAGTTATCTTAATTTTAAATATTAATTAAAAATTTTTTTTAAAAAAAATATATCTTAATTTTAAAAACCCGTGGTGGCACAGTGGTTAGAATGCAGTATTGCAGGCTAATTCAGCTCACTGCCAGGAGATCTATCCTTACTGGCTCAAGGTTGACTCAGCCTTCCATCCTTCTGAGGTTGATAAAATGAGGACCGTCCTAGATTATTTGGGGGCAATATGCTGACTCTAAACCACTTAGAGAGGGCTTTAAAGCACTATGAAGTGGTATATAAGTCTAAGTGCTATTGCTTTTGCTAATTTTAACTGTTTTCTATGTTTATCTTTTTATTGTTTTGTAAGCTGCTTTGTATCACACTTTTGGTGAGATGGGAGCACATAAGTTTATTAAATAAATAAGGCAGAAATGCATCAAATTCGAGGAACTACACACATATAGTTGCAATGGAAAAAGCATTACATTGGTGTCCTGGTCTTGTCTAATAGAAGTGCGGTCCTTAAGTATGTCTTTTGACTTTGTTATTTGACTAAACATGTTCATGTTTACATACATGGAGTGCAACCTAAATTATGCCATTTGTGGGTGCTCTTTCATGTTTTGTACAGCTGCTGAAGCACCAAAAAACTGATAAGAAAAGCCATGAAGTAGGAGAAAAAGAAGTTAGATAATAAAATGCATCTCTGTGTGCTGTCTTTCCATACTAAGTTCTAGGCAGCATTGCAAAGCTTATGCTCATCTAACAACTTGTGAAAGAGGAGGATGTCATACTACAGATGCTGAGCATAATCTGCCTCTCCCAAATAGGATTTATAAAATTAAGCACACACGAATTGCTTTTGATTTCTCTCTGATGGGAAAGCACAGTATTGTCTCCTTTTTGTGTTAACTTGACAACCAGCACCAGGTTTGAAATCTATACTGAATTCTTTTGAATAAGTTAAAATTAAACCTGGGATCCTAAGTGTCACAAGTGGAAGACCCAGGATAGTGCTTGCTAGATTCACCACCACCTGGTTAATCCTAATTTTTGGCCAAAAAGAGTTCCAAGTGGCCTCATTGTCCAAGTTGTTTCGTTAGGCTCACCAAGCATCCCAATTTGTGGGAAGAGCAGGCTATATGCTTATCCAAGGTGATTCAATGCCTCTTCAGTGATTGAGCACCTGTTCAGCCACTGGATAGAGAACCATACTGAAATTCCAGGCATAAAAAACAGTTGATCTAGCATTTCTACCTATCCAGGCATCATTAGCTTTCACAGACTCACATTATAAATTAGCATTTTTCATACAATTTTCGTATTTGCACATGCACTCATGGTTCATAAATCACACTTGTCATGTCTTAATTCTTTGCAGACATCAAGACCAGTAAACAAAGGTTTAGTATACAAATAACTGGACTTTCAGATCCTAAGCTCTAGATGGGGACTACCAAAATTTCCAGCATATTTAGATAGCATCAAATTGAATAGACTATGTAGTAGCAGATCACATTCACTACTTTTGAAATAAATTCATCTGTAGTAAGAACAATGACATTTGGATGTAGCCTGGTATGGTATTTTTAAAAATGGATTGCAGATAAGTCACGCTCTATTTGCTTTTCAGAGAAAGTAGAATAGCTCAGAAATACAATTTACTATTCAGTATTAGAAGAAAGTATGTTTTGGAATGACTTCATGAAATCCCAGTTTTGAATAATAGTTCTTCACTAGATTGACATGCCAGAACTTAAAACTCGTTTTTAAAAAGGTCAATACTCTGTGTATGATATAATCCTTGAGATGATGATAAAGAATTTTACTACCATAGGCATCACATTGTGCATTGTATCATTTTGAGCTGCCTGTTATTGCTGCTTCAAAAAGAGGCATCTTCTTTCCACAAAGCTTCATTTCTTGATAGGGAATTGAAATTTTACATTAATGATGACATCATAGGCAAACTACAAGGTCATAATCACTATTTCAAATTATATGTGTAGGTGGCCTTCAGGCAATGTATAAAGAGGACTTAATGGGGCTGCACTTTCTGCAATGTAATAAAAATTCTGCCAGTGGCTGCAATAACAGGAAAATAGGTCAAAGACGGTGAGAGTTATGCTTTGGTACTTGGTTAAACTAGATGAGTGTTTTTCAAACTTAACGGCATTAAAATGTATGGACTTCACCTCCCAGAATTCTCTAGCCAGCCATGGTTGCAAGTTGGAAACAAGTTGCCAGGTTTGAAAAAACATTGGATCAGATGATCTCTGAAGTCACCTCCAATCTTATGCTAAAGATACCAGGACAAATCATCCCAAAACTTAAAATGTGCATACTTTTGAAATGCAATGTTTTTAAAATTGTAATAAAATGTTCTTTTAAGAATGAGATTTGAAATGAACTGCTTAGTTGTGTCCTTCCTAGTCAATACATTGGAAGCTGGATAATTGCTACTTTGTCAAAGATTACCAGCAGCCAATAAAGGTGCACCTTTCATGATAAGTGTAAAACTCAATCTTTGTTTTGTGAACCATCATTTATGTTTTCTCTTATAAAGCTATCCAGCTATAAGAGAAATGTCTTCAGATAGTGGAACACTTCTTACCAATTAAGAACATAATTAGCATTCTTGACTTCAGGCTCAGGATTGTGTACATTGAGAAAAATTATAGCTTTTTTAGCAAGAAGTGAGAATTGCTACTATAGCCATTATTCATTGGTGAGAATTTGTCTTCAACCCCCATTACTGCCTTCCAGCAAGAACCCTTAGTTATCTTTTCAAAGGTGTTGCCCTCCTCCCGTTTTGACCCAATTTTAGGTCCTCTTCTAAGGACATCATGTCCCCTTCACTCTTGCAGAAGGAATGTCAGAACTGGAAAAAACTTTCCTTCGATTTGCTGCGTATGGAAACACAGCTACTCACAGGAACACCATGTCTAGGAAGAACTTCTACAAGATGTTGAAGGAATGTGATGTGATGGATGGGAAAGTCATGACCAGCATTGATGTGCTCATTGCCTTCAATGAAGTCAAGTGAGCTTGGAATGATAGTGGTGGGAACATTGCAAACAAGCTTGCAGGGACTACTGAAAACACTAAGATTACTTACTAATTGTTCACAGTAGGCTCTGTTTAGCCCCCAAATACTGTTTTCTGCACCCACAAACCATATTAAGAAGATGTCCTTCCTTCGTTGTGTCATAAACGTCTTTTAAAAGTCTGGTGAAAAATAGAGTTCTCAGAAAGATGTATTCAAATGAATAAAATAAATGCATAGATAAAAGTTATAAGGAAACAAATTATGTTCAAAATATAGTTCAAGTATTTTTTTTAAATTGACATATATTTGTAATAATGTACTACATGTTTCAATACAAGACAATACCACTTTTTAGAGTTTAGGCAGATTTATTGAAACTAAACATTTTTGGAGTCTAGAGGCCATAATTTACTGGATTGTCTATTTGAAAAGTTAAATTTCAGTTAAGGCTAGTGAAAATAAAGTTGAAACTCTTTTCCCATCCAAATTCACAGATCCCTGGATACTGTATTTATCCCAGAGATTAAAGCCTTAATCTTAGAGGCTTATATGATTTCAGCCGTCTGGTTTACAGCAGTGGTGGGCCATGTTGGAAGGGACAGATAGTGTATTTCAGCTCCTAGTTTCCCAGAAGGAACAAAAATTCTCATTTTCTTTTTATTCTGTTTTTAGGGTTTTAGGTAGCAAAAGGAACAGGAGGCTCTTAAGAGTGCTAATCGTCACCATTTTCACTCTTGAAAGTCCCAAATCCCAGTCTGCCTTGGATTTTAGGCTGACTTCAGCCATTTTTCAAAGTTTGGCCAGCTTTAAGGATAGATATGGGGATTGCATGCAAGGATAAGTGGTTCACCCCTGCATCACAGCTTAGGGGGAAATGAAAAATCCCCTAGCAGATGGTTAATTGATTCCCCCCTCTGTCTCCTGCAGGTTTAAGGGGGCCAACCTCATTAACTATATTGAGTTTTTGCAAGCCATTAAATTGCTGAGCAGAAAGTGCTTTAAGGAACAATCTCACGAGGAAGCCCTGCAGGCCATATGGAAGCTAATGGAGGGGAAAAAGCCATCCAACCTGGAGGAACAAGTGAGTGAAGGTTCCTTTGCACCAGGAGAGACAGCCTGATTTCAAAACGCTGTACATTTGAATTACTTGAGTAAAAGGATGTAGCTTGTTCCTTTTTCCATGGGAATATAGGAAATAAGTATGGAATGGGATGCTAGGCACAGAATTCAGTACCTTGAGAATCTAAATTTACTTTTTGAAAAAAATGTTTTTAGTCCCTTTGTTCACAAGGATATATTTAAAAACAGAGGAATGTACTAAAATATCCGAAATCATATAAATGAAGATTTCCAATGAGGGAATCATATCCCTTGTTTTAGGCAAAATAAATTGTAAAAAAAAATAATACAAATAAACATTTTCTTTGCACAAAGTACACAAATCGGCGTGCTGTTGAATTTACCTGTTGGTGGAAAATGAGGAGAGCTGTAATCCGAAATTACAGCAGATTGGCCTGGAACGAATCTGGATTTGATTTTGAATTGAGTTTTAAATCTAACCCACATCTAAAAGTCTCAAGTGCATTTGCTCTGGAATTCTGTGGTAAACTGAGGAATATAGGCAAACACATTCTCAGGAGAAAAGTTGGACAAGTGGCAGTGAGACTGGAGGGATAGCTGAACATATAGACGATCTAACATAAAGTGGGAGCTACTCTAGATTATAACACCCAACTATACAAATCCCCAGATGTTAAGCAGAACTTGTAGCATCTTTTGAAAACCTCCTTTTGTCCTTGGATGGAGAAGCCTATGAAACACTTTGCCTCTGGTACTCTGTGTTTGGTAAATGTGTTGCTTAGGATCACCCAACCAAGTCATTGAACTGGGCCACTTTGGCCCAACCAAGTTAACTGTATCCTGAAGAACTGCTTTCAGCTAGCGCAAACCTGCAGAGAAATTCATGCTGGGAGATCAGTGCAATTAATCTTGGAATGATCCATGGCCAAATAGAGCAGCATGCTATTTTAGCATGATTAGCATTCTTACAGCAGATTTCGGTACCCAGATTTTGGGTTCCCTTCCTGAAATTGTGAAAATTAAACGTATTTTAAGAGGCAAGAGTCAGGATTTCTGATCATACATAAGCAATGTTGACTATCTGTGACAACCGGGCATATTTTGGCCACCATACAGAAGAGGAAACTCTGTACTTGGTTCTTGTCTTCAGAACCTTGCATATCGATATAGTAGGTAATGGGATTTCAGAGGGCTTATGGAAGATACTGAATATCAATCATATTTTAATCAATTAATTAACCAATTAATTTTTTTTACAAGCAGGTTTGCAAGCAAGGAGAGATTGCCCTGGGAAAGAAGCTGAGCTCATTTCTATCTATTCTTAAAAATATGACTATATATGAAAACCAATAGTAATATAGAGAAACTTCCAAGCCCTTTAACTTTAGGAATCAGTGGCTCTCCAGATGTTGGTGTGTTAAAATTCCAGCAGCTCCAGTCAGTTACTTGGGCCATAGATTGCCTGCTCTTAACAGATTCCTTATCTTACAGCAGTTGTAGCTTTAGAAGAGAACACACTTGTGGGAGCGAATGGGTTATTTTATTAACATGAAGTCTTTGCAAATTTTAAGTAGGGCATGCAGCTTTGGGCCTCAAAAATCTGGATAACTTCTGGAGGGAAGCAAAGAATGTAGGCAAGTATGGTAGCAGTAGTTTAAGCCTTTTGTAGCAATAGGGCTGAAGAGATAAGGGTTGCAAGATGCAGGTTTTCAGTCTCCTTTCCTACAGGCTCTCTAGATCAATAGATTTCTGCCCCCATTTTTCTGCTCCCAGTTAAATCTGCCACCACTTGTCCTGGGGATAGTCTTGCCTGGTGTCCACTGTCTTAACTCTGGCACATGAGCAAGACAACTGCTGACATAAACTGGGTTCCTTACTGGCAAATACGGAAAAAAAAGATGAGAGTGAAATAAATTATGTTTGCATTCCCTATTTATTTTTCTCACCTCCCATCTCTTTTTTAAGGTTAACTGTCCCAACCTTCTTATTACAGGCATTAATAAAAGAAAATAAACCATTGTAAACAATTATATACACAGATGATTAAAATCCTTCCTTCCTTCCTTCCTTCCTTCCTTCCTTTCCTTCCTTTCCTTCCTTCCTTTCCTTCCTTCCTCCCTCCCTCCCTCCCTCCCTCCCTACCTACCTAAGTACTTACACTACACTAAAAGGAATCAGAGTTTATTTTGCCTCAATACTAATATTTAAGGAGTTTTAAAGCTAGCATACAGATCTCTGTATAATTTGTCAAAATGCTATCTCATGGTCATGCAACAATTATGGATGAGTTACCTTATTTCATCATGGTGACTTTTCTCCAGCTTCCTCCTAGAAAATGATATGTTGCTGGATCTGAAATGCTAAGAAAGTTTGAAACTAATCAACCTTCTTACCACTGGCCATCTGTAGTTGAAAGGCAATCAGATTACCAAAGTGAGATCAGCCATGATGTCATAGACAACTTGATAAAGTCACAATTCCCAGTGTAAAGTAAACTCCTAAGCCCCTGGTGGTTCAAACTCAGAGCAGGCCTTGTAATTCCTAGGAGGAACATACTCAAGAAAGAGTAAGGCAGGGGGCCCCAAGGCCATTTAGGTAAGTCCATCTTCAAACCAATTATCATTGGAAGAAAGACCTGTAGACTTTATTTCACGGCCTTGCTGCTCCGAAGTGATAGATATAATCTACCATGTTTAAGGGTCTTGAAGGCATTTTATCTTGGTTACATTTAGACATTCCCCTATCCAATCTACCTTATAGCATTGTTATGAATAGAAAAAGAGCAAGATACCAGCATGAACCCTTAAAGAAAGTCAAGATGCACACACAATAAAAGAAAAATCCCTATGCCTTTCTGACTCTTTTCTCAAAGAGTTTTGAAGCAAAACTTTCAAAGCTAGAGCATCACATTTTGTGCCACGCCCATTTTCAGCTATTTCAAAATTCTTATTAATACAGTTATGAAGGCAGGAAATATATAGACTGGGCCCAGCTTCTTCTCACAGAGCTCCTGTAACTGCTTTCTGAACCTCTATTCTATTTAAAAATATGTGGTACAATTTGCAATTATCAGCTATGCAAAGGTTTTTAAGAGGATTAAGGAAGTGGGAAAGGGATGGCTATTGGTATATAGGAGAAAAGTGATTTTAGTTATAGACTGTGTTGCTCCAGTTGTTTGAGGAGGGATTATTTTTCTTGGTTACATTGGACAATTAATAATAGGACTGATGAGATCCAGAATCCAATTGCCATTCACAGAGTAAACTCAGAAGAGTTACTCTATCTTACAGTGTTTTTTAAAATTAATATATATATGCAGATCATGGGTTGGATTGTAGTGCTGTTTTCTCTGTCTTGCCTTTTTTTTTGACCCTCCCCTCTGGAAGATGCTGAATCCACACAATCTCCAAATTTTATAGCCATAGATTCCATAAATTAGGTATGTATAATACTTGAAGGTACACCTTTCTAATGAGTTCTAAATCTTGCATTTAAATTTAAAAGATGAACCCATATTATCACTGTGAGGGAAGGAGAAAAAAATTTTATCTGCATTTTTCATATCGTGCATGATTTTTTCTATACTGTATAGCTCTATAAGGAGTCTCATTTCATGCCTTGTCTCCATGCTAAAAAGCTTCAGGCACTGTTGTCTTTCTTCCTATGGAAATTGTGGTAGCCCCTAAATTATCTAGCTGCATTTCTTTGGACTTTTTTAGCACTACAATATCCTTTTTTTAGATGTGGCAACCAGAACACTATGAGACAAGTGTACTCTCACCATAGATGATAAAAGGGCTTTACTATTTTGCTGTTTTAGTTTTACTCCTCCTTCTTCTGGTATCAAGCATGGAATTTGGTTTCCCTGTTTTTTTATTTGGCCCCCTTCCCAACTGCATCCCTAATGGCTCAATTTTGGCTTAAGCCTCAATACTTTGATCCAGTGTTCCTCAACTTGGGCTGGGGAATTCTGGGAGTTGAAAGTTGCTAAGTTTAGGAACACTACTCTGGTCAAAGTCATGAGACCCAAGTTATTGAAGAGAATTTCAAGATAGCCTTCCAAGCAGACATGACTTTAAGGATCTGGCAATATTTTTCACTCATGACCAGATCAGAGTTCATTGGTCTGTTGGACATTCTTGCAGGCTGCCTGCATTGCTATAACAAAAGGAATTGTGAGAAAGAATGAACTCATGCTGTTTTCTGATTCTGAACATGAAAGAAGCAAACAAATCTTGATGGACCAATAGCAGATTGATTGATGGACCATAAAGATCCCACCTCCCTCTCGCTCATCCTACTCCTTCCCTCCCCATCTTTTCATCATAATTTGTAATTCTCATTGTCTTAAATACTTTTTTCATTGTCATCAGTATTTTTTCTCTGTTCTGAATCAAAATTATACTCACTGCCCCCAAATGCGTATATTTATGAATGCTACATTTTTAAACTGTGGCAAGAAGCTTTAAGATTACTTGTTTTGAATTTTATTTTTTTGCTTTGCCCATTTATAAATGAATTCTGTATTTGCTCCATTTAAAGGGAATCACTTCTCAAAATCCACCTGCTTGCCTCACATTTCTTTGAATGCTTTCTCTTATTCAATGGAATGTATTCAATTCCCTCTAGATTCTGCATTGTTGAAGATTTTTGTGTAAGTGCTAACTCTAGCTACTGAATTCCAAAAGATAATTCACTTGTGTTGTATGCCATAAGCCTAAAATATTCTACAATAAATTGATAGCTTTATTCATGGACAACCTGAATGATTTAATGATTCTAGATCCCAATGGAACTGGCACCATAGGTTTGGATCGCTTGTTTGACTGTATTTTGTGACATTTTGTCAAGTGTGGGAAATCAGGAGTCCAGACAGTTCAAACGAATATATAGGTTTATTGCAAATTTAAACACTCTACTAGAATCTGAACTACTAACAGTAAAAAGCAAATTGGCAGTACAGTAGATAAGAGTCAACAGAATTCAAGGTGAGCTGGACTTAGATCTCTTGTGGGCATGTAGGAACTTGAGACTGATGATGGGTTTGACCCTCCCACAGGCTCAGCCTGGTCATCTTCTACACACTTTGTCATTTCAGAACCAGTTATGTGTTTACAGCTGTATATGAGCATAATGCGCATGGGATCAAATCCTGTAGAATTTCTTGGCTGGGGCTCTCAGAATTATTCACAACAACTGAAGGGCACCAAGTTATCTGTCTCAATTACTTTCCTCCTATCCAGGAGGTCCATCTTATGAAATCCTGATCAGCAACTCATCATTAGCAACTAACTTACCTTCTGCCTTGCTTTGGCCGTGATGGGTTGAACTTATAAGCAAGTCCTGAAAGTTCTCTTGTTTCCTCCTTTTGTTTCCTTTTCCCAAGTGCAGAGGGATGTCAGAGCTGGAAAAAGCCTTCCGTAAATTTGCTGTGTATGGAGACACAGCTGCCACAGGCAATGACATGACAGGCAAGAACTTCTCCAAGATGTTGAAGGAATGTGGTGTAATGGACGGCAAAGCTGTGACCAGCACCGATGTGGACATTGTCTTCAATAAAGTCAAGTGAGCTGAAGGGTTGGTGTGTATATATATTTGTGAACAGGCATCCAATCTCAATAAGGCTTATGTGTAAATAATTATTACTGCATTATTGTTCTTCTTTTTAAATTGTGACCCAGATAGTTTGTTTCATTCAAAACAAATTGTCATGTCCCTTCACTATGAATCAGAGATGCCTTGGTAGCCATTCCTTAAGGGCATGTCCAAAATGCATGGCCTGTTCCTCATCCCCAGCTTATAGTAGAGGCCACCTAAATTCATTTATTTGATCCAATATTAAAGTGGCATGTTCCTCTTCTCCCCATATAAACCTTCATAAATGTACAATCTGTGTGGCTTTGAAAGTGACCAGGGGGATGACATGAAGGTGCCTAGGATCTTGCCAGTATGAATTGGCAGAAGCTATGTTTGTAATCATAAATAGTTGAAGGCAGATCTACGTGGGAAGCAAAATAATGCAAGATAAAGTGGTATCCCGATTCGGTAGAATTGTATAGAAGTGTAATGGTATGTGGGAATGACCTTGGAAGACAAGAGGAAGGCCCACAACCTAGGCAACAGTGTAATAAGGCAGCTCAGTTCACAGATGGGGGGAAAGCATGAGAAGTGTTTCGAAAGGGGCCTTCTCTTGTTTTCTGGAGACTAAAAGGAGAGGAGGGGAGGAACACTTTCAGTTTTGCAAGATTATGTTACAGTAACACTTCAATAAAGAAGGGTCAGTTCATCTGGGTGTGCATCTTGTCTGGACTACATCACAAGTCTGACATCAATACAGAAGGAAGACAACAGCAACATAGTATACAAAATCAATTGCAACAATTGTAACCAGATCTACGTGGGACAAACAGGAAGGCAATTGAAAACAAGGGTTCTTGAACATTGGCTAGTGGTTAAAACAGCATGACCAAAAATCCCTGATCTTGAGCCACTTTGACAATGAACAACACCAGTTTGATTGGGAAGGAACAAAAATCATTGGCCATGCCAACGCCCGCCACACACGTAAATTTATTGAAGCCTGGTATTCTACCAAAGGAGCAATTAACAAGCATATTTATTTATAAACACGTAAGAAACCAGACCATTCAAATGACCAATCAACAAGAGAACCAATCAGCTGCTCAGAATTTAAATATAGCTCCAAACGAACAACCAACCACATGACCAACTGATCACACTGGCACATAAGACATAAATAAGCTAAAGAGAAATAGAACACGAAAATCCTCATCATGATGTTACTTAGTCTGGTAGCGAAACGTTCAGAGATTAAATTGAAACAAGGCTGGCAAACAAACCACTGCCAAAATATAAAACCCGAGCTACAAGTATTTTCTATTATTTCTGACATCAATTTTCCAAGACTGCAAGTATTTCATCCCCCCTTGTAATTTTAGTCTCTTGTGTCTAGGCCAGGGGTAGGCAACCTTGGCTCAGGAATTCTGGGAGTTGAAGTCCACAAGTCATAAAAGAGCCAAGGTTGCCTACCCCTGGTCTAGGCTGCAGGTCTTCCTCCTGTCTTTCCAAGGTCATTCCCACATACCATTACAGGAAGGGATCACTGTCCTTTAATTCTACTGGCTGCTTAAAGAACCTCATGCAAACAGAAACCTACTGTAAAGAAGGTTAGAGCAGAGTGTTATCAGAGCTAGAAATTACTTTCCTGACATGCCATCATCTGTAAATAATTGTGGGCTTATTAATTGGATAGTTATCTTTTTTTCCTTATGCTTAATGGGATAATTGTCTTGAAATATAGGCAGTCCTTGACTTACCACAGTGCATTTAGTGACTGTTTGAAGTAACAATGGCACTGAAAAACTGACTTATGACCATTTCTCACACTTATGACCGCCGCAGCATCCTTATGGTCATGTGACTTACATTCGGATGCTTGACAACTGATTCATATTTATGACAGTTACAGTGTCCTGGGGTCATATGACAAGCAAAGTCAGTGGGGAAGCCAGATTCACTTAACAACCGTGTTACTAACTGAACAACTGCAGTGATTCGTTTAACAAATGTGGCAAGCAAAGTCGTAAAATGGGGCAAAACTCACTTACAACGCTGTCTTCTTTGTAAATTCTTGGATGCCTTGTTCAGGGTTGGTCTTGTACTGAGGGTCAGAGTTGATGTGTTTGTGTGTCCCCAGGGCCAAGGGCGCTCGCAACATCATGTATCCAGAATTCCAAGAAGCGATAAAGGAGCTGAGTGCTAAACGCTTCAAAGGAAAGTCCCCCGAGGAGGCTTTACAGTCCATTCACCAGTTGATGGAGGGCAAGGAACCAGGCAGTGTCGGGGTGACGGTGAGTAAAGAGCTCCCTACACATAAGGGATGCAGCCAATCAATGATGCTGCCAGGGAGAGCTGAGCAAGATCTGTTCAGAGACACTACATTCTTTAATTGTACTCTCTCATATCTATTTTTTTTTATTATTAATTTGATTTATATGGCTGCCCATCATGCCATAGTGACTTCTCCCCACATTTCTTGCTCTTCCTTTCTTCCCAGTAATTACTTCCCTGAACAGCTTGCCTTCAGAGGTTGTGGGTGCTCCATTACTGGAGGCTTTTAAGAAGAGACTGGACAGCCACTTGTCTGGAATGGTATAGGGTCTCCTGTTTGAGCAGGGGGTTGGACTAGAAGACCTCCAAGGTCCCTTCCAACTCTGTTGTTCTATTATTCCTTCTCCTAATTCTTTTTTTTTCCTGACTAAGCTACTGGTCACATCATAGCTGCAGGGTAGGTTCCTATAGATTGCAAGCTTGTGGTCATCACTTGTGGCATTACTATAACCAATTATTTCTGGCTCGCCAAACGGCACTGAAACAAAACCAGTGAAATCTTTTTTGGAAAAATTCCACATGATACTCAAGAAACCGTATTACCTCTCATCCAGTGCATTTCACCTTCAGCTATTAGTCAAGTAACCAGTAACTACATTCTATCCCCTCTCTCTCTTTCTGTCTCTTTCTCTTCTCTCTCTTTTCTCTTTCCAGAAAAGTCCAATGCTAGGAACCATTAAGATACTGTGAGAACCCTTTAAAAAGCCCATAATCTAGAATGATTTCTCTATTAATTCCCCCCCCCCAGAATAGATTTGGGAAAGACAGAATATAGGTTGTTTTCATCTACACCGCCTAAAATTCACCCAGTACGTAGATCCTCTTGATCTGAATAAAAGCCACACATCCCACTTGTTGTTTATCCCTGTAGCTCACCTGTATAGACCTGTGAATTTCCCATGTGTGAGAATCAGCTTGTCACCATCATCTTCCCTTCCCCAACATCCACCTTCAACAGGCAGCTAACACTTTGCTTAATTGTCTTGCAGAAAGCTGTTGCAGCTGGGGCAGTAGACAGACTGACAGACACCAGCAAATACACAGGTTCTCACAAGGAACGCTTTGATGAAAGTGGCAAAGGCAAAGGGGTAGCTGGGCGTGCAGAGCTGACGGACAACAGCGGCTATGTTGGGGCTTATAAGGGAGCTGGGACTTATGATAAGTCCCACTAGATGTGGAGTGGGGCCTCCTGGAAATCCTGCCTGTCCTCCTTGGCCTTGGAATGAGAGGCAATAAACACCTGTTCTAAATGATTGTGGTTAGTGTTTGTGGGACTATAAATGATTGGTATCTAAATGAGGAAAGGGTTAGAATTGTTCCCTTGTTTTGGAAGATCCTTCATTATCTACTACATCTTAAGCTACAAGGCATAGGGGGAAAAAAGTCATCATTTTAACACTTGTCCCTCATTTCCTTTCATTGCCATATTCAAAGAGACACAAGAGTTTCTTCATACTGACTTTGGATGTTCTTTTCTTACAGATTCTTATCCAGGCCTCTACTAAAAAGCTTATTGATAAAAGAATTAACTTGCATCTTACACTTGCAAAACTTATCTCTGAGCTGTCAAATTGATCTATGGGATATCAAAAGATGCCAATTCTAGGCATGAAGATGTTAGGTCCTCAAAATTCAATCATGCTTGCTTCTGTATATGTATGGCTGTTTTATATTTATATATGCGTGTGTGTGTGTGTGTGTGTGTGTACGTGTATATACACACACACATACACACCTACAGAGAGAGAGAGAGAGAGAGAGAGAGAGAGAGAGAGAAGGTTCAAGCCTTAATGATATATATATATGCCATCATCTCTTTTAGCCACACTCTGGAGGACAAAATATATTGAATTGTATTGGCTAGTACAGATGATGAAACCCTAATTCTTTTCCCGTTGTGATGGATTGGATATTCCCCATAATGTAGGCTTGAGCCAGATTTATGACTTGGTCAACCAGGGTTCCCAGAGCCTCACCTCTATGAGTACTTCTATGAGTACTATGAGTCTGAGTCTTTTTCCTGTTCTTAGCCAGGAAATAGTAAAACAATTAGCCTCAAATGGGAGAAACAGTGGGAGTTAAACATATGTGTTAGTCTTTAGGGAATGCACAGAAGGAACAGCAGTGCCCCACTTGTAGATCTTTTTGAGTTCATGGAGGGCTCTGTATCTTGTTGCCAATAAACCACAACTGCCAATGTTACTGGATGACGTCTTAATTTAATTATAACTTACAATTTATTGTAGCTTATGTTTCCGCAGAGCAAGGCGTGAAGTGTAGAAGATAAACGATCTGGGCTCATTTATATACTTACAACCTTTCTCTCAATGCTGTATAGGTACAGGCATGAATTTGTTTTATATCATGTTTTATGTGTTGCACATTATGCAATACACATTAGTGCCAAAAATCCTAGTTTCTCATACAAACTAAGGGGAGCAGATCTGGGAGTGACGAGGTAGCAAGAGATGTTGGAGTACAAGTAGTCCTTGACTTATGACTATATTGGAGCCTGCTCTTTATGGTCGGTCGGAGGTCTTGATGGCTGTTAAGTGAAGCACTCAAGTGATTGCCTTGGGAGTGCCCAATTGATGGCCACTTCCAGGATTGCATTACATGGCCCAGCAACAAAGTGACCTGCTTCATTTTCTTAATGTGAACTCCACAGCATTCCATAGTGTTATGCAGCAATGCAGAACACTGCAGAGTTGTGTTAAGAAAGCAAAGCAAGCTGCTTTGTTGCTGGGCTGTTTCCGGGGGTTACCCTGATGGGGTAGGAAACAGGTCGAAACCTGCAGGGATTCGGTGGAGGGGAATGGAGGATAGAAAGGCTGGGGAGCACTGCAGTATATCTGCGATTAATCATAAGGTTGAATGACTATAGGAGCTTTGCAGCAATTGTAACTTGAGGACCAGGTCTCAAATAGGGTTTTTTTGGGTGTGTGTGTGTGTGTCTGTCATAACTTTGAAAGGTTGTAAGTTAAGAACTAACTATAATGGTAAACACTTTCAAAAAGGTACTACCTTTATTCATTTATATGGCTGCCCATCTCAAGTGATTCTGGGAGAGAGTCTGGGAGAGTTGCCATGAGGTCTTGAAAAAGGTACAGATAGTCCCCCAGTTAAGAATGTCTGACTTAAGGACAACCCTTAGATATGAACATGCTGCCTGTTACTAAAAGAGGTGGCTGGCATTGTCCTTCCTCAAGCGAATGAACTGTTGAAGTCATGCAGTGTTTTATGAATAATTGAAGCCATATGTTTTCAATAAACAGCCTATTTTCAGTGATTTTCAGTAACTTACGAAAACATTACATGGCTTCAGCGATTTGTCAGCTTCAGGAAGGACAACGCTGTCTGCCATTTTTAATAATAGCCTATTCGTACATATACAGTAAGTTCTGTCTTGCATACAGGTAGTCTTGACTTACAACAGTTCATTTAGTGACTGTTCAAAGTTACAATATCACTGAAAAAAAGTGACTTATGGCTGTTTTTCACACTTATGACCATTGATGTATCCCCATGATCGCATGATCAAAAATTGGATGTTTGGTAACTGGTTCATATTTATGACGGTTGCAGTGTCCCAGGGTCATGTGATCTTTCGCGACTTTCTGACAAGCAAAGTCAATGGGAAAGTCACTACTAATTTAACAACTACAGTGTTTCATTTAACAATTGTGGCAAGAAAGGTCGTAAAATGGGGCACAAAATTAACAACTGTCTTACTTAGCAACATAAATTTTCAGCTCAGTTGTGGTTGTAAGTTGAGGACTACCTGTACAAATTCAAATTAAAGATAGAGTTAAGAATGGAACTTGTTCATAACCCCAGGACTTCCTGTATTCAGATGCTAGGAAGTGTTTATATCTACAAAGATCAGAAATGTGTGGGCAATGGTATTCTCCATGACCCTGACACGTTTAAACTTTGGAGAAGACTTCTGAGAATATCATTAACATTTAAGGAAACAAATGGATTACCAAACAAATCCAGAGTTCCCACTCAAAGCCTAAATAACCAGGCTCACTCAGGCAAACACCTAGCTCTCTGGAGAAACCTGTAATGCTGGGAAAGGTGGAAGGAAAGAGAAGAAACGGACAACCAGCATCAAGCTGGCACTTACTCAATAAACATCCATACTGCACAATTCCCTTAATGGCCAGCAGAGAGCAGTAGCCCATCACAAACTTCCATAATTTTTGAAGCAATATGTTGATCCTAAATTGTCTCCTCACTCCATAGGAAGAGCTGATACAGTTTGTATTTTATCTAGTCAATATCCTTCATAAGAGTTGGACTGCTAAGAAACTTTTAATACATTATTTCAGTACTGTAGTACTTTAACACTTTTCTACTGAAATAAAATGCTTTAACAATAGCAGTAGTACATAGACTTATATACTGTTCATAGTGCTTTGCAGTGCTCTCTGAGCGGTTTACAATGTCAGCGTATTATTCCCAACAATCTGGGTCCTCATTTTACTGACCTCGGAAGGATGGAAGGCTGAGTCAGCCACATCAGGACCAAACTTTCTGGCAGTGGGCAGAGTTAGCCTGCAATACTGCATTCTAACCATTGTACAACCAGGGCTCTTTTTCTTGCCATCTTCATTGGAATATATTTCAAGAAATTCTTAGGAGTATTTTGTTTTTGTTTTTTTGTAACAAAAACCCTTCATAGGTTTGATTGATGATCTGTACTCAATCTGTAGTGAGCATCTATCCACTCTTCCCTCCACATTTAATAAACATAAAGCAATTGCGATCTCTATTTTTCAAAAATGAATTATTTGTTTTCTTGGTTGGTACTTCTAAACTTTTCTCAAGCTCATCACCTAAGAACTTCTTGTTCCTTTCCATTTAATTCTGGTGCTCATAATACACCAGGTGCCAACATTCTGAAGACTAGCCAAGGATCTGTCTCTCATTACAAAAAATATAGACGTTAGATGGGATCCTGTCTTTATTTTCCCAGTTCCTGCTCTGACCTGTGTGTACATTTCTTCAAAAGTACAGTACATTCCACAAATAAGCTTTAAGAGGATCACTGTCCACAGATCTACATAGAAAGTATCCTTAGATTTACAGCCTTACAGGTAGTCCTCAACTTATAATCATTCATTTAGTGACCATTCAAATTTACAATGGCATTGAAAAAAGTAATTTTTGACCACTTTTCACACTTAATGATGATTGAAGCATCACGTGATCAAAATTCAGACACCTGGCAACTGACATATATTTATGATGGTTGCAGTGTCCCAGGGTCATGTGATCCCCTTTTGCAACCTTCTGACAAGCAAAGTCAATAGAGAAGCCAGATTCACTTAACGATTGTGTTACTAACTTAGCAACTGTAGTAATTCACTTAACAACTGTGGCAAGAAAGATTGCAAAATGGAGCAAAACTCTCTTAACAACTATCTTGCTTAGCAATGGAAATTTTGGGCTCAATTGTGATCGTAAGTCGAGGACTATCAGTAGTTAGTTTCACAAAGTCAACCAATCAATGGAGCCAGGACTAAAAGGCAGATTCTTGTGGACCCTATATTTGGATTTTGCTGCTTTGCTAGAACTATCAGAATGGGGAATACTGTGGAAAAATCTATCATTTTCCCTCTTAATAATGATATTGTTTATTCAGATGCCAGAGATCTCATATCTCTTAGTAGTATCTTCAAGTGCATCTGTATAGAAGTCGGAGTAATGGTATATCTCTTAAAACATTCCTATGATTTGCGGAGTGCATTTAATTTCAAGGAATTAGAAATAATATTATTTGCACTTTGTAGATGCAACTCTTCATTTAAAAACACAGATATTAAAAAATGAGTGGAATAAAGAACTAGAAGTCTCTATATTGGTTAGACAATGGGAGAGTGTCTTAACTTCTACAGCAAGAATGTAAGGGGCCTCAAATTATGACTTATGCAAGAAATATTTAGGGTTTATTGTACTGCCAAAAAAAGAACTGTCAAAAACAGCACTTTGTTGGAAATGTAATACAGGTAGACCTTGACTTATGATCACCTTTGGGATCATAATTTCAATCGCTAAGCAAGGCGGTTGTTAATTGACTCGTGCCTGATTTTGCAACCTTTTTTTGCTACACTTGTTAGGTGAATCACTGCAGTTAAGTAAGTAAATTAAGTTAATCTGGCTTCCCCCATAGATTTTGCTTGTTGGAAGTCAGCTGGGAAGGCACAAATGGTGACACTGCAACCGGTATAAATATATGCTGGTGGCACCAAGGACCTGAATTTTGATCACATGTTTGGTCATAAGTGTACCAGTTGTAAGTCACTTTTTTCAGAGTGATTGTAACTTTGAATGGTCAGTAAATGAATGGTTGAAGATCAAGGATTACCTGTAAGGATGAGGTTACAGTTAGATAATAATCTCTCTTGCCTGCCTGCAGACAGACTAATCTGGAGCACTGGACAATTAATGGGAAAGTTGAGAGTGCATAAAGCACTCTCTAAAAAGGGCAATTTAGTGATCAAGTTTATTTATATATAATTTGCTTATAACTTTTATGTAACCACCCATCTTATATCAAAGTCTGGGCAGCTCCCAACCAAATTTGTATTTAAAAATGGAAAAATGTTGATAGAAGTGGCAACGTTTCTGTGGTTGAGGAGCTAAAAGTGATATAGTGGATAAGGGGTTCCACGAGGATTGGGTAGATCTTAGCTCAAGTCTCTATCCAGCCATGGAAACTCACTTTGAGCCAATTTATTACCCCAATCAACCTTGAAACATTACTATGAGGGGAAATTGGGAAAGAGAGTATGCCATGTACACCACTTCAAGCTCCAGAAAAAACAAAAAGAAAATAAATTTAAATAAATGAAAAATAATAATAAAAGGAATCTAGAGAAGACAGTAGCACCCCCTTTGATGCCCAGCATTTTGTAAAAAAAATTAAGAACAGCTTGTTTGCTTCCATCAAAACTCCCTATTAGTAGGGAGTCACTTAGGTGAGATGAGTAGTGTAGAAATTTGATAGATAAATAAATAGGGAGAGAGGGGAGAGATTGTAATCAAGCCCCTTTGGAATGGTGTAACCATCTCCTGGATTGTCAAGGCCAAGCTTCAAAATGCTTCTTTGTCCAGAGAAACTTGGAAATGCCTAAAAGAGGATGGAAAGGTGAAGTGGAGGAAAAGTTTCATGCCACTGTGCTCGTTTCAATGTCCTATATGGAACTGGCCACCAGATGGTGCTGAGTGAATGGCCAAAGAGGGCAATTCTTGCTTTTTATTCTTTGCAACCCAGCGGAACATTGGAAGGAAATTATGTAAAGGAATTGGGACACCCTTTGTCAGCAGAGAAAATCTTTAAAAAAGAAACAAACAACTGGACCAAATTTGGGGTGGTGAGAAAGCCATAGCAAAGGAAGCCTAAATGTGAAAATAGACCTGAGTTGGCCAAGGGAGAGGCAATTAGGCACTGACTCCTTCATCTTACAGCCCACTTGTTTCCCCCCCCCCAACTATGTGATTTACAGATGAGCTGTTTTTAAGGGGGTCAGAAAGATCCTTAATCCATGCTTTGCATGCTTTCCCTTTCTTTCTCTGTAAAAAAAAAATGGATGAGCTCTAGCAACATGGGTTGGAGACTCATTGTAACTTTCCTGAGAGCTAATGCTCCAGTTCTGGAGAATTCTCTAGGATCATTTTTAATTGTACGATTCCTTGTTATCAGAGCTCATATTGACTTGAAGGACCATGACTAAAACAGGATTCCCTCAGTTATGGCAGGGGGAATTGGCAGCCTGCTTGGATTGATTCCAGTTATAGTTCCACAGAAGACACTGTGGATACCAGCATTGGAGATACAGGCTGCTAATGGAGAGAGATCTTCTGTGCCAAAGCTGTTGTTGATCCTGTCACCTTTGAGGCCATGTGTTAGATGTGATTATCCTTGAGAGTAGGGGGCTTTCGGTGAAAGTGGTGGGCTTTTTGATTACTTCCTAGGCTTTGGGTAGAGAGAATAAATTAAGAGAAATGGAAATTTAGTCTTACCACCTCAGCCTGGAATAAAAAAAGATTTGGGTTGTATTGGAGTAATTAAGAGGAGCAGTTTATTGTGGGATGCCCTCTTTCACTGTAGGAAAGCTGCTTGATAGATAACGAGAACTTTGATATCGCTTGATAAGTTAAAAGAACCTTTTCCACTCAGGTCTATTCAATATCCTATGGTTTAATGTGTCAGGGTGTAGCACTAAGTGTGCCTCCTGCTTAACAGGGACTAAGCCAATTAGTGAATAATTCTGCCAATTTTCTTAAAAAACATAATGGCAAACCTAAGTTTTAGCATCACAAGGGTGTGTGGGGAGAAGCTGATGCTCAGTTGCAGTTGCAGACAGTGACATATAAAGAATTGGGACAAGACACAGGAATATATTTGGATGGAGATATCAATAGAAACAATGCAGATTATGACAACAGCTTTCCGATACACATCACCAAATCTGAATGAATGGCACGGCAGGTTGTGCACACCCAACTGGATGCCCTTTGGCCACACACTTAATCTATATACTACTAAACTCTAATCCTTGTAACCTTTAACTGGGCGAAATGGTACCCCATAGGACAGAATCTTTTCAACCAAGGTACCTCAGATGGGCTAATTTACAGAGTGGATCAAAAATCCAGGACTCAGATTTAGAATCTGGTAAACTTAGAAAACATTTTATGACATATAAATCATAAAACAGTTTATGACATAAAACAAAATGTCATAAAACATTTGCTGTGCTAATGTTTGACTGTGATATACATTTCAACATGGGTATTTTCAAGACAAATACATCTCAGAATGTATCCCAGTCTTTTCAATGAAGGCAGTACATTAGAAGCTCTGTCATTGTTAAAGGCATTGGGGAATCCAGCAAGGAAATATCTCAGAAAGGAGAGGTTGTCAAGTTGGAATTTAATGGGGATATTATTTTTTATAAGATAATGTAATGTAATAATGTTATTTTATTATGTAACATGCTCTTAACTGCATAACTTTGTTCCATCAACCCAAGGTGGCATTTAATCCACCATTTTGTGTCAATCAGGAGCATCCAGGAAGTCCACAAGGATGGGCAGGAAAATAAACTAACACATCTTCTGCCTTGTGATTCTGTATTTTAAGGCATGGCTCCCATGAATCAGGAATTAGAAAACAGTCACCAGAACTACAGATAGTCCTCGACTTACGACCACAATTGAGCCCAGAATTTATGTTGCTAAGTAAGAAATTTGTTAAGTGAGTTTTGTCCCTTTTTATGACTTTTCTTGCACATTTATTAAGCGAATCATCGCAGTTGTCAAATTGGTAACACCATCGTCAAGTGAATCTGGCTTCCCCCAATGACTTTGCTGGTCAGAAGGTTTGCAAAAGATGGTCACATGACCCCAGGACACTGCAACCATCCCAAAAGTGAACCAGTTGTTAAGCATCCAAATGTAAATCATGTGACCATGGGGATGCTGCTACGGTCCTAACTGTGAAACTGTCACTTTCTTTCAGTGCCCTTGTAACTTCGGACGGTCACTGAACAAACTGTTGTTAAATCGAGGACTACCTGTAATCCCATAATAGTCCTTAACTCTCCTCCCTGAATTTAGAATAGAATAGAATAGAATCGAATAGAGCTGGAAGGGACCTTGGAGGTCTTCTAGTCCAGCCCCCTGCTTAAGCAGGAGGACATATACCATCTCAGACAGGTGATTGTCCAGTCTCTTTTTAAAAACTTCCAGCAATGGAGCACCCACGATTTCTGGGGGTAAGCTGTTCCACTGGTTGATTGTCCTCACTGTCAGGAAGTTTCTCCTTAATTCCAGGTTGCTTCTCTCTTTGATCAGCTTCCAACCATTGTTTCTCGTCCTTCCCTCTGGTGCTCTGGTGAACAACCTGACCCCCTCTTCTTTGTGGCAGTTCCCCTTTTTAAACCTCTCAAAAACCCCCATCAAATGGCAAAACGCAGAGTTGAACTGGCTTGGATCTGGGCACATCTATCGGAGGTGCAATGATGTTTTCCTAGTGCGCGCGCCTCCGAGGGGACCCCCTGACCACCCAGCCCCGCTCCCCCTCCCAGCGGGCTGCCGGGTTTCTGCCCGAGGTGCTGCTGTTGCATACCAAATCTCCGCTCTCCACGCCGCTGCCTTTCTAAACAAAGAGCCTCCCAGCCCTCTTGAGGAATTGGAGCCCAGACCCAAATTCAGTTTGGAGTGAAAACATCGGGTTGCGATCACGTGGCCTGGAGCCCGGCCAAGGCCTTTTGCGGAAACGGGCTGAGAACTCCTCGGTTCCGCAAAGATTGATATTCTTTTTGTTCTCCGAGAATTGACAATAAGAGGCTTTAGTCCTCCTTGGCGGGAAAGGAGGGAGAGAACTTGGCAACGGGCGAGCTGTTTTGATCTTGGGGCTATTTGCTGGCAGAAACGGGGGGGGGGGGGGAAGGGAGAGATTTACACTTTTGGCGCTGGAGAAAAGGTCAACTTTTACTGGACAGAAAGTTCGGGTGGAAAACAGCCTTTGCCTTTACGGGCTTGAAAAAACCTCTTCCCTGGTTGCTTTGAGCAAGAGATAATTTGACGCATTGCACAGTGGCAACATTTCACACACACCCTTTTTTTCTTTTTCTTAAATCTGTAATAAAACTATCTGTAATAAATAAAAAAATAAATAAAATCTTAAAAAGCCATCTGTAATAAATTAACCCATTTCTCTGTGTCCCTGTTTGCCGTTTGAAGGGAACTTTTTTTTTTTTTTTTTTTAATGTGGGAGAAGGTTGGGTTTTGTTGTTGGGGGTTTTCTTTGCTTTCTTTTTGTCTTTTCAGTTCTTTTAAAAAATGAAAACCAGGACTGGCCCTGTTTTGCACAGTATTGCATCTGGTTCAACGTGGAAGGGAGAAGGGGAATAGCAGCAATATGTGTGTGGGTTTGTATGTATGTTGCAACAGCAGCTGTGTGTGTGTGTTTGTGTTGAGGGAACATTGTCTTTGCTGCATCCCTTTAAATTAAGCTGTTTTTTCCAGGGCGTGAGCAGACACAGTTGTATGCAACTGCTTATTCAGTCAACTTCAAAATCTGGAATCTATGACTTAACTGGATTTTGTATTTTGCAGTAAAAAATGGCTTGGGTAGCCCTGAACCTTCCTTTGCAGGTCGAAATGGTATAGTCCAGTGTTGCTTTGGTCTAATCCAGGGTAGGCAACCCAAAACACTCAAAGAGCCACTTGGACCTGTTTCCCACCAAAGGATATATGCAGTGTTATCTTCATTTTAGATGTCAAAAGGGTCTTTCTCTCTGTCTCTCTCTCCCTCCCTCTTTCTGCCCTTGGTCTGCCAGTCCTCTTCCCCCACTCAGTGTATGTGTGTGTGTGTGTGTGTATGTGTGTGTGAGAGAGGAGAGAGGCACTTGCGCTTCCTCTCTCTCTCTCCCTCTCCCTTTCCTTTCTTTCCTCTCCCCCTCTCTCCTCTCCCTTTCTCCTCTTTCCTCTCCCTCTTTCCTCTCCCCTCCTCTCTTTCCTTTCTCTTTCTTCTTTCCTCTCCCTTTCTTTCCTTTCTCTTTCCTCTCCCTTTCCTGTCTCCCTCTTTCCTCTCTCTCTCACTCTCTCTTTCCTCTCCCCCTCTGTCTCTCCTTCCTCTCCCTCTCTCTCTCTCCAGGTGAGGAGAGAGAACAAAAGGCAGATGGCGCCGAAGGGGCGGGGAGGGGGAGAGCAGGAGGCAGCAGAAGGTGCTGAAAGGCGCCTGGGGCACCATGGACCGGCCCGGGGAGACGCTTGGCCGGCTCGGCTGCCCAGGGAGTGGCCTGGGGACGGCCCAGGGAGCGATGCCCCCACCGGCCGCTGCCCCAGCTGGGACTGCTGCCCGGACCGGGGAGACGCGTGGCCGGCTCGGCTGCCCAGGGAGTGGCCCGGGGATGGCCCAGGAAGCGATGGCCCCGCTGGCCACCACCCCAGCCGGGACTGCCGCCCAGCCCAGGGAGATGCGTGGCCAGCTCGGCTGCCCAGGGAGCGATGCCCCCGCCGGCCGCCGCCCCAGCCGGGACTGCCACTCGGCCCGGGGAGACGCGTGGCCGGCTCGGCTGCCCAGGGAGTGGCCCGGTGACAGCCCAGGGAGCGATGCCACCCGCCGCCCAGGCCGGGACTGCTGCCCGGCCCGGGGAGACGCGTGGTCGGATCGGCTGCCCAGGGAGTGGCCCAGTGACGGCCCAGGGAGCAGCAGGAAGAAGAGGAGGGCGAGGAAGCTGCCGCCGCCCCAGCCGGGACACTGCGCTGCCTGGGCTCGCCCCCGCCCATGAGATGTAGCCATAGCGGGCCGCTGGGTGGGCTGGTGCTGCGCGGCCCGCCAGCCCCTCCGCCTGGTACAGGTAAGCGGGGCAGGCGCCACCTGCCCCGCAGCCGCTTCGCGGTGGTGCTCCGCGGACTCGGAGCCCCCTCCCTCCCCCCACCTACCCTCCGTCTCTGCTGCTGCTTGGCCAACGGTCCCGCCGGCTGGGGATCGCAGGGGCTGCTCTCCCTCGGGGCCGCGGCTTGTGGGAGGCTCCGGCGGGCCGCTCCCAGCGGGGATCCCAGGGCTTCCCTGCGCGGCTCCCCAGCCACATGCGCCTCGGACGGGGCCAGCCCGGGAAAGGGACTTCCTGGCCGCACTTCTCCCAGGAGGCGGGGCACCCGGGCGCAGGGCCAATCAGGAGCCCTGCGAGGGGCAAGTCCGCATGAGAGAGAGAGAGAGGGGGGGGAAGCGCAAGTGCCTCTCTTGGTCTCTGTCTCTCTGTCTGCAAATGGCGGTGGAGGCTCGGAGCCGCAGGCGGCTCCGGAGCCGCAGGTGCCGACCCGTGGTCTAATCTGATCAGATCCTCACATTTCCAGTTTCTCTGGGGTTTTTTTGGATTTCTATCCTCAGCCAGCTATTTATCAAGACTGATGTGAAAATCGGGCAACTGGTCTTTTTTATCCGCTAATCATACAGGTAGTCCTCAACTTACAATCATTTGTTTAGTGACTGTTCGAAGTTACAATGGCCCTGAATAAAGTGATTCACAACTGGTCCTTGCCCTTACGACTGTCACAACATCCACATAATCATGTGATCAAAATTCAGGCACCTGGCATGCATTTAGATGGTTTCAGTGTCCTAGGGTCACAACTGCCATTTGCACCATTCCAGCTGGCTTCCGACGAGCAAAGTCAATGGGGGAAGCTGGAATCGCTTAATGATTCAGTTAACAACTGCAGTGATTCACTTAATAACCATGGGAAAAAATTGTAAATTGAGTGTGATTCATTTAACAATTGCCTTGCTTAGCAATGAAAATTCTAGTCCCAGTTAAGTCAAGGACTACCTGTATCTTTTTCTTGACCTAAAACCATATGTGCTTCACCTGAAGCTGCTATTACATTTCTTTTGGGGTGAGAGAATGAAAGTAGCTTCTGTACTGTACTCTCTTCCATTTCATTGCTAATAACAACTGGAGGAAGGTGGAGGGAACAATAAAGAAATGACCAGAAAGCATTAAATATTATCTCCCAGAGCATTATGTCCTAGGCCTAGGCTATAAAACAAAATAAACAGCACGAACAAGGCAAGTAGTCTGTAACCTCCCCTGATGCATTTGGATGATCAGAGACAGGCAATCCAGTGCCTTCATATAGTTGGCCTTCTCCCGAGTCAGCAGGGCCAGTGGCTAATTGTGACCTAAGAAAGGAAGTAGCTTTGATACAGATAGTAAATACAGACCTCTCCATGAGAACAGCCACTTGGAACATGTTTTGCAAATCTTTCAGGACAGGTTGTGAAGTGAAATGGAAATTCTAAATGGTACGTAGTAAGCAGCAATTAATTTTAGATTTGGCCCACAACCAAAGGATTTTTTTTTATATTGCAGAATCTTGGAGCCAAGATTGCTGGAGCAAAAAGTTAGGGAAGCTGCATCTGTTAGAATGTCATGATTAGGGCAGTTCAACACTCATCTTTGCTGCCAATTTACTGGACATCTATAGGCATGAGAACATCTTTCAGCCTCAGCTCATCAGCAGTAATGTACTACTTTCCATACATTATTAAACTTGTATGTGAGTATCCTGCAACTATAAAATATTACCTGCAAGAAAAGGTTAGCCAACTCTTCCTAACATCTCCATGGCCATTAGATTCACATATGTTACGTGATTTGTCTGGTTTTGACTTGGGGTGATGGGTGACTGTAATCACTGTGATTTATGAACATTTATTTATAGCTTAATGTGTCTCATGAACTCAACTAAATATGGATTAAGCATATAAGCAAACCACAGCTTAAATCTGTGTCTCCAGTTTTAATCCACAAGGAGCTCCATTATTTGCTTCTCTTTTCTGCTGGACATCTTTCAGTAAACTAAACATCCTCAATTCTTGTAGGACAGAGGGATGTTTTTTGGAGAGGGGCAGAAGCTGCCTCCTCACTTAATCTATAAAAATATTTTCCAACTCTTGCCACAGTGATTCCTTCTTGTTTCCCACGGCTCCATTTTGGTGTAGAGTTCACTGAGGAGGCTCAATCTTGCTTATTGTGAATTTCCTGGAGGCATCTGAATTGTCCATTCCTGAAATGCTGAATGCTGTGGAGTCTGGTGCTGTCTGAACTTGTTTTGTTATCCTAGTCAGGTAGCAAAACATCTGCAAGCAAACAACCAACTCAGAGAGCATCAAGGACTCCACCGTTCAACCCTAAACTACTTATATTCTCTTCTATTGATACTGAATGCCGATTTGATGTCCACCCAGCCTGACTCCTTGTTTCTTTGATTTTTATAGCAGTCTTTGGTGATCTTCCCTGTTGAACAGAAGCTGTTATAGCCTGTGACCTGCATGCGTGGACTATATATCTATCATAAGAAAAGAAGCAAAAACTGATTCCTCTAGAGATTTTTATTGTTAAGAGTAGGGATTCACCATTGACTGCTCTGGGAAAAATAAAGCAGAGCCCACACATTCTCAAATACAAGGATCCCATTACATGTGGGAGTTAAAACTCCAGCTGGAGTCCTTTTCAAACAATGCCCCTTTTTATAGGCAACTGAGCAATTAACTCCCAGTGCCTGTTCAGGTTAGGGAATAAGTAAGATATCTTCTTGTTGGACCAATACCTTTCTGGTTCCGCTGGAGGCCTTATGGCCCTATTCGGACTGTATACCACTCAAAACCTTACATACTGATACCCCTGCCTTCAATAGCTGGTCCAACGTTAGAGGTTTGACCCCTTAAAACATCATGCATTCCTTATTTTGTGAGATCAACATGGCGAACATCATCTAAGCATTTAGGTCTTTAATACAGCTGGTAACAATCAAAGAACTGATACAGTCAGAATCTGATTACAGAGTTCCTCCTCCATGGCACTACAAGAGCCCTGCTCAAAGCCAACAGCCAGAACCCACTAAATCAGCGCTTGGTGCAAAGAAAAAGAAAAAAAATCACAGCCAATGACGGTTGGAGTCTCCTGCTTTCATCTCCTTATGTGAAACCACAGACGCATTGGCTATTGTCATTTGTGCCTGGCACAGTTGCAACAGTGCAATCTGTCTCAAGCGTCCCTCTGCCCCCAGCATTTCCCAAAAGGAACAATCCCACCCTCCCCAGTGCCCCCCATTTCAATCTTGCCCAGCCTCCCAATGCCCCAATCGCAGAAAACAGTTGCTGTCTTAGCAGGAACTGTGCATGCACACCACAAAGCAGCTACCATCTATGAAAGTGGAAGGGAAGGAGGACAAAGAGGAAATGTAGCCTTTGACCAGGGAAGAGTATATGCACAGGAGGAGGGAAAGCTATAAAATAAAAGCCAAGAGAGATCATAGAGGAGGGGAAGGGAATAAAGAGTCTAGCTTTATTTTAAAAGGTGAATGAAAACAAAAACACGTCTAAGCCCCTGGAAGGAACCAGAACCTCAAGGACCATTTAGATGGATGGAATCAGGAGAGATGAGACCAAGCCAGACAAGTACAAAGGAAGAAATGAGTTAGGTGGAGGAACAGCAACTCCCATTTGGGAGCACTAGGTTAGCATGACAGTAGCAAGTCCTTACTGGGGCTTGTGCGTCTCACTTGTGAGGTCCTGCTTATTTTTATTTTTATTTTCCTCCTATGTACACTCCGGAGGGGACAAAAGAGAGCTAGCAAGGCAATGAGATTGCCATCTGGCTACTCCAAGAATATATCGCTCAAAATTTAGGGGAACAGTTATGATTATACAGGGGAAAAAACAAAACAAAGCCCAATGATAATCCAGATCACCTATATCAAGGAAGCTAAATGTGCAAGAGAATTGGAGGGCAAAGGGAAACATCAGAGAAGATGCTGATTATCTGATAGTTTAGAAAACGTGTAGTCTTCCATCCATACCTCTCTAGGTACTGAGGATCACTAAAGATACCAAAGGCTGACAACACTAGTTTTAAGTTACGGGAGAGAAGAAGGCAGGGTTGGTAAGGAAGGTGGGTATGATGTGCTGGAGTTAAAGGTTGGGGGAGTTAATGTTTGTTTTAAAAAGAGTAAAGTTGCATCCCATCTGGGCCTCCTTGGACTTTTAGTACCGTTAGGGGAGATCGTCACCTGGCCCAGTGGCCGGAGTGCATTGTGGGATAGCAGAAGGAGTCCTGTTCAGAGGTGGGAGGCGGTCTCATCCCCTGGCCCGGAGCTCAGCAGGACACCTCCATGGTGGGGACAGGTGGCTGGGGGGCTCCTGCCTCGCTGCTCTGGGACAGGGTGCGAGATCGGGAACGATTCCCGTCCCCCGAGGTGGCGCTGGACAGAGAGGCGGTGCGGGAGCGAGAGAGGCGTGTCATGCAGGACGAGGCCACTGTGGAGAGGAAAAAAATGAGGGGGAAGCAAAGTTAGATAAAATGTTTGCATATTATAAAAGAGCTATCCTCATCCCAACTGCAATTATCAAGACCTTGTTCTGAATTGAGCCAATGATGGAGTGAGTGGCACTTGTGTGAGAAGGAATGAGCATAGTAAAGAAGACACCAGCAACAATCAGGGAATGATCTAAAATTGCCCAACTCAATTCCTTGCAAATTTGGTACTCGCTAAGATCTAAAGAACAAGTAAGGGGAAGTGAGGGTTGCTTAGAACCTAGAAAAGGAAGCACGTCTCAAGAGAAGCCTGTTTGGTACAAGAAAAAAATCAAGGAGAAAATTTCTAATCTTCCTAGTGTAGAAAGCACGTACACCTTGCAGATTATTTTCAAATATTTTCTATTAACAGCCTGTACACTCTCTTCTTCACAGTTGGCACTTATCCCCATCTTGGCTTGGTCTCAAACAATGGAGTTGCATACCATCAGCCCCTGCCTCCCCCAATATTTAACAGAGCCTTAAAAGTATGGAGTGCAACAGGTCATTTGCAGACAATTAGTACATCGGCATAAAAAAGGTTAATCAAGTGAGTGGTCTTATTTTGAAATCAAACCACAATGCAGGATTGCTGACAATCCTTGTATAATAGTGTACCAAAGACCATCCCCATTTGGGCACACAACAGAAATCCACACAAAAGAATGTCTGCTTCTGCTTTCCTACTACCACAGCAAACAACTCGGTGTTCTCTAATGGAAGGGGGAGGTTGTGCATTGGGGAGTGAAGTAACCAGAGGAAGGGTGAGCAGACATGTTGGAAGAAGAGAATTATGGGAGATGAGGGAGAAATATCACAGAAGGTACCTGACCCCTGACTCAGTTTCTTGTCCAGTACATGAGGGACTGAGGAGAAACAGGAAAGGATATCCTTAGGCTAAACTTATCAAGAATTTGTACTTGGAATGAATGTTCCACAGTGGCTGTTGTTCAAGGGCTAAGCTGATAGGCTGCTCTAACTGAGCTCTAAATAGCCATGGAAAGAAGGTGGATGTACAAATGGGGAGGAAAGAGGGGATTGGGGGAGCAGGAGTCAAAGAAAAGGAGAACTTCTAAGCAATCTCAATTATCTGGAAACATTATTTTGGGTGAAAGGAACAGCCAAACTGGAGAAGAAATAGGTAGTCCCAGGAATCAAATAACAGAATTATGGTGGGTCCATGTAGTATCCCAAGTCACAATATCTTCTTTGTCCTAGTTTAGTTTGTAATCTCAGCCACCTTTATTTGTAACCTCATATGTTATGCAAGTTTATACAACTCTGGTTTACTTATTAGACTACATCTAAATAAACTATGGCTTGGTGTGCTTTGTGAATGCAGTCTAGGGTACAAAAACACCTTGTCAGGAATACCTCTGCTCTTGGCTAGATGAAACACAAGGTTTTGCAGCCCAATAACTTATGAACTTTGGGGGTGCACAATGGGACAGAGGTCCTCAGATCCAATACTTACTGTAACCCATTCCTTGCACAAAGTATTTGAATGCCTCTGTCAGTTTCCCAGGCTGAAAGATAGAAAAGGAGCAGAGAAAAACATTTTAAAAAATGCATATATGGAAAGAGACAGAAAAGGGACAGAAAACCCTAAAGGTTCAATTACTTGCTTCCTTGCTTCCAAATTGCAGCTCATTGAGTACATTTGTGGGGAGAGGACACCAAAGATTAGAAAAACATCTGACATGGAACCCCTTCAAAACTCTTTTTAAGAAATTCATTAAAACAAATTCTGATTTCTTCACACTATGGGAGATGATCTATTGCGACAATTCCACTCCACTCCCCAAACTCTCAAAAATGTTGGGAGGTAGTCTGCGATTTTTTTTTTTTTACCTTTGCTGATTTGAAATGCCAAGAATGAGAAGTGAAACTCACGCCATGCAAGTTCTACAGCTACAAAAATCTCTTTTCACAAAAGAACAGAAAAAAACAAACAAACCTAGGATCCTGGGGCTTTAGAAGAGGGCTAATCCAGGGCTGAAGATTAGAAGAAACTGTCAAACACTCTTCTGGATTTCTCATCTGCTTTTTTAAACTGGACTTCTGACAGATAACTGCAAAACTATCCAGCTCACCTTTCTCATAAAAGATCTGAAACTCCAGATCCGAAAGAAAGGGAGCAAGTGTCCCCTCAGTGGAGAAATACAGCCACTAGAATCATAGTGGTTTCAACTACATTGCAGAACTTCATTGGAAATCAATCAGCTCAGAACTCCAATGTTGCTGATGTGAGAATGTCTGATGTTTTCAAACTGGCATGGAGTACTTGTTCAGAAACGCCTACAGGTTCCTTGTCTACTTCTCCATTTCAACAAGGCCCTTTTCCCTCTGCAGACATATGTTTGCATGACTACATTGGTTGGAATAGAGCAGAGAAGGAGGTTATTTCCCTAACCAAAAATAACACCTTGTTTAATGAGATTTTATTTGGTGTGTGTAGAACATCTTAGCAATTACCTACTATTTCTTCCTGTCTCTCAGAAAAGGTATTATAAGCTCTACTGAATTGCAAACTAAGATAAGAACTAGTCAACTATATTTCAGCCTACTGCACTGTATGAACTAGCCCTTTGGATTAGTTTATAATTCAATGTTTTTGCATTGATAACAATCACACTTCAATTCATTTTTCTGTGTACAGACCTCCAATGGAATTTGATTTGTTGATTTGCACAAAGACAGTCTATGGCAGTGATGGTGAACCTTTCAGAGACCGAGTGCCCAAACTGCAACCCAAAAGCAACGTATTTATTCCCGGGTGCTGGGTGGGCGTGGCTGCAGTGGTCACGGCAGACTGGGTGGGTGTGGCAATTTCTATTTTGCTCGTGGGGAGGGATGCCTGTGGGGGCTGGGCAGGTTTGGGGGAGATCCAGGGGCTCTGGGGCGGGTGGGGTGGTGGGCAGGAGGCTCGTCCTGCGGGGTGAGATGAGGCAGGGGGCAGGGTGGTGGTGCCATTGCTGTGGGGCAAGGCAAGGCGAGGCAGGGGCCGCCTTGACACCATCAGTCCCCGCACACAGAGGCCAGCGAGCACATGGGGGCCGACAGTGTCTGTCAACAGCCACAGTCTGCCAGCCCCTCGACTGGCGCACTCTGGGGCTCCACAGCCCACTGTGAATACCGGGCCAGCCCTCCAGCAACAGGCGGAGTAGAGGAGGGGGAAGGCGTGTGATGAAGAAAGAAGGTCAGAAAAGAAATGGTTTGGGAAGCGAGGGCATCTGGGCAGTGTGCGTGGGGCAATTTCTCCAAGCTCCACAGCGGCAGAGGAGCTCTATTTGCCGCTTCGGTGGCTGTGTGGGCAGAGCTGCGAAGGGGGCTCGGAAGCAGAGTGAAAGGGAAGAGGGTGGGTGGACAGATGAGGGGGGTTCTGCCAAAGCTGTCCTGAGGAGAAGAGAAAAAGCAGCCTCACCCCTCTCCAGCAGTTCAGAGAAGCCACCTCTGAGCTGGACAGCCGGCCAAAAGCTGAGGTGGTGATGCAGTGGGTCGTGCCCAGGAAAAGGAGAGCATGCGAGGCCAGGAGGGACAGGACGGGGAGGAGGGAAACCAACCATGCTGGGATGCATCTGCCATGTGGGACCTCGGCGAGTTAGCGGGCGGCTGGTTGAAGAGAGGAACAGTTGCGGTTCTGCCTGCTTTATTATGCGGCAGGCTGGGCAGGAGGCGGAGGTGATCCCTGCATCACCAGGCCCAGCCGGCAGCAGCTCTGGAAGTGAAGCTGTGCCGCCCATCCTCGCACTGGTGGGGGCAGCGGCGAGTGAAGGCAGGCTCTGGCGTGTGCACACCCCTCACAGCTGCCACTTCGCATCGTCCCCCGCGCGCCCCCAGCCCCATCTGCCGGGGCGGAGCCGGAGAAACAGGCAGCATGGGGTGGGGAAGCTGCCAGTGCCATGAGTGAAACGGGATTGGACCCACGCGCCCGCTTCCCAGTATCCTGCTGCAGCCTCTCATGCCGCCCCACTAGTGCTGCGGCCGATTTTGGCAACGCTGCCGCATCACGGCTGCAGCAGGATACCAGGAAGCGGGGCGCATGGGTCCAATCCCCCTTCCCCCACCGGCTTCGCCTCGTGGCAGCAGCATGGGCAACTCCCCCCCCGGCCCATTTCCCCGGCTCCATTAGCAGCAGCAGCTCCCTCAGCGAGCTCCGGCTTGGTTGCCTTCACCGAAATATGGAGGCTCCGTATAGCCGCCATCACCCCACAGGCCCTGCTGCCGCCGAAGGAGGGTAAGACTGGAAACAGCAAAAGTAAAAGCGGATACACTGACCGGCTGTGTAGAGCGCCACTTGAGGGAGCTGCTGCCTGTAACAGAGCCGGGGAAACAGGCTGGGTTGGGGGGCAGCTGCCAGTGCCGCTGCCACAAGGCGAAGCTGATGGGAAAAGGGGATCGGACCCACGTGCCCACTTCCCGGTATCCTGCTGCAGCCTCTCACAGCGCCCTACTGGTGCTGCGGCTTCGGCAACGCATCACGGCTGCGGCAGGATACCAGGAAGCGGAGCACATGGGTCAGATCCCACTTCCCCCACCGGCTTTGCCTTCTGGCAGCAGCATGGGCAGCTCCCCCCCCACACGGCCCATTTCCTCGGCTCCATTACCACCAGCAGCTCCCTCAGTGAATGCCCCACTGGTATGGCTAGTTCCTCTGCTGATGCCATAGCACAGGCAAGGGGGTAGCGAGGGCTCCAGTCTGAAGAAACAGCTCTCCCTCTTCCATTTCCATGGGCTCCGGCTCGGTCGCCTTCACCAAAATACAGAGGCCCCGTACAGCCGCCATCGCCCCACAAACCTCGCTACCGCTGAAGGAGGGCGAGACCGGAAACAGGAAAAGTGAAGGCAGAAGCTACTCTGATGAACTCTGTGCTGGGGCGACGGCGCGCGTGCCCAGAGAGAGGGCTCTGCGTGCCACCTCTGGCACGCATGCCATAGGTTCGCCACCACTGGTCTAAGGTATATGGAAAACAGGATTGACTGAATATACTACAAGTCTGCAATCATATGTAAGCATATGACAAATGCAATCATATTAAAACAGAAGTTTTGAAATACTCAAATAGGAGGAATGATATATTAAGAAAAAAGCACTGCTTTTTAAAATATTTTGAAATGCAAAATTAATTCTATTTCTGAATCTGAGTATCAGGTTATTAGTATATTTTACCTGTGTCAGCTGTGGTTGTCCTCCTGAATCAGCCATCTGCAAGAGAAGAAAGAGAAACTTAAATAAGCACACTTGCCTAAAGAAGGGTAACTCTTTCCAACATGACAATCTGATGATGATGATTGAAAGGTCTGGGAGCTATTCCATGTTGGGGAAATGTGTGATAGTATGTGTTTACACAAGACTGTTGACTTGGTCTGCAGCTCCCCTATAGGATAACAGCATATGATCTTGGATGCCACAGTCAAATGGGGAATGCTCATCTTTTGGTAGCTCAAAATTAGTTGGAAAGTTGCTACTTTTTGCTTTCCATATATATATATTAGAGAAAGAAAAATAATCTATAATGATCAAGGTTAGAAGCACCATAAGCAAAATGGTAATTGAAATAGGCTACCTAGCTTTCACCCCTTTTCGCCAGTTTTACCACCCTACATAATTGCAGGGATGGGAATCGTTTAGGTTAGCTCAATATAATCCTGGAAAGAGTTTTGCAAGTTGGTATTTGGATACATCTGAAATGCATAGCTTACCTTGAGGAAAGAGGTCTGAGTGGGATCCAGTTTGGAATTGCACTCCACCTGGAAAGAGAAGAAAGGCAGATGGCATGAATCTAAAATAAACACAAGGTAAGAAATAACACATCTTTGCTTCTAGGTTGTGAAGCTTTTTTAAAAAAAGAAAGGTCCTCATCACTTACCACAGCATCTTCATGCGGAGCCTGGTCTCCCACCACCAGCATTATAGGACATCTGGAAAGAGGGCAGGAGAAAAGGAAAATGGTAGAAGGTTAGAACTGGAGGCCGAGTTACTATAAATTGCTTGCAGTAATGCGTTTTGGACCTACAAATTTAGGAACTGACTTCAAGTTATGTAAAAGAGCATAAACAGTTTAATCACAGAGGAGAAAGTAACGAAAATGTCAAAACAAAAAAACCCAAGAACAAACTAACTTTTTTGTTTCTAAGTGGGTGTGGGAATTATGGGGCAAGAGATTTGGATGTAGTACCAGGTAGGTTGGGCTAATATTAAAGAAAATATGAAGGGAGGGACCGAAGAGAAAAGCTGAAGTCACAGAAACAGCATTCCTACAAAAATTGTGCTTGGTTACCGAGTTAACCATTTTTAGAACATAGAATACCTTGATTCAAAAACCAATGAAAAGAGCTAGGTTGGTACATCGTGCCAGACCACACAAAACTAAGATTTGAAGGCAAAGCCAATGTATCCTGCAGTTCCCCTTTTAGTAACCTAGTTAAGCCTGCTGTGTCAGCACAGCCAGAATCTATGGACTGTAAGGGGCTAAAGGTGACTTGCTGGAGTTACCATTCAGACCACTGGGGCTGCTGCTGTGCAAGAATTAAAGTAGGTGAAGACTAGTTGTTTTCCTTTGTCTTCACACACACAAACACACAAACACACACACACACACAAACAGCAGGCTGATCTATTATCTCCCCCCCCATTGTTTACTTCTCCTTATCTCTCTTTCTAGTGACGAACATTTCTCTTATGCCAGAATGGAGAGTCATGGGGAACATTGGCGGTTAATATAAAATGAGATAAGGCGAGATAAACAAGAGATGAAGAAGAGCATGCCTTGTGCCCTACGTATTTGTATTTCCCCATCTCTTTCTGTCGAAGGGTGCCTTTGACTCCCCTCCCATCGACTGGCCATGTTCAGGCAATAATTTGATTTGCTTAACCATGGTTTTAAACCCCCAAATCTGGGTTCATGAACCACACTAAGTCATAAATAAGTAAAGTAGGTTTGGGTTTATTTGTAGTGTGAGCCCAGCTAGTTTAGCATAGCTGAAGAAACAGATGCTGGAAGAATCTCAAACTTCCAAATGACAGTTTTACTGTAAGAACAAATCCTCACAGCACAAACAATCCAATAAATATTCCCCTTGAAACCTGGGAAAACAGGACATGGGGACAGTGTTGTAGCAAGATATTCTCAGGATTGGTTCTTTCTCTTGCAGTTGGAAGACCCTCAAAGAAAAGCCCCCAAACCTCTCTTAATTTAGGGGGAAGGCAATCCACAGATTGCCCATTTTAAACCAATTTGTGTGGCCCCAAAGGATGCACCCATGAATTGCTGTAGAATTTTTGGCAGGCACATCAATCATATGCTAATCAGATGCTCTTTCTTTGCACGAGGCTGCCTCTGAAAAGTTGAAGCAGACATTCTGTGGGTCCAAGTTCCAACACGAACAAGCGAGGGGCTGTTTAGAAATCCCCCTTCTTTTAAATCACACATTCAAAGACAAATGAGCCAGGCTTGTTTATGTATATTGAAGTGGTTTGCTGCTGAATTTCTGTGGTTGCTTTGACAGAGAGAAAAAAAATTACTGTATTTTGCCGTTCCTCCTTACTCCACTTCTGGCCTCTTCTGTGTAGGACTTACATATAATAAGACAGGAGCGGCAAAATTAATTTTCCCTTAGAGCAAAAATATAGAAACAGGAGGCCCAACTCCCTCCTGAATTTGGCAGAAGAATCGAGTCCCACGTGGATCAAAGGACTCTTTTGCATTCTACCAAAATTGCTGGCATGAACACCTGAACAGATGTCTTGCTGAGTTTATATAAATTCTGGATTTGGGGGCTGTACAAACAGAAATGAAATAGCTCTTTCCTTTAGCACTCCTTGGGGATTTCTTTGTCTATACAGACATTTTATCACCCAGAAAGCTAGTAGGTGACAGGTAGGAATAGCACAGGGGAACTGAATATTTGGACTTTAACAGCAGCAACATCAGTAGCAGACAAAGAATGGTAATTTTTCAGTCCAGCCTTGAAGCAGGAACCCATGGAAAGGAAAAAGAAGTCACCACAGTTCTTATATTTAGATCTAACATACGACATGTCTTTTTTTAGTCCCTCAACACACTCTTTGAGCTAGCAATGTGACTTCTGTCTCCCTCTTGCCACTTCTAAACGTTATTCACACGGTAACACCTTTTTATTTTGGATTAATTAATTATGCAAGCAAGTCCCTGAGGCTTCAGAATGAAGAGCAAAGAAGATAGGAAAAAAATAGAGAAGTTTAGGTCAATTAGAATACAATTAATTAGAATGAAAAGCAATGAATGAAGAGTAGGTGGGGGGGCACTGCTTCATTTTTTAAAAAGTTTTGAGTTTTTCTCCCCAATGATTTTAAAACTCAGTATATAGGTATGTAGGCGTCAAAACATCTGTATAATGTGTTGGCAGATTTTAATGCTTTAAAACCACACTTTTTCTGGCATCATTTTCATCTCCATATTGTGAGATGTTTTATTTGCAGGATATTAAATTCCCATAAGGACAGGTCAGCCCATATTTTGTATTAGCTGGCAACTCCTTTTCATCCATGATTTTTAGTGCCAAATTACATCAAACTGTTAAGTATGTACAATTTCAGCCCTTTGCTAAGTTTTCCCTTTTAATAATTTAGCCTTAAGAATTCAAAGTTAATTACATGTGAGCTCTGTCAGAAATGTTAGTGGCAGCTTTGGATGGTATATGCATAGAACAAATAAATGAGCTTAAGAAGATGCAGAAAGATTAAAGATTGGTTGATACTCACTTGAATGTGATATCCCCTCCACGCTCCAAGCTTAAATCTCTGCGGCTGTAAAGAAAAAGGAAGGGAATTGTAAATCACTGCTTCAGGGTCCTTAAGGTAGCTAAATATCTATGGAGCTTCTCAGTCATCCAGGTCATGGTTGTCCCAAAAGTGCTTTTTCAAGAGGCAACTGGACTTTCTTGTTTTTCTTTGAAAACATTTTGCTTCTCATCCAAGAAGCTTCTTCAGCTCTGACTGGATGGTGGGGAATGGAAGGATATATATTCCTTGCAGACAGCTGGTCATTTGCATTCTTTTAGAGAGTCGTTGAGGCCACTTGGAGGTTTATCTGTGTCCTCAAGGTCACCTGAGTAATGCAAATGGGTGTGACGCCTTCTTGGAATTGCTGAAAGGACTGTTTTGTAGACTGGAGATACATGATATTGTATCCCGCCCCCTCTATTGAAAGATTCTCTAAAACACGGGTGTCAAACTCGCCCGCGTCACGTGACGTGTCATGATGTATTGCGACCTTTTTTGCATTGCCAGAGCTGGGGTGGGCGCAGCCTCCATAGGATGTAACCGGCCCGTGGGCTGGCAGTTTGACACTCCTGCTCTAAAAGAATGCAAATGCAAGGAATATAAATCCTTCCATTTCCCACCATCCAGTCAGAGCTGAAGAAGCTTCTTAGATGAGAAGCAAAATGTTTTCAAAGAAAAACAAGAAAGTTCAGTTGCCTCTTGAAAAAGCACCTTTGGGACCTTAGGGTAGCTCTTTTCATGTAATCCTCGGTCCCTCTCTCCCATTTTCTCCACAAATATAGAAACATATAAAACTGATGGCAGAAAAAGGCGTAGTGGTCCATCAAGTTTACGCTTTGAGGTTATTTGTTTTCTTTTTAAATAATTTATTATTTTTTAATTATTATTTTTATAGTTTTTAATTTTTGTCAGATGATGGACATGTGTTTATCCCAAGCATTTTTAAACTCAGTTATTGATTGACCCACTATCTCCGCTGGAAGTTGAATCCAAGCTTCCACTACTTTCTGTGAAGTAATACTTTTAACATTACTTTTGAACTTCCCTCCTGTCAGTTTGAAGTTATGCCCCTGTATTCTAGATTTTTGCTTAATATTGAAAATACTGCCTTCTAGAACCTTATTGATACCCTTAATATATTTAAAGGTTTCAATCATGTCACCCCTTTTCCTTCTGTCCTCCAGACTGTACATATTCAGTTCCTCTAATCCAGGGGTGTCAAACTGCTGGCCCGTGGGCTGGATGTGTCATGTTGAAACCGCGCCCACCCCATTGCCGGCAATGGAAAAAAAGTCACGATACGTCGCGACATGTCACGTGACGTTACGAGTTTGACACCCCTGCTCTAATCTCTCTTGATATGTTTTGTCCTTCAGACCTTGCACCATTTTTGTTGCTCATCTCTGGACTTGCTTATCTTATCAATATATATTTTTAAGTGAGGTCTCTAGAATTGGACATATTATTCCAAATGGGGTCTGACTACAGCCCTATATAGCAGGACTAGAACCTTCTTTTTCCTGCTGGTGATCCCTCTAGTGATGCATCCCAGAATTTTATTTGCCTTCACAACTCTCTGGCCACACTGTTCATTTTGAAGTCATCTGCTATGAGCACATCTAAATATCTCAAGACCTGGCTTTCTATATGCTTTCTCTGATTATTTCTAATATTTTTGTTGGTATTCTTTATATAACTGCAATCACAAGATAACCTAATTTGATAAATAAAACATCCAGCCTTCGGAATGAATGTTTTTAGTGTCACAAACTTGATAGTGTTTTTAATCTTTTTTCATGTGGAGAAAACAGGCCTATCAGATTTGGATTACAAGTATCATGGTAACAGCTAGATCAGACATGTCAAACTCATGACGTAACGTGACGTCGCGCAATGTATCGGGACGGTTTTGCCATTGCTGGCAATGGGGTGGGCGCGGCTTCCACATGATGCATCCGGCCCGCGGGCCGGCAGTTTGACACTCCTGAGCTAGATGGTAGCACAGAATATGCCTTCTGAATATCTTTGCTGTCATTTAGTGTTTGTGTGGTTTTCCAGACAAGTCTGGTAGGTCTAGAAAAGCATCTTCAGAATCCTAGCGCTTATCAAACATGTAATGTCCAGCAATTTATGTATTTATGTATTCCAGTGTTTTTCAAACTTGGCAACTTCACGATATGAAGATTTCAACTCTCATTAGCCAGCATTCTGGTGCTTCTGGGAGTTGGAGTTCATACATCATAAAAATGCCAAGTTTGGAAAACTGTGAACTATTCTGTATTGTTATTATTATTAATAATAAATACTAGTTTACAATTGTTTTTATAATATTATACGGGATGACTTCCATAAGATAAAAATCAAATATAAATACTTAAGTCATCTGCCTTTCAAGCTTAATAATTAATTCACTGATTTACATTATGGCATTTCAATACATTGCTCAAATCTCTAGGGCCCAGTTTTTCCAAGATTCTAAAAAGAGCAGAGACTAAATTTATGACTGAGTCATATGAAAATTGCCTATTAGAATGGCAATTTGTAAGGTGGAAATTTTGAAGAGACTCTTGAAAAGACCTGGAAAAGTAAATTAATGAAATAATTACAGAATCTTGTAAGTCTTTAAAAAACCCCTAAGGCTGAGCTTCATTTGAAGCAGGAGCTTTCTCAGGCCTAGGTAAAAAACCTATAGGTCTGTGACTAGCTATTTTAGATGCAGATTGTGTAATTGCTGAAGTATCTTTGTGAAAAGTACATTGTTCTCAAATGCTGATCTAGGCCTAACCCCATAGGCTGGCAATCAAGAGGAAAATGTTTGAAAATGTTATGTTTAGGTTGGGTCTTTTGCTTGGACATCCTTCTTTCCATTGTGTCCTAGCTCGTTTTCTACCCATAGGACTATTCTGGCAGCTATTCTGAGAGCTTAACCTTGCCCAGACCTCCCTGTCCCCACAACCTGTTGTAACTGCTCCAATAGAGTTGAATGTTGGGTAAATTTGTAGCATGACTCAGGATATCCCGCTGTTGTTGCACCAACTCAGTGTTCTTGGAAAGATCCTCCTGTGAGGCAGATAAGATATAATGTCAGGATTATACTAGACATGTTGGAATACTATGAGACCCACAATGAAAAACAGGTGGCGCTTGTCTTTGTTGATGCGCAGAAAGCATTCGACAATGTTAAATGGGATTTTATGTTGAATCAGTTAAAATATATGGAATTTGGCAAAAAGTTTATAAATATGTTCAAAGCAATTTATTCAAAACAGGAAGCAAAAGTAGTAATAAACGGAGAAACTACCAAACGTTTTCAATTACAAAAAGGCACAAGACAAGGCTGCCCATTATCACCATTACTATTTGTCCTTTCTCTAGAAGCCTTGACTAGAATAATTTGGAAAGAAGAACAAATTAAAGGTTTAGAAACCAAAAAGGAAATATTTAAGTTACAGGCCTACGCAGACGATTTGATTTTTATCATGAAAAAGCCCTTGAAGTCCGGTACGAGGTTGTTGGAAGTATTGGGAGAATATGGAGAAGTAGCAGGTTTAAAGATTAATAAAGAAAAAACTAAAATGTTAGTTAAGAATATGACGAAACTACAAAAAACCGAGCTAGTTGGGAAATTAAATATTCAGACAACAAAGAAGGTGAGATATCTAGGGATCCAATCGACGGCAAGATGTGTTACACTCAAAGGAGATAAATTAGTTGATCAAATTAAATTAGTTGATCAAATTAAAACAAATTTAGACAGATGGAAAAATTTGCAGCTCTCTTTTATGGGAAGAATTGCAACAATAAAGATGAATGTACTACCTAAATTACTCTTTTTATTTCAATGTATACCAATCAGATTAGGAAAGGAGTTCTTTGGAAATTTAAATAAAATTATATCTAAATTTATTTAGCAAGGGAGAAAATCGAGAATTAAATTTAAACTCTTACAGGACTCTAAGGAAAGAGGTGGATTCGGCCTTCCAGATTGGGAAAAATATTATCAAGCAGCCACGCTCACCTGGGTGAAAGAGTGGATACATCTGAGAAACAGGAGATTATTAGCCTTAGAAGGCCATGATATGCAGATAGGGTGGCATGCAATTCTTTGGGACAGAAAGCATAAGGCTCATCAATACTTCCAGAAACATTACATCAGACGGGCACTATTAGATGTATGGGTTAGAATCAAAAAACGCAATTATATGGAAATGCCTAATTGGATATCCACACTGGAGATATTTATACACCCAAATTTTATGAAGTTAGGAAAGGTGATCACATACAAAGACATCTTAGACGAAGGAGGAGAATTAAAATCGAGGAAAAAATTATTAGAAGAAGGGATAGAACTTGAATGGTGGGCGTACCTCCAAATTCAATCGCGATATATGAAGGATAAAAAAGAATGACTAAAACTAGAAAATACGGAATTAGATAAAATTTTATTAGGAATGGAGGAAAAAGAGATAAAAAGGATATATCAATATTTATTGGAACAGGATATGTGGGAAGAGCAAGTAAAAGACACAATGTTAATTTGGAGTAAAAATTTTGGTTATGGTATTGATTTAGATAACTGGCAAGAATTATGGGAAAGGAATAGGAAGCTCACATTAGCTACTGCGTATAAAGAAAACCTATACAAGATGTTCTATAGGTGGCACCTCCCCCCTGTGAGATTAGCTAAAATGAACAAAAACATCTCACCGAAATGTTGGAAATGCAAAGAATCACTAGGGACCTACTACCATATGTGGTGGGAATGTCTAAAAGCACAAACATTTTGGCATTTAGTTAGAAGAGATACTAATGCAGGATATCGAGTTAAAGCCAGAACTCTTTCTGCTGGGTATTACTAAGGATAAATACAATAAAGGATCCCTATACCTATTACTACACATGCTAACAGCAGCAAGATTAGTCTTTGCACAGAGATGGAAAGATAATGAGACACCCTCAGAAGAAGAGGTAATAAATAAGATTTTATCCTGTGCTGAAATGGATAGGTTGACATTAGAACTCAAGGATAAGAATGAAAGATTATCATGAAATCTGGAATAAATTGTATAATTGGTTGGGGGAAAATAGATGGAAAAACTCTGATTCAGTAAAACACATTGATCAAGAAAGATACTGATCAAAGGAAAAATATTAAAATATTTAAGTGAAAACATTTGTTTGAATATGTAAATTATGAATTTTAGAAATCAATTGTCAATGATTTTTCATTACAAATGTAAATCCAGCAAACACACTATTAACCAACTGTTATGTGATTTATGTTTTAAAAACCAATAAAATGTATTTAAAAAAGAAAAAAGAAAGTTCCTCCTGTGGAAGAAGAGGTGTTACTCCTGTAACTTAATCTCATCGCTACTCCATTAAATTTATCTAACCTCTAGGGCTGCCAACTTTTGAACCAGCCTCTGTGGCTTGTGGCTTAACATCAGTCTCCTTTGGCAAAGGATTTTCTGCCCTCCATGCTAAGAAAATTTATGCCTGTTGACTTCTGTACCTCCAACTGATGTTAAAGGCACTGGAATAGATCCAGATTTCTTCTACCATTTTCTCTCAATCCAACTGTAGTTATGATCAGTCATATAACTCCATATCAGTGCCATTTCCCCCGGAAAATAAATATTACATATAGAATAAGGAATGAGGATAATAGAAAAGAAAAAAAATTCTAAAGCAGTGTTTCTCAATCTTGGCAACTTTAAGATGTATGGATTTCAACTCCCAGAAGTCCCCAGCCAGCATGGAGTTGAAGTCCACTCATCTTGCCAAAATTGAAAAACACTGTTCTAAAGTAAATAGTTCTAGCCTGCTTTTAAAAAAGAGGAATTATTTTCTTGTTTCCTATTTATACTTTATTTTCACTGCAATATCAACTGTTCTCCAAGAACCATTCAAATTGCCAGCCAACATAGCTGCATTAGAAAGTAATCTGCAGTCTCTCATATATTTGATTTTGAAGTAATAAAGTTCAATACACACATTTTTTAAAAAGCCTGTTTTAGTATTACCAGGGAGCTGGAAGTGAAGCGAGACTAACGATCCTACTCTGCTTCTTTATGTACCATCCATCATTTCTTTATTCTCCTACTATTCATGCTTACCTGGCTGAAGAGATGTCCTAGGATCATCTCTGAAATGGAGGAGGTGAGGCCGGTAAGCTTAAGAAAAAAACAGAATATGATTAGAGGACAAACAGAGAATTATTCTGAAAGGGCAAAACTGGTAGTCCTCAACTTACGACCACAATTGAGCCCAAAATTTATGTTGCTAAGTGAGAAATGTGTTAAGTGAGTTTTGCCCCATTTTATGACTTTTCTTGCTACATTTATTATGTGAATCACTGCAGTTGTTAAATTAGTAACATGGTTGTTAAGTGAATCTGGTTTCCCCATTGATTTTGCTTGTCAGAAGGTCGCAAAAGGGGAACACATGATTCCAGGACACTGCAACCGTCATAAATGTGAGTCAGTTATCAAGCATCCAAATGTAAATCACATCACCATGGGGATGCTGCAATGGTCGTAAGTGTGAAAAGTGGTCATAAGTCACTTTTTTCAGTGCTGTTGTAACTTTGAACGGTCACTAAACGAACTGTTGTACGTCAAGGACTATCTGTACAAGAGGAAAAGTTGAAGGTCTTTGAAATTAAAGTCATTGACTTATGCCTTATGGTCAAGCCTAGAAGTTGTTTAATTTATATGCCACCCATCTTGCTTCGAGAATGACTCTGCCAGTACAGAAAAAGGTGCTTTTGAATATATGCAAACTCTATTTTGTTGTACCTTTGAATTTTTTTTGAACTCCCTGCAATATAGAAATTGTCCTTTAGATACTTTTTTCCACTTCCGTACTTTCTAATTTATTTATTTATTTTGCTCTATCTCTCAAAAAGTTAGGAAACAAGATCAGAATAATGTATGGTTCATTTGCCTAGATGTTAAAAGATTTGCTTTTATGAAGGGCAATAGATTAGAGTTTTAGATTTAAGAAATAATGAAGTATGTATGAGAAATGTGTCAATTTTGTTTGCGTGTATTTAAATCAACTAATAATGGTTGGAGGGAGTAACTAGGAACTGCTCCATTCACTGTCCACTCATCAAGAAACTGTTGTGGAGAGTCAGAGATGAGCATTTAAATGGTTTAACCTAAGAAGCCATCATATTACTTGATGAAACATGCTAACCCCACCTATCAATATATCAATATATCCCTATGAGAAAACAATAAACTATTTTTAGTCTGTAAATCCCAGTAGTGAACTGACACATGCACATGAGCAAAATTGCTGACCTTCTCTTGAAGCTATATGGGCAACATATTATACTGATGATTGTACTGATACCACAATTTTATGACAGACACACATATAGGTGTTTCAGATCCTGGACAAAATATCTTTTAGAGAATAAATGAAAAATAGCAAGAAAGTGCAAAGATTTTGGAAGTAGCAGGTTGCCCTTCACTGCTTTAAACCAAAGACTAATGGTCATTTTAATTACTTGCTATAACAGAGTCCTGCATACAGTTTGTTGGCAGACAGCTATGAGCATCTTCCTCAGTCTTACCTTATGAGCAGCCCAATCCATCCAGCCCTTGGCATTGGGGTCAATGTTGATCAGAACCAATCCCTCCACAGTGTCTGCATGGGAGAGCTGTGGGAAAATAAGAACAATAAGAAATAAGCATAAACATGATGATACTTTAACTGCAATAGCACAGCTCAAGGATATTTTAGGGTAATTTATCATATTCCTCATGTATATTTTCAGACCTGGCCAAAATATACAGTAGAAGTAGACTATAGAAAGAGATGTACCATTCAGTTTGTATAGTCCATATCCATGTCCAAACTTCAATGTACATTGGCTGTGTTCACATAACATGCTTAACCTCATTATTGAATTAATCCACTTTCTATGTTGAAACATAAGCTCATCAAATGGCCTGACACCATCTGCTAGCCATATTTATTGAAAACATTAAGGTTACATATAATAAATACCAAAGCCCAACAAAGTGAACAACATGTTGGGAAAGGAACTAACACAGTATTGCTAAATTTGGATTATTGTCATGAGATTTATCTACTAATCAGAGAAAGGATATTATAATATAGAAAAAAGGTACTAGAATGACTAGTGGTGTAAAATACATTGGGTTATTGTAGGAGATGACGAGGCTGAGCCGGAGGGAGGGTTAATGTTAACAGTATTTGAATTACAAAAGACTTCTGTGGGGTATATAATCAGACATGGATTTACCAAGCTAAACGTTGTGCAATTGCAAAAATAACAGCTGATATGAATTCTTGATGTAAAAACACATATTTTAAAAACCCGACAAATTTTTTTTTTGCAAAAATTAATTTTTACCCCATTAAATGACATGCCCTACTATAGGGGTTGGCGCTCATCTCTGTTTCAAGGTCATTGAGCCAGTGAGGTTACGTGGCCAGCATGATGTCATGGAGCAATGTTTCCTTTCCACCGAAGTGATGCCTATTTATCTACTAGCTTTTGCATGCTTTCGAACTGCTAGGTGGGCAGGAGCCGGGGTGAGAATAGGAGCTCACCCCGTTGGATCTCAAACCTGGGAAGCTGGCTTTCCAGTTGACAAGTCCAACGTCTTAAATCACTGAGCCATCTCACCACCCAACCCCCCCCTAAAAAACTATACTAAAAACAATAGAGGAAAATGGAAATACTTTTTCATAGCCATGGGACCATGTGGGATTCCCTACTGAAACAGATCAATTGAAGATTCAGCATGGACAAAAGGAAGCACTGTTGGTTTATTTCACAGAAAGTGTACAGTAATTACAGTACATTACATACAGTAGAATGCAACCACACAGGATGCAGCGTGGCTGCCAGTTTAGAACAGGGGGCTTTGGTTACTATGATTGGGGCCATCACAGAAAACAACTAAGCGAATTTTAAAAAAAGTATTAAAGGAGATGGAGAAAGGAAAATAAGCCAATCAAGGATTGTGGTCTATGATAATCAAACCTCCTTAAGTCTCGAAATGATACAGATGTCTTATTATCAGTTACCAGAAGCAACTTGAGACTCAGGATAGGCAGAAGATGAAGTATTTGCTGTACCCTTGATACAGCACTACTCTTTCTGCTTTTTGGTTTTGACAGGGAAAATTCTACAACTAGATCAGTTTTTCCAACTCTCTTCCCCACTATGCACACCAATTATCAAAATCTCTTAAACACAAAAATGACACTGTTTTATTGCAACAACATTTATGTATAGGGGAGGCAATGTTAAGTGAATCAAATTAGGCCTGGGGCAACCTAGTTTCACATATATCCCACCTAATCATGAAACTCAATATGTACTCTAGCTTAAAGGGTTATATTTTTTTTTCAGGTGGGGAATTATGCATGCCAGCTCAAGGAGAACATGAAAGATAATTGGAGAGATATGTTTTTTATGCCTGAGGAGAATTATAGTACTTAATCTGATTCAGACCAAAAATTGGGTTTACATACATCATTAAACTATGGTTTGTTGAATAAGTTTGAGAAGTTGGGCTTTACACATCAAGCTTACCTATAAAACATGATATAGTTTTATATAACCACATTTTGACAAGATGGAAAATTTAGCTACTGAATTCAAGCCTTAGTTTCTGGCTTTGCAACCCATTTTCAGGGACACCCACAGGAGAAATAAGATTCAGTTGCTGTCTTTGCTGTTTTTATGCTTGAGGATTCTCCTGGATTTGTTCTCCTAAGGACAAGGCAATACCTCTCTAGCTGACCTGTCGGAATACCACACAGTTCAAACAACTAAAACCTCACTGTGGGTTGTTTTCCCCCATAGTACTGTTATGGACAGGAACCCAGAAGCCAGCCACTCAGAGGCCTGATGTGCTTGTGACTTTCAGAGATGATCAAGTCACCCTTTGGCATGCAGAACATGTTTGCCTGCATGACAGATGCTAGGCCCCATTCCACTTACACTGTAGCGTGCCAAGATATAGGCTCCAGCTCCAACTCCAATTCCAATGATGCTGGTGAAGCTGTGGAAAGGAAAAATGAAGTAGCAAAGGGTAGTGGAACAGGGGCTGCCTTGGCAGCTTTGATTCTTCAATGAGGTTCAGGTGGAGCAACCGTTTCCAAAATTTGTTTTGGACTTGCTGATTTTGTACTTTTTTTTAGTGGTACTGATTGCACAGTTTGAAATGTTACAGGTTGCGCTTTTTCATCTTGTGCAATTTTAGTGCCACTGTTTACATTTTTCCTTACTCTTTCCTATTATCTATATTTATTTCTTTACATAGTAAGGGTTGGCATCTACAGCCCGGGAAACTTCATGGCTGCAGATTATTATTTTTGCTGCTTCAGATACCCATTTATCAGGCATCGTTCAATTTCAGTCATTCTGAGATATACAACTATAACATAAGCCCTAAAACAGATTATCAATTTTTTTTAAAAAAGCCCTCCATGCAGTCTTATCTGTAAGTGTAATTACTCAATCCCTTTAAATATCTATTTAGACATAGGGTTCATCATGACAACTTAGTCCATAATCAATCATCAGGTTTTAAGATGCCCCTAAACCATCTTCTAATGAATTACTATATCTGCATTTCACAAGCAGTGAAATACCGATTGGTAGGGCTAGGCAATGCTTCAAAGCATGAACATAGCATCTGTCTTCAGCTCTTTAAAGCAGCCACCTTTCTCCCCAAGATTGTTCAGTTGCCCTTTGCAGCTGCTATGTGATCTCAGATAAGAAGACAGAGAATATTAAGACATGACTGCTCTAAATAGCTATGGACAGGTATTATGTTTTCAGTTTCACATTCTCCAAAGAAGCATTTTGGAATCAAATTCAAAGCAAGACTTCCTTTCCTGTCCTGATAGGCACATGTCACATCCTCCTCCCCAGACTCACTTAACATATTGCAAGATGCAGGGGATCATGTCAGCCAGCTGGTCCAAAGAAGGATACTGATACCTAGAAAGGGAGGAGAGAATAAGGGCTGCATTAGATAGCTTGATTCCCTTCGCACCCAACACTGCAGGGGGGGCAGGAATGGAGGCTGCAAGGCTCACCCCAGAGGGAAGGCCGGGGCCCCCTCCTCCATGCCAGGTGCGTCCACATGTATCACCACGAAGTTCTTTATGATCTCTTGCATGTCCTCATAGTGGAAGAGAGTGTCGAAGCACGAATGATCTGGGGTGGGGGTGGGGATGAGGAGACAGAAGAAGGGGTGTCAGGCTGCAGAAGGGCATCAGAAGGGCTATCAGAAGGGCAAGGCCTAATAAAACAGGGACAGCCCTACTGGGAAGTAGCCATAGTTTCCTGGCTGCCAATCAGTGTGCCACTACGATATTTTGCTTCACAAGGCAGTCCTATGCATGTTTATTGAGAAATACAATCTCCAATATTCAGCAACATCTAGGAAGTATGGAAAGGGCTCCAATATTTGCCATAAACACTGTAACTCTTTTCTGCCACTTAGTGATTATCTGGTCTTTTGTAATTCAGATCTGGTATTGCTAATTTTGAGTGGAGACTATGAAAGGGCCAAAAAAACTCTATAAATCAGCAAACACATGTTGTGATGATTTAAACTCTTTGATTGTGGAAGGCATGCTATAAATGCCATAAAAATGTACATGTAATTCTTGCAACAATCCTGTGAGAGACAACACTACTGTCTCTATTTTCCAAAGACAGAATTACGTGTTTGACTCCACATTACACTTGCCTTAATGATAACTGCTCCAAATCTCTGCTGGGAAATTGAACACTACTTAACCCATAAGCAGAAATAGCCAGACGGAATAAAAATATTATGTATGGTAGAGAAAGAACAGCTAGTTTCCTTCCTTTGTCTCCTGTTTACCTCTTTTATTAAGTGGCTAATTTCTTCTAGCAGTTGCAAGGAGGAGGAAAAGGAGGATGGAAAATTAGCTGCTAAGATAAGGAGTGATAACTAAGGGGGAAATTCAACCAGCAGCACTTCATTCTTTTTCCTTAATATCTCTACATTTTACTGCTTGCTGCTGGAAGAATTTTTGCAGTATGCAGTAGACAGAGCTTTGGAGAGGCATGCAGGGAGGCAGACTCAGGATCATCTACCTACTATCCTCATTCAAAGATCATCAAGCAGTCAGATCTGGAAATCTGGAGTGTTACTAAGGGCTAGTTCATAGAGGCAGAGGTAGGTTTGTCTGAGTGGGAATATAAACAGAGGGCAGAAGAAAGTTGAACATTATCCATAGATCAGAGGAAAGCAGAATAATCTCATATAGGGCTACAGAGCCTTCCTTCCTTCCTTCCTTCCTTCCTTCCTTCCTTCCTTCCTCCCTCCCTCCCTCCCTCCTCTATCTGTACTTTTGCAGTCTAGGTTTGATAGTTTAATCTGGTAGGTAAAATTACAGCATGTCAGCAAGGGCCTTCAAATCCCAGTTCTTTAACAAAAAATAAAAGTGTTCCAATCATGACATTCCCCAATTTGTAATAATTCAGATATACATTTGTATTTGTATATATTGTATAGGTCATGTCAATATGTAGGTCATAAACTGCAAAAGAACTTGTTTTCCATTTACATTCTTTTCCCTCAGCTACCACTAGGAATTGTGATTTAATTGAGCTTTTAATAAAGCACACAGTCAACACTGCATGTATATATACATACATAAGTTTCTGATTTTGCCAAATGAGAAATTCTTGGGATTTTTCCAGAACAATAAGACCTTTTTAAGGCTGCATGAGTTTTATTGAAGTTCTATATACTCTCTTGGTGAATTGTGTTAATTGTCAAACTCTCTGTTTCCCACTATCCACAGCCCCAACCAAGAGGATGTTCTGATCTTACGATTTTGTCCCACATCATGATAGGTGAGGATGGCTGGACGCTTGGGCTTGGGTGTTCCATGGATGGTGATGGTCACAACCCCATAAGGTGTCTCCACTGTGTGTTTCTGTAGAAGAAGAAGAGAGACTAAGATGAACAAATGAAAGATTGTAAAGATCCTAGCCCAGTGTGAGTAATTGCAATGAGGATAACCCTGAATTCATAGAAAGGGAAGTTAAATTGAGAGGGCTGGCGAGACCTTCAGGCAACATCTTCAAGTATTTGGGAAAACTTTGCATGTTCACAAGCACTCACTCTGCAATGTGGAATCTGACAAATTAGGATGCTCCAAATTCTATGCAAATGAAGCTTGTATGCATTTATACACACAAACAAAAAATTGTTCCTATGGAGCCCAGCTTCAACCACAGCTTTTCCATATAAGAAGCCCAAACAACATGCTGGGGGAAAAAGCCCTTTGGAGCCAAAAGACAACAGAGAACTGGCAGAAGTTCAAACATTACTCAGGGTCAAGTCAGTTATGTATGTGAGGCTAGGTAAATATAGTGTCTGCATAAAAAAGAAGCCATTACTGTACACAAATGTAAAAAAACCCCTGACTTTTGCAGATTAGTTAGCTTATTTTGCAAAATGTATTCTGCTTATCCATAAAACATCTGCCTCCTTCCAATTGCTCAGTCTAGTTAAATTGCTAGAAAAAAAGCAAAACAACTTATCATGGAATACCTCTGTATCTTTAATTAAAGTTTATTTTTTAAAAAAACAATATGTTGAAGGGAAGTTCTCATAGCACAGATAAAAGACAGATTATCGCCCTTCTATGAGGTGCGTATTGTCCTGTTACCTACATGGTAGCTGAAAAACTGGTATTTCTCTTCCTGCTTCCCTCTCACCATCTATATTTCCAGCTTTAAGGGATGGAATCTTGGTTCCAGAAGCCTCTATTTTAATGAAAAACTATTAATGTTGGAATGCTGTATCCTCACTGAAAACAACTACATCAATATTGTAGCTGTATATCTCTATTTTGACAGGTTTTTTTTTTGACTAAAAGTGATTCTCAACCTTAGCAACTTTAAGATGTGGGGATTTCAACCCTCAGGATACTATGGTAAAAAGTCATATTTGTTATTAAATTTTATAGTTCCTGATAGCTTGTTTTCCACTTATTTCTATTTGGAGTTCAGCTCAAGGTCCTTATGCCAGTTTTCACCCTTCAATATAAACATTAAATTTATACCGTATAAATATAATCTGTAATTGTAAAACCTATCTTGAAAATACTGTGTTCTGAAGGACTTGGTAGGTTAGAAAGTGTGATTTTCAGAACAAGCCTTGCTTGGCATTTGTCAACCGTAATGTTAATGTTGTCTATTCTACCACATTTTAGAACAAGTGTTCAATTCATCACAGAGAACACACCATCTCCACCTTGTAGTTTTCATAATGCCCAGAGAAGGACTTGGGTCAATAATGAAAAACAATCAAGTTCTATTTTGTTTTGCTTTAAGTTCATTGTTTATTCTCCCAGCCCTTCCTGCTAAGATTTTTTCTGATGGCACACAAGTGAGCTCAATGTGTTCAAAAACAACCGGAGAAGCAGGGAAGGGCTGTGCCATTTGGCACCCACAGATATTTCTTTCCAGAACCAAAATAACACAAGTCAAGAAAAAGGAGGAAAAGGAGAAATGAGAAAAGCAGCTCAGAAGACCGGTAGCATATTTAGATGTAATAAGTATCTTGAGGAAGAGGGCCACAAAAGAAAAAAAAGGAGTTGGAACTGGTGAATTGAGATGAACAACCTGGGATAAGCTCACCAAATGAAACACAATGTGTACTGTGCATTGTGGCTAACTAACTTTGCTTTTTTGTCCCTCTTTTTTAGAAGAGTAGGGTATTATGTAATGGTTAAGGTGTTAGAATGACTGAAGAAATGTAGATTCAAGCTCTCTGTTGACTCTGCTCAATCCAACCTACTCACAGGAAAGGGATAAATTGGCAGTAGGCATGACTTCCCAGAGACAAGCAGAAAATAATGGTTATTATTGTAAGGAGAGATTGAATACCTGAGCATATTCCATCAAGCCAAATAGGACACTACTTATGCATTGTAGGTTGTCAGACTTGTTGTATCTTAATTATTGCGTACATAGACAATCTATATCCATTTTTGGATGAATTTGTGCTGGAGGAGAACAACCACATAGTGGAGTATTTCAAGTATTTCCAAGAGAAGAACTCATAACTTTTGCATATTTGGCCCAACCCTGTATACTTGGCCCATTTTCTAATAATTAAGATGTACAAGCAGGTTCTGAAACTTCTGAAATGGTCTACAGTTCCTGCTTGACGTGGTAATAAACAGCAATTTTAATTAATTTGGCTACACAGACAACTTTCTGGTATGGCACTTAATGGTGCCCTGCAGCACAGTTTGTCCAACATCAAGAGAAGATCAAAGTGAGGAGTCTGTATACTTATATCTACAACACAACCCACATGGGCACATAACAATATTCATGACTATAAAATTACAGGCAGAACGCCCCCTCTGGAATTTTTAAAAATATGTCAATAGTGTTCCTTTTGATCAGTCAGTTATTCCTTTAGTCTGAACAAGAACGGTCAGAGATAAAAATTGGAACCCATAATGTACAGCAGTGAGAAAAGTTGCAGTTCTAACATTCTGTCTCTTTTAAAAATTACAAGAGGCCCCTTCCCACTTAATGGCCTGTCCATTTATGAAAACTTGCATCTCTTCAAGCAGTTTTGTCTTAGTTTCAGCAGTCATTTTAGGTGACAGGTGAAAAACCGCTCCATGTTGACATGAGTATTTACAAAGTTATTTCTCCTGCCTTCCTTTGGATGCTGTTATATCAGCTACTGTTAGAGGACTGAAGTGTAATCTAATCTTGGATTGTTTTATAGCCTCTCCTGCAGTCTGCTTTATCAGTTGTAGTTTTTATTACTTTTGTAGCAATTCTAGATGAGTAGCCTCAGAGCTGGTGACAGTTTGGCAGGGCCCTTGGCAGCCCTTCTGCGTGGGTTCATCAGGTCCAAGGAAGCCACTTCCCCACAAATAGAAAAGCCAGATAGGAGCAAAATTGGTGAGGCTGGTAAAGGCTCTCTGTCTCCATAGCAAAAGATGGTCTGCCAGAAATTCTAACAGTCTCTCCTTCTTTCTCCTTCCTTTGCTAAAACAAGCATCAGCAGAGGCAAAAGGATGCAGCCAGTTTTGCTAGCAAGCACTACTGAAGTTGCCTAAATTATTTGATTCCACCCATAGGGATGTTCACAGGGCAAGTCAAAAATAAAAAAGTCAAGACAATAGCCACCATTGTGTGGTTTTGACTTTTTTTTAACAGCCACCCCTTCCCTCCTCTGAGAATGCCTCTGTCTACCCAAGGTGCAACTGAGTTCCCAAAAGAGTCCTTTTCAATCTTTGAAACATGGTGGGGAATTAAAAGAGTGCCACGGCAGTAACCCTGTTTGGCTTGGCTTGTTCCTGCACTTTTCTTCAGAATGGAAGGCTGGTCCTAAGTAAATACCCAAAGCCAACACTAAGCTTCATTGCCATTTTGGAGGGAGGCCATAATCGACTTCTTGCACAGTATCGTCACACTTAAACAAAACGGACGGGAGAGAAATTCAAATTTTGTGCTGTATTCTAACCTTTCCCCCCCCCCTCCCCATCCAAATCCTAGTTATGTTTTCTCCAAACTCTTTTCCCTCCCTAATTCTTTCCTTATTTTTTTCTTCTTTCCCCAACTAGCTGTTAACATTCTGGAGCTCCCAAATACGCTTAGTTTTCAGTTTACCTGTTTTGGAGAGTTTGTATACATGCTTAGATTTGCTTATTATTTGCTTTGTCTCCAGACCTAAAATGAAATTGCTATCGCTCTATTTTTTTTGCTAGCTCTCAGCAGCAAAAAATTTATTGTCTGAGGGAATGATAAATAAAACTAAATGTGCAGCTGACTGAACAGGACTGGAACAGCTGGTAAGCTTGGGGGCCAAGTCTCCTGGATTCACCCATGAGTTCAGGGGATGGAATGCGAATGTAAGAGGGCCAAGCAGTTCAAAGTAACAAGCAATTTGCTTGGTAAAGCCGGGCCAGACAAGGGTCTAAAGCTCAGTCTTCTAGTTTGAAGCATGGGCTTGGCTCACCTCACAGGAGGTCAGATGATATAATAAAACTTTTGCAACAAGAAAGAGAAATCGCTAATTGGTATCCAAAGTAGGCAAAAGGTTTTCTTGTCCTCTTTTTTTAAAAAAAATCTCTGTTGTGTCATATAACCTTACTGTAACCCTGTAGGCAAATATTCCTATTTTGTAAACATGGGGGAAGAGAGCCCACATGATAACTTTAAGTCCAGTCAAGGGATTCATGACTAAGCAATTATTTCTCTAGGTGCATGACAGGCAGGCGTTGCAACAGGTGCATGATGGTGCAACAGAATGGCCAATGGACCGATAAACAGCTCAGCCTGCTCCTATGCCTTTCAAAGCTGCTTAATATTCAGGGATAAAGGGAAGTGATAAGCATAGCCATGTGCTGGTGTCCACGGTTTAAGCTGCTGCTGCCAGCACAAAGGCAAGGGTGTTTGGAACATTTGGCAACCCCATTACACAACGACGAAGAAAGCTGCTAGGGTTGAAATTCATGGTACTTCTTCTTAAGATCATACCACAAAGCAAGAAAGTTAACTTCTTATTCTCTGGCCAATAAGGTAGATGGTCAGTAAGTGCAGTGGTTGAAATGCTACAATTGGAACAAAGCACAGAGAGTTTTTGACTTACAATCATTAGTTTAACTATTTGAAAAAAGGGCCTTACAACTGTTCTCAGGCTGTCAGAGCATGCTCATAGTCATGTGATCAAAATTTAGGCGCATGGCTACCAGATTTACAATGGGTTGCAGTGTCCCAGGATCATGTGAACAACATTTGTGATCTTCCCAGTTGGCTTCCAACAAGCAAAGTCAATGGGGGAAAAGCCAGATTTACTTAACGATTGTGTGGTTCACTTTATAAATGCAATGATTTTGCTTAGTCATGGCAAAAAAGTCATACAATTGGGCATGGCACACTTACTAACCACCTTGCTTTATCAATGGAACTTTTGGGCCCAAATGTGGATGTAATTCGAGGACTACCTGTATACTACAATGTGGCAACAGCAAATAAGAAGCAGGCTGCTTAAAGCTAGGATTTCTGTGGAGAGTTGTTACTTCAGTTTGGTTTGTCTGGCAAGCTTTTGTATAATGCAAAATGGGTCAATCTGGGGGAAAGGCAAAGCTCCTGGTAGGGCAACCACATTGTTATAGGAGGTCTTTGAATCTTTAGGATGGGAAAGCCTCATTTGAAACCATAGAGAACTGTTATCAATCTGTGGATAGCTTAAAAAAGTGTGGTAAGCCATGATTTGCAGAACAAGCCACTAATAGCTAGGTTCACACCTCACACTAAGCCATAAATCATAGCTTATAAACCTCAATATCTGGGTTCACAGAACAATCCATGCCAAAACTAATAAACCACATTATGCCAAGTGTGATATTTGAACCAGCCAAGACGAAGAAGACCTGGGTCTAAATAGCATAAATGGTAGGAAATATGATAAACTAAAAAGTCTCTGCCATAGCTAACCTCATATTTGCTGCTTATCCATCTACTTTCATACAGCTCAATTATAAAACTGGCAAACTGTTTTGAGACCCAGGCCTTTAATTCTGCTTCCAGTTTAGAAGGAGAGATTAGAATTTCTGACTTATTATTTATATAAAAGCTTTATGTGGTCACCCATCTTAAGCTCTCTGGGCTCATCTTGGATTGATGGCAACTAATCTGTGAACTCCATATCTTCCAGTCTATGATGCATGATAGCTTGCAATAGATAATTTCCCTAGAGTTACCATTTTTGGTCTGGTTAAAAACCAAGCAAACGCCAATGCAGACCTCCCAACTATTTTGCCCATCTTTGGAACAGATAATATTGATTTGATGGAGCATAAAGCCATTTTCTTAGCACAAAGACAAAGCTACGCGGAAAACCTTGTTGTTGGCTCTTTTGCAAAAGTGTCTTGCCAGAAAAAAAGCGACTGTTCTAAAAATGTTCCTGATTTGTAATCTCTGTTCCAGGAATATCTCCTGCTGAACAAAGAAGTCACTGCTTTTGTTGAGTTTACCCAGACGGGTTGCACTTCTCTCTTCCAGTACAAATAAGGAGGAAAAACCCTTTGGTTACATCTTCCCCACTTTCTCCCTCCCTATGGGGAATCAGCCATTACAATTTATCTAGCTGACAACAATTTTCTCTTTCCTTGCAAATACCAGGCTGGGGAAAGGTAGACTTATGCAATTCCTCCTTCAAAAAAGCAGGTGATAGCTGTAATATTGGGTCTACCTGTATCCATTTTCTTGTTCAATTGTGGAAGAAGACCAGAAAGAATGGACACTGATAGATCATTTTGCCTCTTCTGAAGTTAGAAGTTCCTGCAAGCCAAAGGGAGGAGGAAAGGCATGGGTTCTGCCCTTTTGAGTAAAATGGAAAGGATGGCATGGTAGTATTACCTGGCCATATTCCTGTAGAAGTTTGTCTGTTATCAGTTCAGCATCCTAGAACACAGAGAAGGAAATGGGGAAGGGGAAGAGACAGACAGGGGGCAAGAAGGTAGCAAGTAAGAGGAAGAAGAATCAGTTATGGGGAAGGGGGGGGGAGAAGCAGAGCGTGCAGCTTTTTTGTCATTGGTTGGCAACCTTAAAAAAAAACCCAGCATGGGTTGCAAGCAGCAAATAAATTCATTAGAAAGCAGTTGCACTGCAGAGCTGCAGCAAATGGATCCAAGAACTTGCATGTTCCAGTTTATGTTTTTAACAACTTGTTCAACAGAGGAGGCCAAATGCTTGCTATTGGCAAAGAGGAAAACCTGCTTGTTTTCATTCTTTGTGAAGCTTGTATGACTACAGACCAGCTGCACATAAAAATACAATGCATTCTATCTCGAGTAAACTGTTGTCTTTGTAGCACCTTGCCTGGTTTAAAGTTTTGGCAAATTCAAAAGCTTGCATAGTTTTTGATGCCCTTCTTGTATGGATTTTGGACTTTATTTTTCTCTCTCTCCTGAACCAACACAGCTGTCTTTGTTTTTTCTGGGCAAGCTGTGGGTCTGCACTAACTGTTCTCCTAGCTCCATGTCCCATGACATATTGGGAACATCTGCTATTATTAATTACAGTGATGCCCTGGATTCAAGAACCACTGCCGGGAGTGAGTGGTACTAATTCTTATGCAGTATTTCTCCTAATGGCTAAATTCCCTTACTTACAATAAGTAGGATCTCTCTGTATATGTGCTGTTTTCTCCCAGAAATGGGGCTACTCCTGTACCTTTAGTAGTTGTATAGGTGTCATAGAACTCAAAACTTGAAACTGAACTAGGAAATTCAAAGTTAGTAATTACAAAACGGTTTTCTTTGTAACAGCCTGTACAAGCAATTATTAGATGTTGATTACAAAAATATCATGCGATAATTTTAAGCCTCATCAAATATTATATATCATCATATTCATGATTTGCAGTGTGTGACAAACCTTTCATTTTTGATACAATTCAAGAGCACCCGATGTTATACATAAAACATCTAGTGCCCTCACACTGAGAGGCCTAAATAGAATTAATATTTTTTTCTCTCTTAAAAATGCCTCTCCCAGGTAGCTATTTTTGGATAATAGCATAGTTTGTGAAAATTATTCAGCACCTTTGCTATCCAATCACTGGGTTGTTAGGAATGTGGGTTCAGGTACCAGATTATAATTTCCTGATTTGCTTGCTAGACTATGACATCAGAGATGTAATCTTTAGAAAGCTCAACCTTTTTGAAGAGAATGCCTTTCCCCTGACATTTTTGTAATAACAAAGATAGTGTTCATGGGAAAAGGAGAAAAGATGTAGCAAGGAAGGCCTGCCTAACAACATCCAAATATCAGGCTCAGATGACTCTCCAATCCATCTTTTCTGCAATTAAACAGCCAACATATCCCGAAGCTTATAGGCTAATGATAACTAATTTAGTTAGGCTGGTGGTATTGATTTTACCTGGAATTCTCTGTGTGATTATTGGCTTATTTTTCATACGTTACGTGTTCCCAATAAACCTCTTTTCATTTAAAAAGGGAATTTTTTTCTAAAACCTCCTCTATATATGAGTCTGCATGTGTTTCAGAATTGGCGCACTGTTTTTTTAAAGTTCCGCAGTGCTGACTTTGGTCAAAGGATCTCCTTTTCTGTTTTGCAGACCCAGATGAATGACTTAGAAGTCCCCAGCTAAACAAATTAGGGCATGTCAGGAGGTTCAGCCTGATTGGTGGCAACTAACTGTAATTATATCTTTTAATAGGGAATCTTTAGAAGAGGGGGTCTGCCAAAGAAGTTTAAATTACCCCTTCTAGTTTGTGCAACTCCAGAAGATTTCAACAGGCTGATCATGTTTCACTTACTGATCTTCCTCAACAGCATTACAATAATGTGCAAAATTTCCACTGTTGAAAATATACAGAGAAAGGCAAGCATGCACTTCCATTTATTTATTATTGTGCTTATGTTATTTCATGCTGAGAGCTCAAATAATGGTGTATAACACACTGGGTTCTGGATTTTCACCTTCCTCAATGTTTACTAATTTCAGCCAAGTTTTATTATATGCCTTCAAAATCCTTGTTCATCTTGCAATCAACCACCATATGATAATTTAAGATATAGATATCTCTCTTATCTAAAATCAATTTAAAGCACCTGCTCTGTGTGTAGCATGGATGGAGGTTTATGCCACTATTTAAGGATCAAGTCTATTCAATGTCCTTTACCAATAATTATACTAGCATTTGATAATGGAGAATGAAGGATGCATGTTTATTCAGATGTGAAAGAAGTTCCTGCATTTTTCTCAGTTGAGTTGAAACTAGAAACTTTCAGAAAATTTGGTATGTCCAAAATTTGCTAAAATATCCTCTTATGGAACATGCAGGATCTTTTCCTCCTTTCATTGGTTCCCCTCAATAAGAGGTCTAATTCTTTGCCAGCTCCATTGTTGTCTATAGTTATTTGCTGTTCTCCATTGGAAGAACACAGGGCAATTAGAAGATGTCCTTTTTGTCCTTATTATTGTCATTGGCTGAATGCTTTAATACCAAAAAGGAAGTTCCAGGGAAAGTTAAAAGTAGGCCTTGAGGAAGCAGGACCCTGGCAGATTGATTACACTTATTCCTGGCAGTGCCCTTAGCAACTGCTTGGAAAACAACCGCCACTTTTTTCCATTGGCTTTGTACTAGTGTCTTCAATAGTCATGATGTGCAGGTCACTGTATCTAAGGCAGTGTTTCTCAACTTTGGTAACTTGATGTGTGGGTTTCAAAGCCCCCAGCATGCTGGCTGGGGAATTCTGGGAACTGAAATCCATACTTCTTCAAGCTGCCAAAGCTGAGAAACACTGATCTAGGCTGCGGAAAGCTTTATCTGCTGAATTTTGTATATCCAAATAGCTGTTAAAGGAACATAAATAGGTCAAGCTGATTCTCCTCTCTCCTAATCAGCTAACAACAGTATTTCCAAGTAGCTTTTAATCTTTTAATGTTGCATCAAAATAATCTAGAAATATTAGTGTATCATGCTTGATAGGATTCCAGTGATTGTATAAAACCTATACTGTTAGCTTCAAGTTGTGGAAAATTTGTCTCTCTCCAGATGCATACTAAACCATATTGCCTTTTTCACCAACAGGCCTTCTTAGCAGGGACTATAGGTTGTTGAAGTACAGCAACTACATGAAGATCTCAGGTTCTCTTGTCTCAGCTAAGAATTATATTTTATATAAACTTCATTATAATTTATTACCTACTGCTGTTCTGGAATTAGATACAGGTTTGATCATTCTCCAATAAGAGCATAACAGCTGTTACATCTTCACCTCTAAGACTTGCAAAGTAAGGATGACCAACAAGTTGTTCTCCAAATATTGCCAAATAGCCATAGACAGCATGACCAGTGATAAGGAATGGTGAGAACTGCAAGCCAACAATATTAAAGAAAAGCATGCACTGTTTACCTTTCTTTTAAAGAGACAGGCATTTGACAATGCATGGATCTGGCCCTAGAAAGTTTGCAACTTGACAGAGGAGGAGTTTTTAGCTAGTAGTAAAGGAAGGGTGGCATACAAAGAAACATCAATTTCTGGCATCTCTATTTTAAAAGGTTACAGCTCTAAGTGATGGGCAAAAACCTGGAAAACTGAAAACCTGGAAAACTACTGTCAGACTGATAAACCTATAAGGTAGGTTTTGAACAAGGCAGTTATGAATGCAACTGCTGGGCAAAGATGGGAAAGAAGTAGGACCGGTAAGGAAGGAAAGAAGCAGGACTGGACACAATTTGGAAATATGCTGATGAGAAGGGAAAAAAAGCAGCAGAAGGACGGAGAGAGACGGTTTCCCCTCCCACACACACACTTTGTACTGACCTTGCCCGGATCAGGTGCTCCTGGAGCTCGCAGTAGTGGCTTTTCTTCAGTGATCTGCACTTCCTGGAGTTCTGTCATGGCACCTGGAACAAAAGACAAAGACATCAGGGGATATGTCAATTGGGAAAATGTATTTACTACATTGATTGGGTGATGTCACTTTCATTCTTCCTCACTTGATAATGACACCATCAAATGATGACTGCACACCTGGAACTAACCTAAACAGATAAGATGTGGATATCCCAGGGGTAGGCAACCTTGGCTCTTTTATGACTCGTGGACTTCAACTCCCAGAATTCCTGAGCCAGCCATGCTAAGGGGAAAGGGAGAGGTTTCCAAGCTGAGCCATGCTGGCTCAGGAATTCTGGGAGCTGAAGTCCATGAGTCATAAAAGAGCCAAGGTTGCCTACCCCTGGATATCCAAATACAACACTTTCCAATGTGGTCACATTTTCTCTCATTCAGCTGCCAACTAGCAAGTGAATGCTAAGTCAGTCAGGTATATCCACAGTGGAGAATACTAGTAGCTCTGCACTGGTGATGTTACCTAGTTAGGTAATGAAATATCCTCAGGAAGAAAAAAATCACCAAGAAACTAAATCATCAAGAACTCAACATGCATATAAGAACCACCAATTGCTTTAAACTTAGGCTAAGAAAGATGTGGACGCTGCCATCCATCAAACATATTTTTCTACTATGAACAACACTTAGCTGCTTCTAGATCTCTTCTGGACCACGGTACATCTATGAACATGTTATAAAGCAGGGGTCCTGAACCCTTGGTCTGTGAACCAACACCAGTCTGCGGCATGCCAGAAACCGGTCCACGCAAAGTGAAGTCCCATCTGTGGGATGCAGGCAGCACACAAAACCGTGCCCCCTCCGGTCTGTGAAAAACGTCTCTCCACAGAACCGGTCCCTGGTGCCCAAAAGGTTGGGGGCCACTGTTATAAAGTGTTAACAGGGCATGTTAAAAACCAGCACTCACACCATTAATCTTTGCTGTAAATGTGAGACATTGGACACACACAAAAGATGCTAAGTAATTGTGAAAACTGCCAAGTTTTTCATCTCATTTTTAAAGCTTCATCGTTCTGGCCCTTTCCTGTACACATTTATACTCTTTTAAGATCAGCCTTCCCAGCCTCCTGCCTTCCAGCTAGGTTGGGAGTACAACTCCCCAAATTCCAAGCCATAGCAGCTCTTAGGAATTCTGGAACTGTGGTCTGACAACATCTGAAAAGTGTCAGATTGAGAAAAGCTGTTTATGGCTGCTCTCCAAAACAAATTTGAATTAACATATAACATAAATTCTCAGTCTATCACCTCAAAAATAGAAATTTTTTTTGAACAGCCTTTTGATAGACCAAATGTTTGAAAAAAATCTTTTAGATTTTTTTGCAGACAGACTGATATGCTTGGTGTTTTGTGATATGTGTGAGATACCTTGCCTTGATTTGAACGGAGTTTTAATTGTGAAGTTGAGATGGTTTTCTGTTCCCCATTTCAGTGCAGAAAACCACCTTGCTTTCTGCAGATAGGGGAACTGAAGCTGGGAGAGGGTAACGCAAGAGAGGTGAAGAAGTCAACCTTGATGATCTAGACCCCACTCATTATGTAATCAGGCATGATTTCATATAAACAGCCACACCTTGGCAAGTGCCCAGCAACAGTCAAATGAGATAGGAATATAAGCCAGCTGAGTAACTTTGGGCCAGTCATTCTCTCTTGGCTAAACTCACCTCATAGGGTTGTTGTTGAGGAGGAAATAGGAGGAGGAAGGGGTATTGTGCATGTTTGCTGCCTTGAGTTATTTATATTAAAAAAATCTTTTAAAATAAAAGTCTTTTAAAAAGGTACTTTACCAGTGAGCTACAGTCTTTGGTAATCACTGTGTTTCAAAGATTGCCGTGACATGTTTTAGGACTCTTCCAATATTCCAGGAGGTTTCAAGATGCAATGCTCTGATAATGGAATGTTCCAAAATTAGCCCCCAATTGTTCTCAGTAGCTTTGAACAAAAATGTCCAATGCAATCCACAGATTGTTCAGTGCATCTAGTCTGTGGCCATGGAATGCCATGGCTCACTCTGCAAGAGGGACAGCACCAGCAATGTAGATTCCTGCTAGGATGGCAGCAGATAATCAAGAATTGTAACAGTTGCTTCATGAGTAATACACATAGTCCTCAACTTATGATTAGTCGCTTAGTGACTGTTCAAAGTTATGATGGACCTCCCCGGGAGTACTTATGACTTGGTTCTGAAGTTCTGATGGCCAGCCTCCCACCATGATCATATGAAAGCACTTTTGGTGCTTGGCAACTGGCTCACATATACAGCCATTTGTAGCATCCCATGATTACATGATTGTGATTTCACCAAAAAGTGACATTTACTTCCATTTTTTTGGCAAAATCAGCTCTTAGCGAACTATTTGTTTGCTTAATGAGCACTGCAAAAAAAGGTCATAAAATTGAGTTAGTCATGTGGATGACCCAATTTATGACTGTTGTGACTTACAACCAAGGTGGGCAGTATCCATTATGGGCATGTCAAGGATCAGCTGTATAGTAATGACAAAAGAATTCCAAGAGAGGCCTCAATGCTCTTTTATTTTTTTCTTTTAAATAAATATTCTGCAGCATATTCCAAACACCACTGGAATTAGCCATTTAGCAATGCATGAAACCTATTATTTTTTTATACAGCCCATTTTAATATGCTCCTAGTAGCCATCTGGAGCAGTAAAAAAGTTCAGATCCATAAAGCTGCAAAGTTGTGTTCAAATTTCTTCAAAAGTCTCCCCTAGGACTCAGGCTTCCCTATTTGCCCCTTCCAGAAGATACATTCATTTCCTAAATGTTTGCATTTCTAGAAGAAAAGTTCTCCCCATGCAGATTGCATATAAACAAATGTTTATATTATAGTGATAAAGGGCACTTCAGATCCATTAGAGCTACTCATTATGAAATAAAAGAGATTCAGGTTGAAATGTAAACATAAACAGGTTTATTTGATATAAGACACCATGTCCATTTTCTGAGTGGCAACCTTGTCTAACTTGTTGCCTTCTAAATGCATGGCTTTTAACACAGATAATTCCTCAGCCAATTTACTGGCTGGAATTGCGGGGGCACATCCTAATAGCAACTCAACAGAAAATACTTTTCTGCATAAATTAATTTTTACTTGACTAATAACTATTAGTAAAAACACCCAACTTCTGAGATTATGTATTATAGCGATACAATTTTGTCACCTACATTTTGTTTCCTGCTAGAATGTTTTATTGGGTTACAACATTAACCAGTGCAACTACTATAATTGCTAGGGGTAGAAGTTGGCAGTTTGGAGCCCTCCAGATGTTTGGGATCACGATTCCCACAATCATCCTATGGTCTATGCTGCCACCCCTTAATAAGAATTGAAGTTCAAAACTTGTGAAGGTACCAGGTTGTCTGTCCCTGCAATTAGGAAATCTCTCGCTGAGCTTATCCAAGGACACCATGATTGTTTCCTATTTTATGCAACTAATTACTATGTGCTTGGATTCTAAACAATGAATATGTATGGAGAAATGTTATGATTTAAATCTTGAGTTCAGTCTTGGGGGTCCGTGGCCATAGTTGGTGGCCACAAAAGGTATCTAAAGGGGGTCCATGGTGAAGAAAAGGTCAAGAATCACTAGTCTAAAGGAGTGTTTCTCAACCTCAGCAGCTTTAAGACGTGTGGACTTCAACTCCCATACTGGCTGGGGAATTCTGGGAGTTGGAAGTCTACACATCTTTAAGTTGATGAGGTTGAGAAACACTAGTCTAAATTCTAAATGTGAAGGCTTCCTCAGGAGGGGGAAAAAGTCCATTTTGGACTTTTATTATCATGTGTGTGCAATCTTAGCTTTCAACAAAGAGATATAGGTGAAGTTGTATGGCATCTGCAGTACAATCATACATTTTGGAATGTGCTCCAAAATATATATTTAATGTCCTGCCAATTTGGACAGATCTAGGATAAGTTAAGTGTGTGGAATCAGGGGGCACATATTTACATATTACATAACACTGTATAGCCATTTTAAACTCCTTCCTCTATACTCTCAGGAAGAGAGAATAAGACTATTGATTTGAGTAGTCTTAGTTTACATATTATGGTAAGCCATGATTCAATTAGTCATAGTTTACATATAAACATTACACAAAACATTAAACTAAAACCAATCAATAGCTTGCTCTGATTGACCTACTCTCTGATTAGGTTAGTAGCAACAGCAATAGCACTTAGACTTATATACCGCTTCATAGTGCTGTACAGCCCTCTCTAAGCGGTTTACAGAGTCAGCATATTGCCCCCAACAATCTGGGTCCTCATTTTACCGACCCTGGAAGGATGGAAGGCTGAGTCAACTTTGAGCCGTTCAAAATTGAACTCCTGGAGTGAGCAGTGAGTTAGCTGCAGTACTCCATTCTAACCACTGCGTCACCAAGGCTCTTTTGTGCTAGCAAAAGCTAAGCAAATAATGGCTTAGTACATTGTGCTAAGCCATTATTTGCTTAACAATGGCTTATATTATGACAGGTGTTTTCTTCATAGGTTTGGTGATCAATAAACCATAATGGCTGGCGTTCAGACAATATACCAAGCTAAAACCAAACAAACCACATGCATGATGTGGAACCTAGCCTGTGTACTTTGTGTTATAGCTATCTGGGCCTATTCAGAAAACATTTCAAAATGGGAAGTTTAAATTAAATCAGTTTTTATTTTTGAATATTTAATTCACCTTGGTTAAAACTATCCATCTTGTTCACTTGGCATTTTGGGCAAATTACCTTTTACTTCAGAGTTGATTTGTACATGCTCATATATCACTAATGCAACATAATGAACAGAGCATTTTCACTACAATAATGATTCCTAACCTATAATCTAAGAATGACTGATGATCTGTCAGGGTACTGCAGTAATCTTTGGTATGGATGCTAATGTAATGTAAAATATTACTGTATTATATTGCATTAAGATACATGTGTCCAAAATATCACCAATTTCAACAAATTTTAGTTTTCTTAACATCTTGCAAGATGTAGATAAATCTCTTTTAAGATTTAGCAAACTTCTAAGTATTTTGTGTGTAGTACGTGTGTGTCTGCAAGTCACTGTTGACTCCTAGCAACTACCTGGACAAGTCTTGGCAAGATTTTTTTTCTTGGCAAGATTTCAGAAGTGGTTTACCATTGTCTGTTTTCTAGGACTGAGAGAGAGTGACTGGCCCAATGTCACACAGTTGGTATCATGCCTAAGGCAGAATGAGAACTGGTCTCCTGGTTTCTAGAGACTGCCTTGATCACTAAATCTTTGGCCATTTAATTGGTTTTAAAAAATAATTGTTGAGGTTCAAAGTCTTATTCAAAATAATTTCTGTGTGTGCAAATCCTTAATATACAGAAGTGTATCCCAACTATATATCATACATAGTGGGATAGCACCTCACTTAAGGATACACCTAAATACAATGCAGAAGGTCCATCTGAATGTGGGAACTGTTTTCATCCATCACATCTTGATATCTGCACATCATCAGTTGATGCTGAACTCCACTGTGGAACAGTCATTACCTACCTAGTTTACAGCCTTCTTATGAACACTGTTTTTTTTTTAAAAAAATAGCAACTTGCACAAGACCAGAACACAAAGTTATTAACTGTACTGTGCTAGAGGTGTGTCCACATATGTTCTGCCAACCCAGACATATATCCTGATGAATCTTCTCAGTTTTAAAAAAATGGAACTGGCATTTCTCTTGCCTCAAAGGAAACTTGGAACTGTACATTCACAAATACATGTGCTTCTAAGTATGATAGTACACTGAATTATAGCTACAACGATCTGAATCCCAGAAAGGTCTCTTTTATGGACCTGCCCATTCCTATACAAAGAGAAATGAGAGACATGTAGCACTGTTTGTTCCCAAATGGATCACTGTCTCCCCCCCATCTCTACTTCCCAGTCCCTAGTACATAATTCAGAGAATGCTTACATGCCCTGTCATGCTACAAAAGATTTTGCATTGGCATTCTTCTTGCAATGCAAAAAGAGGGGGAGCGAAGGGAGGCAAATGCATGACTAAGCATTCCCCCCTTCACTCTTAGCAACTAGGCTATTTTCCTCTGCCTGGCTGCAAGCCCACCCTCTCTTCCATCTCTTAGTGTTGCTCCATCATTGGCCCTTGGGTAGGCGCTGCAGGGCCCTGTACGTACAGGCAACCTTCCATTCTTTCTCCTCCTGTCTCTCTATCTCTCTCCCCTCCTCCCTCAGGTACTATGTCTGCTTCCCACTCTGGGCTCCATCCAAGGATCTCCCTCCTGGGCCATAAATAGCTCTTTGGATCACCATGACTCGGGCAGCCATCCAGTTCCCCAGGAGCTCCTTGTCACTGAGGGGCCCTTAATGGGGCCTGTAAAGAGCAAGCATCCAGAAAGTCATGACTCCAGTCTCCATGACTGGGTGTCTCCACTTAATAGACACCCCCAGCTCTATACAAAGAAGACTAGACTCATGCCAGGCATCAGGATTCCATCATTCCTTGTTAAGAAGGCAGAAAAGAAAGTCTGGACTAGGGGAGTGGGAGATCCGTACTTCCAAATGGAAAAGTACCCCTGTTTCTAGCTATCCTGACCTTAAAGATTCTTGGCTTCTTTGTCTCATTCTTTCCCAATATGCTTTCCAAAATTGCTGCCTTTTTTTCCCTTCTCATCTGGTTTGGCAGGACTTCAGTTTTTTGCCACCAACTCAACTTAGAGGCCAAAGACCAACAGGTGTAGTTTGTGAAGCTTAGAACTGCTGTGCTAGACATACCCACTTGTTTAACAGTTAAAAACAAAAGAAGCCCTCCTAGGAATAAGGTTTCCATATGCTAAGCTAAAGGAGTCTGAGCAGCACCTTCAGTGTTGCACAAAATGCAAGATGTGGATTAAGTACTGTTTAAATGGTGAGCAATACATACTGTATTTATTTCCTCCAAATCATAGACAGATACACATACAGAAGCTGATTACATTTGATCCTGGGCTGAATAGTTCATCCGCTATGGATGAGCAATATTTGAAGCCTTCGTAATACTGCTTTCCAAGTCCCAATGCAGCCTACAGTGAGGGATACTGGTAATTGTAGTTCAGCATTAGGATCTTCAAAACTTCCTTTTCCTACCTAAAGGACCTCCTACCTCATAGCCCACATTACCGATACATCTACAAAGGTATTAATTCCTATTAACATCCACTTAGGGATTAAGAATTTCAAATGTACTGTATGATTCACCCAAGCTGTAGCAAGCTACATATGCTTACTGACTGCTCCCAATTTTCTTGGTACCAAATCTAGGTTTAGTGACAGCTCAGACCTGACCTTAACAAAATATGCTCCAATTTAAAAGCAAAATAGAAACAACTGAAACTATGTGACAAGTGGGGCACATGGAAGCACACGTGGATAGACTAAATCAGTTGCTACTACAACTATTCATCTTGGCTTATTCCCACAACCTTTTTCTTTGGCCAATAAGGTATTGACTCTTTACATCATATCTGCAGGGGGCTGAAGGTCAGATTACAGCCTTCTGAAACATGGCTATAGGCAACTCATCCTTGTATGAGAAGCATTCCCTTTATTTTCAGCACAAGACCAGGAACTGCTTGTGGGCCAACAGGGCAACCAGTGCCAGAAAGTTTCCAGGTGCCTACAGGTTCCAACACAAGGAGTGGCTCCCTGCCAAGCCCCCTTGGCACCTCCATGTGAAGCCTCTGGCTGCAAAAATAGGCAGCAGAACACACTCCTGTCTGGCTCCAGGGAATAGGAACATTCTCTCTCTCCCCACCATGCCTTGCTCTGAACTAGGAATAAAAATCCTTGGACTTCATTCATAGATTTCCCCCTGGCATATCTAGCCTCAGTAGCACCCAGTGCCTTCACAAGCTTCCTTTCTGTAACCCCTGCAAGTGGAAGGAACCCAGTTTCACTCCCTATTATTCTCCTGACAACCAACCAGTTCCTACTTCATGCTCTTTTATTGCCTCTCTCAGGAAATGCAGGAACCCCCAAATTCACCTGCTTTAACTCAATCCATCTCTCAGAAACCTAGCACTAGACTCTGTTTGTAGCTCTTTAATGCACTCGAGGTCCATGAATTATATTAATTCTATTAACCACCCCCCCATTTCCAGGGCTGATCCTGCCCCCAACCCTACCACTCTAAAGCCAATTCCTTTGGAAACCACCTGTCATCCCTCCCACACATCTGGATTCCTGAACCTGTGAAACTCTTGGCTTCAGCACAGGCTTCTAGCCATTAGCACTTAGAACCCTGACAGCCTGGGTCCAGCATCCAGCAGCATTTAGTTTGCACACTCACCTGCATTTAACCTCTTCTTCTATGCAAGGCCCTCCTTCCCCAGAGACCCAGACAAGCCAGCATACACATTTCCCCCCTCCCCTTTACTGCAATCCGATTAATCCTCCCATCTTCCCCCCCCCTCCCAGGAGGTAAGGATCTCGGGCCCTCCCCCCTCCCACCTGACACCCTCCCTCCCAGCACCCTCAAGGAGAAAAGGTTCTCCTCTGCCCAAACCAGCGTAATTTGGCCCTTCAAGGTCTGGAGGGGCGGGCGGAAAAGGCTACCTCCCATCCGGAGTGGGTTTTTTCTTTCTTTCTTTCTTTCTCTCCCCCCGAACCCCATTTGACATTTGAGTTTGCCGATTAGGTCAATTGCCCAGCGAATTGAAAAACCCAGGCAGGATATTAATCCGAAGCAGCGCCGGCTCGGGTGAGAAAGAGGAAGCCGCCGCCCCCGCCCCCCCCATCACGACTTAGAGCGACCAGGGGGAAAATGCTAGCATTAATAACACAGACATCGAGACCGCCACCTACAGCACAAGGCTGTTTTGACTTGGGGAGGGGCGGTGGAGGACTTTTGTTTGTTTGTTTGCTTGCAGCCTGCTTTGGGAATGAAAGCTACCCAATTTGGGATGGGGGTGGGAAGGGGTTGGAGCCGAAAGGTGGGGAGGTGGTTCTGTAATATATAGAGCACGCTCGCCTCTTAAGGCTTAACACACACCTTGCAACAGATTTCCCTTGCCTGATTTTTTTCTGGGTGCTCGATCTGGGGAGAAGCAGGCATACGAGGAAAAGGGGGGGGAAGAGAAAAACAACAATCACATTTTCAGTTTAGCAGCCCCTCCCCCCCATTGTTTGCTACCCCTCCCCTTGTTTCGGGATACCCTCTGTCCGTGCGTCGCTTCGTCTGCCTTGTCTGCAGCGGCTTCCCTGCCCGCGCTTCGCCACTCGGTCTCTCCTTCCACCTTCACTTGCCTTTGACTCTCTGACTGCAAACACTACCTCCCCCCACCCCAGGGAGACCCCTCCCCCCGGATCCTCTCCCCTCCCCCTTCCAGCTCCGCCTCTGCCAATCCGGGCTGCCAACAAGGAAAGGGAAAGGGGCGTGAGGGGAGGAGATCGGGGAAGGAGAAGGAAAGGGGGGTAGAAACGGGCAACCATCTTTCTCCAGATCCTGGTAACAACGGGGAGCCCCACAAAGGCGACCTCCTCTCCCTCCCCCCGTCCCGATCTCATCCTCCATTCAGCCTTCCCCCCCCCCCCCCCAGCTAAATTCGGATTGACTCCATTGCGGGCTGCTAATATTTTTAGGATGTGTCTTGTTTTGTAGCTGCAAAGGCGAAATGTGGCCAAGGGTGGCAAGTCGTGGTGAACCTGCGCCGCCTGGAGGTCGAAGGTCCTCCCCATTTTGGTGGGAGGGGGAAGCGAGCAACATCAAAACCGGTAACAATCCGGAGTAATATTATAAACAACAACAACACACACACACGTACAGCTGTTTCTGCTTGCCTTTAGCATAATCTCCCTGACGTACAAGGGGCTTCCCCCCCCCCCCCTCTACCGTATCCTTCATTCCAGCCACAAAAGCGCCTCGCTTGGTGCGGTAGAAAAGGCGGAGTCCTGTCAAGCGACGGTGAGCCTTGCGCACAAATTAGCGATTAGGAAGCAAGCAATGTTTTTCCTTCCCCCCCCCTTTTTTTTTTATAGGAAGCCCTGGATTACATTTTCCACTCTGCAGCCTGCCATCAGTTCATTTCTGTTGACTGAGTGGGGGAAACCGAAGGGAGTTTTTCCTGTAATTTCTCATAAATATCTCTCCTTTTCGGTACCCGTCACTGGCCATAATGGCAAATTTCAGAAGTGGTTTGCCATTTGCTGCATCCTAGGATTGAGAGAGAGTGGCTGGCTCAAGATATCCATTTGGCTTTATGCCTGAAGTGAGACTAGAACTCAGGTCTTTAGTTTACCCCCACTGTTCCATTAACGTTAAATTAAGCACCAGGGTCCCGTCACTGATTTTAATGTATTGAGCAATTCATTATAAAGGGCTTTAAGTAGAGGTGGTCCTCAATGCACGATCACAATTGAGCCCAAAATTTCTGTTGCTAAGTGAGATATTTGTTAAGTGAGTTTTGCCCCATTTTACAACCTTTCTTGCCGCAGTTGTTGAATGGCTGCAGTTAAATTAGCGGCTGAATTTTGATCACGTGACCATGGGGATGCTGCAATGGTCCTGAGTGTGAAAAATGGTCTCAAGTCACTTTTTTCATGGTCATTAAATGAGCTGTTGTAAGTCGAGGACTACGTGTAAGTTTTTTTCAACCTGTTCTTTAATCCAACTTGTCAGGTAGATCTTTATTATTCCTGTTTGTTTGGAAGTGAGATCTAATTTAATCTGTATTACTGGTCCCAAATTAGTTTCCTAAGAAAGGAAGGTGCCATTTGCAGCTGTCAGATCCAGACAAGAACAATTGCCTGTGGTTGTTTCCAACTCTTTATCTTTTTCTTCTGGTTTAAGGAAGAGTGAATATCAGCATTTTTCAATCTTAGTATGTTTGTTTTTCAAAGTATAGTGAGCACCAGGTTTGATGAACTCTATACTTGTATTACTGAGCCAGCTGATCACTAGAACGGATGTTCTGAATACCATAATAATTGGATGGACTGAAAAAGATTTTGTGTGCTTGTATGTTTGTGCCTGTGAACAAGTTTTGACTGAATGAATTCCTGCAGTGTTCTTAGCAAGATTTTCAGAAGGGCTTTGCCATTACCTGTTTCCTACTACTGAGAGAAAGTGAATGGCCAAAGTCACCTGGCTGGTCTTGTCCCTAAGGAGTGACTAGATCACTAGAACCAGGTCTTCTGATTAGCAACCGGATGCCTTAAAATACTGCACCAAACTGACCCCATTTTTTTTAAACAGCACGGATGATATTACCTACCGGTAGTTAGGGTAGTGAAACGTCTGCAAGAAGACAAGCAAGCTCAGAGAGCACCAGGGACCCCTCAATATTAAATCTATCGGGCTGTTCAGCTCTATAACAATTTTAGGCACATTACTTTAAATTTTCCTCAAACAAGCCTAAAACTGAGCCAATTTGACATAGGCCTAGAACAGACATGTCAAACTCGCGACGTCATGTGACGTCGCGCAACGTATCAGACAGTTTTGCCATTGCCGGCAATGGGATGGGCGCGGCTTCTGCATGACGTGTCCGCCCCGCAGGCCGGCAGTTTGACACGCCTGGCCTAGAATCTAAACTAAAAAGCGGCAGAGAAGTTCATATCATTACTTACATCTGTACTGTACAAGCCATTGTACATACAAAAGAAACAAGACCAGCCACTATTAAAGGTAATCCTTGACTTAGAACCACAATTGGAACCAGAATTTCCATTGCTAACTGTGTGTGTATGTGTGTGTGTGTGTCTTAAATGAGTCACACCTGATGTTACAACCTTTTTTCCTATGGTTGTTAAGCGGATCACTGCAGTTGTTGAGTGAAACATGCAGTTGTTAAGCGAATCCAGCTTCCCCTATTAACTTTGCTTGTTGGAGGTCAGCTGGGAAAATTGCAAATAGCAATCACATGTCCTTGGGAATTCTCAACTGTTGTAAATACACACTGGCTGCCAAGCACCTGAATTTAACCCTATGACAGTGAACATGCCATGACGCTTGTGAGTGCGAGGGCCAGTGGTAAGTCAATTTTTTTTCCAGTGCCATTGTAACTTTGAACAGTTGGTAAACAAATGGTTGTAAGGCAAAAACTATTTGTACTGAATATGTAGCTTTATTAGGCTGTTGTCAGTGTAAAATGGAAGAAAGTCACCTATACCATTCTGAGCTTCCTGGAGAAAAAAACCAAACAAAGATCAGTGTTTTATTTCCCCTTCCAAAATAAAAAGAAAAAAAAACACTTTTGATTGGGAATAAATAGGAATTATTCTAGCCGTATAGTTCCCTAAGATTTCCCCTATATACCTAAAGGCTTGCATTGGCCAGTAGCTAGAAAGATTCTGGGGAACATTTCAATTCCAAATGAAACAATAAAAACATAAATGCACTGTTATATATAAGTGCCAAGCATTCGTTAATCAGCTCAGTGCATTCTACTTTGGATAACTGAAACATTGCATGGCTGAAGCATACTGTATTTATTTTAAAAGATTAACTGGGTAAAATATGCCCATGTATGTCTTGGTATAGCAAAAATTGGTTTCCAAAATAGAATGCAAAGAGATCCCAATGGGAGTAATCAGAAAAGAGCAAATAGGGACTATATTTGCTTCTATCCTAACCTAAATTATTACTTTTTCCTTATAAAGGGATAGATGGTTTTTATTGTACTGAGGAAAAACGTACATTTAAGAACCATGGGTCTAGAAAAGGCTTTCAACTATGATGCTTAAAGTATGAAATCCTTTCCTAAAGGAGATTAAACTCTTCTCTCCCTATTTTTGTTTGATTAGGCAAGAGTTTTAACAATTCCTTATAATTAAGGCCTAGTATTTATTTATTCATTCTTTTTAAACCACTGCAATTGAAAGAGTGTTTATTTAAACTTTTATCTCCATCGGCAGTTCCTGGATGTTTGAGTCCCCTCTTGTGCTGCTGCCAGGGAGAGGTTTAACTGTTACTTTTGGTCTCTACCAGCATCAGTTCCCTGCAAATGTCTTTTGCCCAGGGAAGTTGATTAAAATGCCATTACAGTATAACCTAACACCCTCCCCCCCCCAAGACCATCTTTGTTCTTCCAGAAAGCTCAAGGGCTGATCTTGGCTCAGTCCCCTACCTCACAGGGCAATTGTGCAGCTAAAAGGCAGGGAGTGGGGTTGTGTCTGAAGCTTTTAGGAAGAAGAGTGTTATGTAACAAATTATAACAACTCTATTGTAAACTCGGAAACACCTACTCTGGCCATGATCCTGTTCTCTAAAAATAAAATAGAGCCCTTAATTTCATTGCCTTGTTCTTCTCTGATCAGACTAAAGCCAAATGGACTTGTTGTCCAAGAAACTGAATTCAGAGCCCAGTATCTGTTTCTATCAGAAATAATGTGACAGAAATGGAAAATTATGACATATATAATTGGAGCATAATCATAGAAGCTACATTTAATTTTAATGACATTTAAATGTAAATGAGGGGAATCAAATTTATTTAATGATCTAGTTGTTAATTAACTCACTATGTTTTAGAAGATGGCTTCAGTCCATCACTCAAGGACCACATATATCTTCCTGCTCAGAAAAAGAGGTGCCGGTCTGATTTATTATGCTTAAAAGTACACCACTCACATCATCTTCAATTTTTACCAGTCCCTAGAGGGTAGTAAAAGCAAGGGGATTAACAAACTCCCTACCCCAGTGGGCTGCCAATCCTTATCTGGGTGTTTAGTTTGTACTGGGTCAAATGGCTGTCTCTGATAAAGTCCACCTTCTCCATGTCTTGGATCAAAGTCTCATTTATTTGATTTGGGCTTAGCATGTTTTGTGAACCCAATCTTTTCAGCTTCTAAACCGTGCTTTGACATAGCAGGTTTTGTAAGCCCATCTTACAAATCTTGGCTTATTACTGTACAATATGTGAAGTAGACCAGTGTGCAACTGCACCCAGAACCAACTAAGCATTGTTGTGTCTGAAGCGTGTACTTTGGAGACAACTCCTTTGACTCTCATAAAAACCTTTCTTTCTGAGCTTTCTTCTTTATTTTCAGTTTGCTGTCAGTGATTGTATATTTTCCTAATCCATCCACTTAAATGCTGCTTTTTCTGACAGGACTGGGTGGGACTGTTTTGCCTGGCACATTCCTTGGATATATCTATCTGGTCAAACCAGTTAGGCTCTGTGCTGTTTGCATCCTGGTCTGAACTAATCCCAGGGCAGGGATTTGAGCTACACACATCACTCTTGTCATTCTCTAGTTAATTAACAAGGCCTCTGATACTCTGTATACTTGGGCAAATCTCTTTGTTTGGGATAAAAGGTCCCCACACTCTCCCACTCTCTCAAAACACCTTCTTTGTTTGGTATAAAAGGTTCCGCATTCACAAAACCATTCCTAAGACTTCCCTCTCAAATCTCTTGGCCTGAAACTTGCTACCTTTTTGCAGAGCAACAGATAAATCGAATTGCCCAGAACTTGCTTTCAGTCAGGAGCTGGACAGTGAACCAGAACCCAAATAGAGTTCTGAGGTTTTTAAACCACACTTTGTATCCGAGCAAACAAGAAGCAAACAACTGAGTTAATTCTTTCTTTCCTTAATGTTACCACAAAGAAAACCCCTCTCTAGAAATGGCTATTTCCATCGGAGAATCCCACACCCAAATGTAGATGTAAGTGTAAGAAGTATTGTGTAGGCTGTAGCAGGCGAGGAAATAGTTAAATGCCCCACCATATACTGTACTGTATGCTGTTATAATATACATCCTTGTTGCAATTTATGAACATAAAAACTATGTGCTGTTTCCAAGGAGTCAGTTAAAGTCAAATCTAGTTTCTCCTGAGTTCCTTGCACTTTGGGATAAGCCCTGATATATATAAATGGATAGAATTTTATTGATCTCTGACCATGTGAAGAATGCTTTTCATTCAGTAAATAATCACAACTAGGATTGAAGGATAATATGCTTCGGATGGCATCATGGTTCATATTAGAAATTGCATGTATGTAGAGGTGACAAGGAGATTGGACACTTTGTATAGTGTGAAAATAGGTAGTCCTCGATTTACAAGCACAATTGGGATTGGAATTTTTTCATAATTCACTGCAGTTGTAACTTGAGTCATATGACCACCCAATTTTACGATCATTTTTACAACTGTCATAAATCGATCACCACAGGCATTATGTAAATCATGTCATCAAGTGAATCCAGGTTCCCAAGTGGCATTTTTTGCTAGAAACTGGCAGACAATATCACAAATCGCGATCACATGACTGCAGGCACTGCAACCTATTATAAATATGAGCAGGTTGCCAAGTGCCTGAATTGTGATCGCATGACTGCAACAGTTTCCGATGATCATAATTGCAAACTTAGGTTGGGGTCTTTTTGCAATGAGAGAGGGCATTGGGAGAAAGGCATACATACATGTGCATAAATAGGATATGTGACAGTGGACAAGTTTTGTAGCTCTGAAATTTTCTGAACGAATAATTCACTCCCTCTGTTATTAGTCTCTCTCAACTAGCAGACTCTACCCACTGCCAGGAGTTCAATCCTAACCGGCTCAAGGTTGACTCAGCTTTCCATCCTTCTGAGGTTGGGTAAAATGAGGGTCCAGAGTCAGTAATATGCTGACTCTGTAAACCACTCAGAGAGTGCTATAAAGCACTATGGAATAGTATATATGTCTAAGTGCTATTGCTTTTGCTAAATATGTCAGAAGGTGGGCCTTAATGGTAGTAGCCCCTAGATAAGAATTATGAAATTCATTTCCAGCTGAGATGCAGAATTATTCTTTATTTTTATTCTGAAGTCTAGTTAAACTTTGTCTTTCAGATAGGCTTTCTAGGCAACGTTGCATTTCTTACTTGTATCATGGGAGAAATAGTTTACTTCCTGAATTAAAAGTAATGCCATGTTTTTATACCTGAAAGCTTGTTTGTAGAAAAATCTTTCAGACCTCCAAAGGCTGCTGAACTCTAATCTCATTGGTCCCAGATAGCACAGGCAACTGATACCTGGAAAATCTCAAGCTCTCCACCACTTTAGAACATCTGTGATGCTGTGTGAATTGCTGAGGCACAACATACATACAACTTCTCTTACAATATTTGTTGAATTACTGTATGATTTTTCATACAGCTCCAGGATGCAGAGAAGATGTTACTGCTTTGTCTTCCATTTTGTCTACAGGAGACTGATGGAAAGGAGGCAAAAAGAAAGCAGTGAATCAGAGAGACCGAGTAAACAGCCAACTCTGTTGATGGTTGCTTTGGGCTTATGGAAGCCTTTAATCATTGCAGCTGTAATCATATGTGCACTTACCTGGGAGTAATTCTCAATGAGATTTAATTTGGAGTTGATATACTCAGGCTGTCAGTTTCTCACTGCACAGTTGTGGCATGACGCATGGTTCTGGAATTATTGCAATAAGCCTGTAAGCCTTTGTGGGATTGACTGGGCTTTAGCTGCTAAGCTATGGTTCCAGATGTTTGGGTCTGTAGCTCCCATCAGCCCCAGCCAGCATTGCCATTGGTAAGGGAAGATAGGAATAACAATCCAAACATCTGCAAGCACCCAAATTTACAGATATTTTTGTGCTTATTGTTATTTTGTGGTTCTGTTTTGGAATATACTTTTTTATAAGGAAGGGGGAGGTGGGTTTTGTTTTGCTTTGTTTTGTTTTGCTGTAAACCACTCTGAGCTTAAGTGGAGCATGTAGGATAAAAAAATTCCCATTAAATTCAAATGAACATTTTATAAAAATCCATTTGCATGGATTAAACAGGCAATACTGTTCAACTGTTACGAACAGAGATTACCTATTACCTCAAACTTTTTTCAGCACAGATCTTCATATAATCATTTGAGCAACTTTATATTCTAAATAATATAGTGTGCTTGTAGTATGTTCTTTCATTGTTATAGAATCTTAAAAGTTTATTTGATATGTGTGCTTACCAAAACACGTATTTTATATTTTCTGTAGAAAACCAAAAAATACCTGAGCTATTACAAATTTTGAATTAGAGATGGTGGATGAAATTCATAGTCTTCTGATACCCTATTCTCATTTTTATTTGAGCCAAATTGTGCTTCTCTTTTCCTAGTCAAAGAAGAGCTAAGAGAACATCACCAAAGACAAGGGGGCAAGCTATAATTATCTGTACAAGCCTGGCCAAAGATATCTTTGGCATGTGAAATTAAAAGTCCAGGTGGTACCCCGATAGTGCATTGACCATGCATTGTTCTTGAACAGGTTTCACAACCTGCCTTAATTAGCCAATAGCCAAAATTGTGATTCTCAATATCCCTTTTGTGGTGTCGGAGCCAAGCCTAACTTAGCCTCGGTTGTCTCTTCACACAAATACCAGATTGGCTTTGACCATCGCTTATAAATTATATTCTTTTCTTTTTCCTCTCTGTCTTATACTCCTTCAATCCTATTCCTCCTGCACACCCTGGACTCAGTTGTGGAACATTTTGTTCCTGGCCCATCAGAGCACTGCAAAGTGCCAACCTCGGCTCTCCTTTTTTCCCTGTCTCTTGCTCTATAGCTCTAAAGGAAATCCCCCGAAGAAAACAGAAGGCCTCTGGGCATACAACAATGCATGGTTTCTCTTCTTTGGCTTCTTTGAAAGGAAGTGTGTGTGGGAGGGAGGGAGTCGCTTGGACTAGTTTAGGAAGGGAGGCAGCAGCCTACAGTTAATGACCACCAGAGGTGGGGGATAGCGTTTGTGTGTATCATTGTGTGCTGGAGACTGTCTTCAAAGTGATCTTGTGTGCAATTGGACGTACTGCTAGAACTTTCCTCATGGGAAAAATAAAGGGTGCAATGTGGTCATGAGGCCACTGAGGGACAATTTCAGAATGGCATTGGGCTACTTACCTACCTCACTTGGTCCAGGCCTCAGAGAGGCTGGCAAAGGAAACTGCAAAATAAGGCAAGGGGGGTAGCTTGGACACTAGGAGCATCTCTAAAAATAGGACACTTGGCAGAGCATGTGAGGCCAATGAAAACTGATTTAAAGAGACACCAGAACAAACATTGGCCGTGGGAGACACCAACCCTTTTTATAAAATCCAAACATACTTAACACCATAACACCACATTTAATGTTTCTCCATCTGGACGGAACCAAGAATTGCCAGAGGATAACAGAGCCTACTTTGCGAGGGAGGGGTGGAGAGCTAAGAGTACTTCAGCTCCTCCCACATTTTGAAGAAAACAGGTGGTAGTGGGATAGAGAAAATAGGATTTCACTGGATTTCGTGTGATTTCACTGGGTTTTCTGTGAAGAAATTAGCTTGAACCATTGAGTTAAGATATTTAAGGCTTTATGAGTAATGTTGAATTTAATTATGTTTTAAACTTGGTAGTTTGAGAAAGAGAAGTTATACGTAAAATAATCATTTTAACATGGATTCAACTTTACATACTGGCTTCTGCAGTCCTTTGAGACATTCCTTGTAACACTTCTGCTCTGTTCCGATGAAATAGGCTCGTTCAAAATCAAGTGAAAGTAGCTGCTACAGATTAACAGGGATATATTGTTTTACCACAGCTTTCCCTAATCTCTTAAAGATGGTTGAATTTCAACTCAACTCCCATTATCTTGCAATTCTGGCTAAGAACAATGGCTAAGAACAGTTAAAGTCGGGATGGAGCAGAAGCCTGTTCTAGGGCCTTCAACACTATTGCCATTTCTACTTCCCACTGCCTTATAAAGCTTTGTAAGGTTGGTACACAACCATGTTCATTCCCACCAATCTCAAATGCAGAGAACAACATTATGGTAAGAAAAAAGAACAGGGAAATAGGGTTGGGGGTAGCTTCTGCCAAGGGATTACTGCATTGCACAGAAGCTTATACAGTGGCACACCTAGTGGAGGACAGGGTGTTTCCATGGTAGCCAATGAAATCAATTAACATAACTTTATTCCAATTTTTTTTTTTATCCAAGCAGAGGATGGTGAAAAAATTAAAAATGGAGCTTGGATTATTCTTGGCTGAAAAAAAAAGAGGATGGCAGCTGTAGCTGCCCCATATCTACTCTTGGCTGGGAATTTGCAGAAAACAAGCTGGCTGGAATGGCCAACATTTTTTTGTGTCAGCAAATGAGAAACACAACATGCTTTTGACACATATGAGTGTGAGATGATGTCACTGCATAAGCAAGAGCAGTTGCAGCAGCAATGAAAGTAGGCATATGTTAAGTAGGGACTTGTGCATAATATCACTGTGGGGTGAAGCTTTCCATAATTTGCTCTGTTTTGCTGCAGACATTACAGGGATTTATTTTGTCGGGGGGGGGGGGAAGCAACAACAATTAAATTTACTGCAGTTTTATGTAAACTATGACAGAGCTAGTAATAAAGGCAGTTTGGAGGCAATTTTGAGCCAGTTTTGAGCCAGCTCAAGGCTAGAAACCAGGAGATACTGAATTCTAGTACCACCTTAAGCATGAAATCCACCTGGGTGGCTTTGGACAAGTCTCTCTCTCAGCCCAACTTACTTCACAGGGTTATTGTTAAGGGGAAAACAGGAAGAGGAAGGAGTATTAAGTATTTACTATCTTAGGTTATTTATACAAATAATGCAGGCAAAATATAAATAAATCCATTCAGCTATTGAATTCTGCTAATATTATGACAATAGGCACATCTGGAGCCTTTAAATTCTTGGGTGCCATGCTCAACTGAAAAATATGAAGGGTCTAGAACAGGGGTAGGCAACCTTGGCTCTTTTATGACTCGTGGACTTCAACTCCCAGAATTCCTGAGCCAGCTGTGCTGGCTCAGGAATTCTGGGAGTTGAAGTCCACGAGTCATAAAAGAGCCAAGGTTGCCTACCCCTGGTCTAGAACAGCCATTCCCAAACAACATGTTTCAGATGTATTGGAATGATAACACTCAAAACATTTCTAGCCAGCATGGCCATTGAATAGTTCTGGAACTGTTGTCTCAGCCCATTTTGAGGGCCCTAATTTGGGGAAGGGAAGGCCAGGGATTGTTGGAAAGGAGGAGAATCCAGATCTTGGAATTGATATTTCCTCTTGTTTAATTACCAAAGCAAAACATGATTCCAGAGTCTGATTGTGAATGAATTTTTCAGGGATCATAAAGGATATACAAGGAATATGGATTTAAATTTTCATATGTCTACTGTACAGATTGCAGGTGGTTTACATTAAATGGTTAACACCCCCCCAAAAAAACACCAGCAAATATGAATTTTACAGGACATTATGTGACTCAATGCTCCTCCTTTCCGAGGTAGTTGTCTCCAGTTAACTGGCACCTTCTGCCCTGAAGGCTTGTTGGAAGCTTTCACTACCTTCTGAAATGTTAGCCAGAAGGGGCTATCCTAACACTTGGGGGAGACTATCTGAGCAATTGGGCTGCTACTGAGAAGACTTGCTTCTGGTCACTCTTTCCCTAATATCACAGGAAGGTGAGTTCTCTGTATATCCTCTTGACTAGGATGTAATGGATTCTACCTGGCTCAGAGGCTCCTGAAAGTACTGAGAACTTGAATCGCAAAGGGCTTTGTAGAGAATATCCAACATACTAAATTAGACTGAGAAGCAGACTTAACAACCAGTGCAGGTCTTTTAATTTCAGTGCTTTTCTGCTATATCCAGGCTGACCAGTCAGCAAACAGAAAAGTACATTTTGTTCTGATTGAAGCTTCCAAACAGGCTTCAAGGCTGTCCCACATTCTTTTTTAACCTACATAAGTATTATATTTGTCTCCTTTGAAGTAACATGGAGCCATAGCTACAGCAGAAGATAATGTGAAGTATGCATCTATATTGAGAATTGCTGAACCCCTTTTAAAATGGAGTTTCATTCATTGATCAATTATGTGCCATCAAGTCTTAGCAGCCATGTAGTTAGATTTTATGATGATCTGTCCTTTACTTGGTCCTTTAGGTCTTCCACAGGGCACCCATTGCCATTATAACTGAGTCCATTCATCTTGTTGCAGGTCTTTCTCTTCTTGTCTTTCCTTTGGTTTCATCCATAGTACTCAGAAATATCCCACTAGGTACAATGAGATGTATTCCAAGCTAAATGGATCCGGGATTGCAGCCTTAAGAACTCTGTTTATTGCTACTAGTAGCAAAAATCATCATCATGTATCTTCAAAATGTTACTATGGTCCCCAGAGGATTTCCAGAGTTAATCTTGAATTGTACACTTTAATGCAACAAATAGGAGGACAATTGGCATACACAAAGTGCAAACATATGAACTATATTAAATTAATTATATTGTTAGTAAATCTAATTTTCATCCTGATTCCCTCTATTTCTCTCAAGACCCATATACATGATAGTATGCCCCTGTTTTTTTAAAATATATTTTTAAAAATTTGTTCATTCATTCATGAATGACAATTACATTTTATGTGCCATAATTCTGGGCAGCTTACACCAATAACCTGGTTTTTGACATGCTGCAGACCAATGCCGGTCCATAGACCAGAGGTTGGGGACCTCTGGCCTAAAATAACCCTTTCCAATACATACACAATCACAATCACCCTAATCCTTGGAAGGCTAGAAGGCTGGGGACATGCTGGATCTCAGGGGAGCAGGGGCAGCTACTGAGAAGGCACATTTCCAATATTCTGCCGGATGACAGCATTTAAGGGAAAGGTGTGTCCACCTATTGGACCTGATGGTATGGGTAGATACCCTTAAGGAAGATGGTCCCATAAATAATCTGGCCCCATGCCATCCAGGGCTTAAAGATGACAATACTGAACTGCATCTAGAAAGAAATTGGAAGACAGTGCAACTTGTGCAGCATGGAGTGTAACATGGCCAAACCAAGGGGCACCTAAAACTGTACATGCCACTGTTTTATGTCTCAGTTCAGACCATCTTCAAAGGCAGTCATGTAGAGCACATTGCAGTAATCCACTGGGAAGTGACCAAGACGTGGGTAACTATGAGCAAGGCCTCCCTTTGTGTTAAAAAAAAAAGCAGTGTATCCTGAATAAGACACTGAAGCAAAACAAAGTTTGGGCTCCTCATATGGGAGTGTGGATGTTCATGAAGGGACCGAGGACTAAGTGATGACATGTGGAACACAGTGTCATTATGTAAATAACCAGACTTCTGTACTTGTGTCAAATATGAAAACAGAATTCCATCATTGTGTCATTTGCACAATGACCCTATGATACATAGGCCTTATTATAGATGCTGTCAGTAGGGAGATTGGATTTGTAATATTAGAAACACAGTTACTCTAAGTCAGAAAACTAGAATGTGATGCTATATGAATAGCCCGTCTTTTCTTTCTGCTGTACCAGGGGAAAAAAAAGGGCTTCCTTGCAAAATATTTAGCATCCATTTGAAAAGTTAAGAAATCTCAGGGACTTATTGAGATTCATATAGATAACAGAGTGAAGTTGCTTAAAACTGATAAAAATACTCAACTTATGGCCACAGTGAGCCCAGAAATTTGGTCATAATTCATTGCGGTCATAAGTTGAGGCACCATGTGACTGGACTTGATTTTAAAACCATTTTACAGTAGTTATAAAGTGAATCACCATAGTCATTAAGCAAATCACATAGTTGTTAAGTCAATCCATTCTCCTAAATGGGCTTTTTTTGCTAAAAACTGGCAAAAAATGCTAGAAATGGGGAAAAAAGTTACAAATCGCAGTCATGTGACTGGAATGCTGCAGCTGGTCATAAATGCAAGCTGGTTGTCCAGCTCCTGAAATGCAATCATTTGATCTCTTCGGGGCAGGGATTCAAAACTGTGAGGTAGAATCATAAGTAGCTTTTTTTTTTTTTAAATCCGTTGTAACTTCAGACTTCAAAATGGCTGTTAAATGCCTAGTCATAAGTCAAGGACTACTTGTATTGGTGATGTAGTCTGGAGAAAATAATCCAATAATCCATGCAGACATCTGGTGGACATCTAGTTTCTTCAAGTCATGTTTGACCGGATACGTGGTCCATAGCAGATCTTTCTATTATTGGCTATCCTCCTTGTGTTTTAACAACTGCATCACAGCGAAAAATTCAACAGATGCTGTAGCAGGAAAGGCCTTGCCTATTGAATTTCTGCCTCACACACAATTGTCAAGACTTCAGGGAAGCAAGTGCCAGGCCAACCTGAGGCAGCTGCCCTTGCAAATCCCCCTCTGTCCCTTCTTTCCTCCCACCCGTGTGAGGCTTTGGCTGGTTACTCAGCCAGCGCCTTGGGTAAGGCGACTTTTCCCAGTAAAGGAACAAAAGATCCAATGCCTGGTGCTGTGAAAGTGTGTGTGTGTGTGTGTGTGTGTGTGTGTGTGTGTGTGTGTATAAATCAGAGAGTGAGAGACTTCTCAATGCCCCTTTGTGAAGCATGGTTGGCCTGCCAAGACGTAGGACTTGCAGGCTGACAAACAGCCACCCTCTTATACTGTTTTTCAGTTCAGGTCCCTCTTGGGACTCCCCCTGAGTGAGATTTGGGTCAAGGGGTGCCCTGTGGAGGGAAGACCTCTTGAAGGAAAAGCCTTTCAGAAGACAAGGTGGCTGAGAGGGGAAGCTGAGTGTGGGGAAGGTTTCCATGGCAATTTGGGGAAGGGGGAACAGGAGTCCAAAAGGAACTGGCCTTGAGCCTGGAAATATGTTGGCCCAAGAGGCAAGTTTCCAGGAGCTGCTGGCCGGGGACCCATCTATTCCACCCTTGCAGCACCCTCAGGCTGCCAGAGGATCAAAGTAGAAGGGGAAATCCCCCAAATTCCTCACCCTGAACCAGCTGGTTGCTCTGACTTGGGGAGAAAGGGTGGAGGAGAAAAAAGGCAGGGAATGGGCTGGGCCTAGTTTCCTTAACTAGCTTCCTCTTAAGCCTGCCAGGCATTAAGCTTGGATGGAGCTGTTTGCCAGAGGTGGATAAAATCCTCTCTCACTTGCAACATCCGGTTGTGCACGAGCAAGGAATTAACTCCTGTTGCAGCCGTCCAGTCACAGGTCATCAAATCACTCATCACTCAGCCAGCGCAGCTTGCCAGCTGTGTGAATTTCACAAGCACCCAGCCTTTTCCCATTTCAGAACTCACATCTATTCCCGATTCTCTTCGAATGCAATTATTTTCCTTCAAAGTAGCTATCCAGAGAAGGTTCTGTTCACACACAAAAGAGGCATGTTTTGTTTGTGGTCTTTGGCTAGAATAATTCTATGGGATCCCCATATTTAGAGGCAATATCCTGATTACCAATTCCATTGGGCCAAAAGCGGGATTTGTAGGGGACTGTTTTTGCTTTTAGATGGATGTTTCCTATAAGCCTTAGATTGGATACCCTAAGAAGAAGAATACTAAATTAACTGATCCTTTGGTCTGATTTAGCAGAACAATTCTTATACGCTGATGGATGATCTCTCAGGCTATTACAATACAGGTAGTCCTCAAACTTACCACCACAACTGAGCCAAAAATTTCTGTTGCTCAACAAGGCAATTGGTAAATGAGTTTTGCCCCGTTTTATGACCTTTCTTGCCACAGTTGTTAAGTGAATCACTGCAGTTGCTAAGTTAGTAACACGGTTGTTAAATGAATCTGGCTTCCCCATTGACTTTGCTTGTCATAAGGTTGCAAAAAGTGATCACATGACCCTGGGATGCTGCAAGTGTCATAAATACATGCCAGTTGCCAAGCATCCAAATTTTGACTATGGGGATGCTGCAACTCTCAAAAGCATGAACAACGGTCATAAATCACTTTTTTCAGTGCGGTTGTAACTTTGAATGTTCATCAAACAAAAGGGTATAAAAGTCAAGGACTATCTTTATTTGTGGTTCTGAGATCCACAGTTCATATAAGCACAAGTTTCATTTGACCTATACTTGGGCTGCTTGTGAAAACACCTAGCTGTGATGGAAAAGGGAAGACCACATAATAATTTTATGCTGAATAGATATTCACATGGCTTACTTTCATCCAGGTCAATTTAATTGCGAAAAGATAAGGGATGAACAAAGATTTATGATTTATTTATACCCTTTATGGGGTCAATGGCACTTAGGCTCACATAAATAGCAAAATTATAGAAACCCCCCCCCCCCCCCATGCTGTTGCACTACAATTCCCAAAGGCCCCTCTAGTGCTATCTATGGGAAAAATTATTGGGAGTTATAGTTCAACCTCATTTGGATAGCTAGAGACACCCATCCAAGATCAGGAAATCTATAAATCAAAATATGCTGAATAAAATTCCAACATGCTTCACCACTTAGCTATGCTGGATGGGTCTGAAAGACATTGTGATTTCACCAATAACTGGTCACAGGTTTTCTGCCCAACAGTATATTCCTACTATAGGCTGAAAAAATGGGTGAATAATACTATTGGGATCTGAAATTCTGTGACTGTCCAGGAATTTCTCACCTGTGTTTTCATAACAATTGCTAACATTTTGAGAGGAATATTTGTATTACTTGTTTTAAATATAAAAACATAAGAGTGATTTTCTGTTAATGACCTTCCTAATTTGAAGATTTGGAAAAGAGGAGAATGCCATGAAGAACAGATTGCCTCTTCCTCCTGGCAGTTAAACCTCTTGTTAATGTTGACACATAATGGAAAAGTCCTACCCTTACAATTCATGTGTTTTCGGCATAGAGGCACTATTACTTCAGTCTTTTTAAGGATATATTGACATTTCAACAGGTCCATCTTTTCCTGACAGTGTTAGAATCCTAAAAGACATTGTCAACTCCATTAAGCACTGGGTACCTCTACATTGCTGGTAAATACATAAACATCTCATTGGTGCAGGAATATCTTGATATTGTGAACCAGAACATGTTGGTCTAACTCATTCTTTCTGTGCAAATTTGGTGGGCAGAGATCTTGACATAAACAAACTGTTAGACTCCACTTGATGTTTTAACAGTCAGAGAAAAGTGGTCCTAATTAAAAGATACCACAGTACAATCCAATTGGTTGTGAAGCCATGCCTAAAGAACAGGAGCTATAATAAGCCATATGGAGGAAGTTCAGTGGTTCGGAGTTTGTTGTCCTTTAACATGAGCATCGAACCAAAGTAATTTGACAAAAAATTGGGGAAACTGCGAAAAAAGGCTGGATTAAAAGTCAAGCTGAAGTGCATTAAACAATAGCATAGTACTCTCAGTAACATTGGTGAGAGATCAAAAGAAAGATGTCATTCCCATGGTGAATGCTAACAGGATTAGAGACCAAAGAAAGAAGGAGGAAGCAATGTCAAGATCTTAACAATTACAATTACCTTCCTCCCCAGAGTTTTCACACATAGCTGCATATGGATGAAAAGATACAACAAGCAAGGGTATCACCTTGAAAAGAAAAATGAAAAAACAAAGATGAGATGAAGCAATGTTGATGAGAGAGATCTCTGAACAGGTATTCCTGTTAAGTGCTGAAGATTCCTTGCAGCATTTATTTTTCTTCAGCTTCAGTTTATACCTAAATAAAATATAAACAATCCAAAATTCCCCTAACAAAGATTTACAGTTCATAACAAGTTGTAATGAAATATTGCATTGCTATAAAACAACCTAAAAGCTGCATCTTGTGTTCAAAATGTAGGATGTAATAAAAAAGAATGCAAGAAAAAGGATGAAAAGCTTTTACCCTTTCTCTGTTCTCCTTTTTTTCCTCCCAAGGAAAAAAAAATCTTTTCTTTCTTTCTTTCTTTCTTTCTTTCTTTCTTTCTTTCTTTCTTTCTTTCTTTCTTTCTTTCTTTCTTTCTCTCTTCTCTCTTGTTGTCAGAAGTGACTTCTGCTTTTGCTGATGTAAAGTACCATGGGGTTTTGCTTTCCTGGCAAACATTTGACAATAAAAAACATGCTCTTGCTTTCCGTAGTTGTTCATTTGTGACATTTCCTTATTTCAGTCATTTGTCCTAGGCTGAGGCGACAGGGTCTGGCTAGCAACGTGATGAAATGAAATGTGATTTTTAATATGTGGGTGAATCTAAAAGATAACTGTGGCTTAATAGGTGACTAGGCCAGCAAGAAAACACACCCATGCATGATTAAGACACACCTCTAAAGAACTGACTACGTGTGTGAAATCATCTTTTTTATATTGCTGGATATAATTTGTAACTTGCAACGAGCTTGTACATGCAGTGATCACAACAAATGGAAGCTAAGCATATATTCAGCAAACCTTGAAAAAAAGAGAGAAGAGTTCCAATTTTTCAGTGTTTTCTTTCACTGCTATATATCAGTTATGAGACCTAGTATGATATAATGACTAGAGCTGCTGAATTAGGCCAGACCTAGAGATAATGAATGACACACCTGTTCTTGTAATATAAATTTAATATCCTGAAAGGGAAGGAAAGAAAACCAATTTACTGTTTTAATATTTACATAAACATCCCTGCCTAGTTGCCTCATAGTAATTTCCAGGTGTCCAAGATGAATATAGTAACAACTATTGGATATAGAACTAATTTAAAAGTTCAGTAGGTTTAAAACAAAATGTAATATGGCAGCTTCCTTAAAAATAGATTACTTGCCATTGGCAAGGCCTCATCTGGAATAAAAGCCAAGTTTTGATTGCTTTATTCAAAGAACATATAAACAATATGGAAGGAGAGGGATTTAATAATGTGAGATTTTAAATGCATGAGCTACTCAGGCACAGAAAATGGTTAAAAGAGGAATTAGGCATGTTTAATTTAGAAGAAAGTAAAGCTAAGCATAGATATGATGGCAGTTTTCAAGTATCTGAGAGCAGGTTATGTAGCTTCATATGCCAAAAAAGACTGAATTACGTGCCAAGAACAATTGTGCTGGAAATCATAGGTTGCACATTTATAGTCAGTAATACCAGATGTACGTCATTTTCCCCAGGTCTGAATATTCTGTGCAGAAGACTTATTTAGTATTCCTATAAGGGAAGGAAGGATGAAAAATCATTGTCACAATGAGTTGGGTACCTTGATCAATCGCTTCATAAAAACAGGCTTGGGAAGATCTAGATGTGAGTATCTATCCTTAATTTTAGTACATTTATGGTTATATTCTGGTCTTGTGACCCATCCAGCTGAATGCAGAATCCAGTCATCTCTTGTAGTCTTTCAAATCCTTTTGCAAACTTGAGTCCTTAATAGTCCACCTTGCATGAAAGTTCCATCTGTAGTTTAGGAGGCCAACAGACTGCAGATCTGTTGTGTGGACAACACAGTTTTTTCATTTGCATAAATAAGCAAGTGTGCCTCTTTGTATTAGAAGAGAGGAAATGCTATCATTTTTCTAAAGAAAATCACAAAGAAAAGAGAGATCAGCTGTTCATCAGTGCTATGGATGGAAGGAAAAGAACTCGCTAGTTCAGTTTCAGAAGGAAGGAAGGAGGGAAACTATTTAGGTTGCAAAGCTATATGCGCTTACTTTAGAATTAGTTACTAAACTCGGAGGGACTTATGTCTGAGTAAATAAGCATGCACCGGTCCAGCCAACATAGCCTGTCATAAGGATGTTTGAAAAATGGAATTGATAATATCAAACATTGCAGCGATTGAAGGTTGTGAAAGCCTATTATTTTAAGCACTTGAAACGGGCAACTCCCAAGGTTCCACATTGTTGGCATGGAAGCTGGTTAAAAAGGTAGACGTTCCTATATCTGGCTTTCCAAATAAAGCACAAACAGCAAAGCTAAACCTCTTTGAGAACTAGATGAAACTGAAGGAGATCTATCCACCAGAAGGTAGCAGGCAGGAAACCTTATCAGCCAGGTTAACAGGGAAGGTAAACACAAACGATAACCATGGCTTGTAGATGTGCTTAGTCTAATCATGATAAGTATAATTGGGGACTTAATCATAAGCTTGGTCTGAAACTAGCTCTTTTATAGTTAAGTGGCAAATAATTAAGTTTACACAGGAGGGTGTAGGATAAGTAGCAAAGAACTGCGGTTGCAGAACCTCTTCTGTGGTGTTATCATAGGTATCCACAGCAAGGAAATAAAAAATGGCAGCTGCAGCTCTGCAAACCAAGCCTCACATCTTGTGACATGCAAAAAAGAGGTGGGGTTCTGATAGTACATACGCTGACTATCACTAGCACTTAGACTTATATACTGCTTCACAGTGCTTTACAGCTCTCTCTAAGCAGTTTACAGAGTCAGCATTTTACCAACCTCGGAAGGATGGAAGGCTGAGTCAACCTTGAGCCAGTGAGAATTGAACTGCTGGCAGCTGGCAATCCATCAGAAGTAGCCTGCAGTACTGCATTCTAAGCACTGTGCCACCATGGCTCTTGATACCATATTGAGCTACTTGACATTCCCTGTAGATCTTGCTACCTCTTCCAGTTCTGTTTTTCATCTCCTCCTCTCTGTAGGCTGTATAAGAGTGTGTTGTTTTGAAAGTAAAGAGGCTGAAGGGAGAAAGGATCAGGACCTTATGGGTTAGTTAGCTTGTTTGTTTTAGAAATTCAGCAGTGACAATAACAACAGGTTAGTGCTGGCCAGCAAAAGATTGCTAGGGTATCTGGCCTTAGCTTCAGAAGAAGCTTTTTAGGTGATTATTATATGTAGGACAACCCTCAGCTTAGTCCCTTAAGAAGGTTAATACATAGCTTAACATGCTGAGAAAAGAATCTCTCTGATAAATGCTTCAGCATAAGTTTCCAGTAGGCCCCAACTTTCAGTTTTGAATTTTATCTCATCAGTGGGGAACCAGCAACACCCATCTGGCAGAACCAGCTTCCTTCCTGGCTTAATCTTCCTTCAAGAACATGCTAGTCCTGTTTTTAACTACAGGCTTAGGCCTTCTCTCAAGAGAACGCTCAATCTGTGTTTATAGAGACCCTGTGTAAGGCCTGGCAAACACTGCAAGCATTATCTGGGCTGATACTTCTCTGGAAGCCAGCCACCCAATCTCATCTGCAGGCCAAGGGAGAGCAGGGCCCAGTGATTAGAGAAGAGAGGTCATGCCTGCTGCAGCTTAAAATGTGTAATTGCAGCTGGGCAGATGCCAAACCTTGACTGTGGCATCAACCATATCATCAATGAAGCAAGCTATAAGAGTCAGTTGCTGCAGAGAAGAGAGAAAATAAAACTGAAATGGAAAAAGAAATGTTAAGTGTGAGCTAATCATGAGAGGAAGAGATTCTTAGGATCTGGCAAAAGAATTACTAGATCAATTTCAAGTTGTGGTTACGGGGTACATGAAGATCACCTCTTTTGCTTTTTCAGCCAAGATGATGGATGAATTTTGTTCTAGGCTGGGCACTCCCTTAGTTTCCTCAAATGTAGTGTTCTTTGGTAAACCTGTCATCCTATTTGCTAAGTGGAAGAATTATTCACACAGCTGGCATCTTCTAAGAGTTTCAGGTCTGTGGGGTTCACTGATGTTTGTGTGAACCAATAGATATAAGATAAGACAAGATAACCTTTATTGTCATTTTTTTACTGTGGGCACAACGGCACACATCAAAAATGATATTTAGTTGCCCACTCTCAAAGTGAAACACATACATGACACATACCTAAAACATACTATATACAACATATGTATAGACCCATACCCCTACATATACATAACAAATAAATATTAAATACTGTCCATCTTGAATATATAACGGAAGGAGGAAGCTTGAGAGTTCACAAGGTTAATGCTGTATGGAATGAAACTATGGCTGAATCTGGATGTTCTGCTATGGATACCACGAAGCCTCCTCCCAGAAGGTAACAAGGAAAACAAGTCATGAAGAGGATGTGTAGTGTCCCAGATAATCTTACGGACCCTCCTCAGGCAATGCTTCTGTGTTATGTCCTGGATGGGAGGGAGGGAACTGCCAATGATCTTTTCGGCCATCCTCACCACTCTCTGCACCACCTTCCTGTCTGAAGCAGTGATGCCTCCAAACCAGACTGTGATGCTGTATGACAGGATGCTCTCGATTGTCCCTCTGTAGAAAGTGGTCAGGACAGGGGGAGGAAGATGTGCTTTTCTCATGCCACGCAGAAAATGCAGGCGCTACTGTGCCCACTTCACCAGTTTCTCACTGTTGAGCGACCAAGCAAGCCTACTTGTTAGCTGCACACCCAGGAATTTGATGCTGGTAACCATCTCCACAGGTGAATCATTAATGCACAGAGAAGTGTTTCTGTGCCTGCCTTTTCTGAAATCGATAATGATATAAACAGACATTCAGGGAATTAAACATTAGAATAAATTTAGAGGAAAGCGAAGGAAAACTTAACCCCCAAACATCCCACTGAGCCTTCTACCTAGTTGCCTCTGTGATTTGGACAAGTTTTTACTTTTGGTTTTGGTAGTGAATATGGATAGCATTCCTATTTATTTCCAGATTATATTAAATGGCTGGGATTCCTACATTCCCTGGGTTAGAGTGCCACCTGGTGGCATGTACTGAACATTTCACAGCAGCAATATTTGCCTACAGTACTTTTTCCCATTTCTTTGGTGCGTTATCAACTTAATAATCATTATGTATAATTTTTTAACTAAGAAAAGAGAAAATAAAAATAAAAAAGATTGGTGGTATTTTTAAATATATGAATCTTTTAAAACTGTTTTTTTTGTTTTTGGTTTGTGTGCTTGTGCCTTTGAGTCACAATGACACCTGGCAACTGCCTGGAAAAATCTCTGCAGTTTTCTTGGCAAGGTTTTTCAGAAGTGGTTTTCACTTGACTCCATTCTAGGACTGATAGAGAATGACTGGCCCAAGGCTACCCAGATGTCTGCATGCCTAAAGGGCAGACTAGAACTCACACTTCCAGTTTCTAACCTGATGCTTTATCCCCCACACTTAACTGATTTTAAAAAAAACTGACTCAAAACTAACTTAGAATTAGGACAAATTTAGTCTAGGAAATTACTGTTCAAGAGGTAATTTTGTTATCCTTGCAGTATTTCCATCACAGCCAGTTTTGCACCATCAGAAATATGCTACAGAACAGTCCATATCAGCAGGGCAAACCTTATTAAATGATCTGCCTTTTATATATATATATATAATATATTTTATTAATGTTTTAACATGGTCATCTTAATATTCGGTAAACTGTGTTGTCTGGGTTTACATTTAAAAAACATTCGCTAACAATTGGTTTCTATGATCTATAATCCACATAATAGCTTTACTTGATTTCCTCTTCTTCCCATAATGTTCTCTCTTACCAACCTTAAGTTAATAGAATTCTTATTGTTTTGATAGATAATTGAGTATAAATTGTTTTCTAATATTTCCACAAATAATAATCATATCAATATAATATTTCTTTTCTATCTAGTCATTCTGGTTGCCTCATCATAGATCCCATTTACAGTTCTTGTTTACATTTGTTTTTCCCGCAATGTTCAAGACATTCTTACTGGTTAAGATTTTCTCAAAGTTAATTACATTTAAATATTTGATTCTATTTTTTATCATGTAAACCATCCCATAACTTTTATCTTACTTAAGGAATAAATAAGACTAAAAAAGAGAAAGAAAGAACAAGAGTAAAGAGGGATAAAAAGATAGTATACTACTGAAAGTCCATGTTTCCCCTAAGCTAATACATATTTATTTCTGAAATTTTTTCATTCTTTTTTTTACCATAATTAAGAATATATTTAATCTTTAAATATTCCATTTAATAAATCTAGTCATCTGGTCAGCAGGGCAAACCTTATTATTACTGGAGATAAAAAAAATTGAGCTGCCTTCTTTATGGAAAATTTATCTTCTGGGCTTGTAAAAAGTGTTCCAGATCTTTGGATGTTAATTTCTTATTTTTTTTTCTGCCTCTGCATACCAGTGGATATCAGTTTTAAGCCTGATTTCCCAATAAAGCAAATCAAAATTCCAGAACCCTGGAATGTGCTGAATAATTCAGTGCTTCCAATCCTTCTTAGCTGGTAGTCTGAAGGTGGAGTTCAGTTCCCAAACTTTTTCTATCTGTGCTTCATGTTGGGAGAACTTAGTTTAACTTCCAAGAAGTTAGGGCAGCAATTCCAGAACCTTACTTTGAATTCTTCCTGTTAAAATAAGTTGGTGCAGAAAATGGAGAGGACAAGCACAGCATTAGACTTCAAGAGAATTTCCACCCTTAAACAAAATAATCACCCACTTTAGACATGCAGCAGTGTGGAAATGTAGGTTTAATTATGAATGAAAGAGCCAAAATGCATGCCAGAACCATCAGATACTGATTATAAATCAGTGTCATGTAGCCTGTTGTGAACTGTATAAAAGTATAATGATCTGTTCAATGTTCATAAATGGCCATTTGCGAAGTGCTGTGTAATTTGGAAAAGGAACCACCTAATTGCTATTGAAAGCATTAGAGACAATTTGAAAATATGCCCTAATGTACCAAGACATCAATTTGGTCTAAAGAGAAAGTAATTCAATTGCTGAAATCCTTGTAATCCTTTTCTTTCAATAAATCCTGATAAGAATTCATAAGAACTGTAAGAATCTTGCTTTGAGTTAATTTATGTCAGCCAAATGCCTGACAAAAAGTAAGAACCCATAGCTTAGGAATACTTGCATGTGATATTCCAGTGAGTGGTAATAATTGAAGCACCAGAGGAATTTTGGGGGAAAGGTTGTGCAACATTCTGAATAAAGGTATTTATTTATCCTGGAGCAGAACATTTTGTTAGATGACCTGAATGGATGGAAGATAAAATTACAAAAAAAGTGTGTCAGGTGGAGATCCAAGAATGAATACAAATGGCAACTGCTTGGGGAGAATCTGCTTGGAAAAGGTTTGTTTCAAATACAAGATTTAAGCACAGGTTTCTAGAGATGAACAACTGGAAAAGGAATGCTTCATAAGGTGTAATTTATTTGATTGCTTATTCTGAAAGAGTAAGAGATTTAGTGAAGGGATACAAGAGGGATGAAAAATTCTAAATGTGAGGATGACCATAATTCGATAATGTCAAAAATGGATCTTGGGAAAGCATGGACATGGGTAATATGTGAAAGAACCTAGATTGAAAGTGCTATAATCTCAGGAATAGAATAGAATGAGTATTCTGTATTCTGTAGCTCCCAACAAAATAAGGAAAATGAACTTTAAAAGGTGAAAGCTGCATGGAACAAAATGAAAATAATTATAGGTAATTGTTTTTGTTTTTTTAACCACAATTGGGACTGGCAATTCAGTCATTAAGCAAAGTAGTTGCTAAGTAAAACAGTGACTGTGCCTATGACCTTACTTTAGCTTTCTTTTCTTTACAGACCTGTGAAAATTGTAAATGCAAGGACTAGTTGCAAAGTTTCTTCTTCATCACTGTTGTAATTGTGAATGATCACTATATGAGGTGGTCATTAAACAAAGATTACTTTTACAGAGTGCCATATGTGTGTGCAGTTAGCTTATAGAATGTATGGAAAAGGATGTTTATTGAAAAGAATGAAATGAAAGAGTTTGTGGAGGAGAAACCTAAGGTGTAATCAAGAAACCACAAACATAATAAGCCATAGGTTAAGTTACAGTATATGAACTGTATGATCAGAAATCCTGCTTATTCTTTGTTTCACTGAAAATGGTTGTTAAATTTCTTAATACATTTTACTTGAACTTTTCTGCAATAAGACTGATCTTTGTAATTCTTTTTCTCTTGATTAACGACTATGAGTTAGTGACAGGGTGTGCTATGGTATTGAAATTCCCACTATTTTTTACACTTCTTGTTGGCTGTTCCTAATATTCCATCATTTACCATATAATTTGTTGGACTTTTGGGTGCTGAAACACTTTAAAAAATAAGAATTAAATTTGGAAGAGGATAGTCAGATCTGATAATTAGACAGAAGAAATAGAAGTTTGAGGCGTGCCCACCTAAACAACTCTTTCCTTCTGGCCATCACAATTATTCTATGAAAATATTTTGATGTTATTTTTATTTCTACCATATGGATCGACAACTTGAGGCTGTGTTCTGTTTCTGAATTGCTTTTCTGTGGGTCCTTGAGCTCTGTCTCCAACCAGTTTTCCAAAACCAATGCTATAGTTCACCACTGCCTCTACCCCTCAATGGTTTCTACCAATTTATCTGTCTAAATGTTCAGCAACCTATTTGTCTCTTACATTAATTTCTTTAATGTACTTTATTTTTATTTTTTTTATATATTTTTATTTTTTTAAGACAACAAAACATAACACACATAAACATACAATGTATACTCCTTTTTTTTTTAAACAGCAATTTCGTAACTGTAATCTTCTATTATTTACATTTCCCCCCTTTATTCTTCTTTTTAAAAAATATTTGTCCTTGTTGTCCCATTGTTTCTTATTTCCATTTTCTTCGTTCATACTATATTTCATACTAAGAATAATAGATATTATTACTATACATTATTATACATTATTATACACACATTTTCCCTTTCTTGACCTTTCTGCATTTATTTTCATTTATTATTTCTAGTCTCCAACCAATCATACCACTTATTCCATATTACATAGTACTCTGTGTCTTCCTTTTCTTTTATCTCTTTTGTTATTTTGTCCATCTCCGCACAGTCTAAGATTTTCCTTATCACTTCTTCCTCTGATGGTATATTCTCATTTTTCCAGAACTGTGCGTAGACTATTCTTGCTGCCGTTGTTATATGTAAGATTAAGTACCGTATTTCTTTACTGTATTTTCTATTTAAGATACCCAGCAGGAAGATCTCTGGTTTCCAATCTACAGGTTGATCTATTATTTCTTCCATCCATCTTCTTATTTTAGTCCAGTATTTTTTTGCAACGGGGCATGTCCACCATAGATGATAATATGTTCCATGTACCTTTTTACATTTCCAGCATGTCGGCGAGTTGTTCTGGAACATCTTAGCAAGCTTTGCTGGTGGAAGATGCCATCTGTAAAACATCTTCAACTGATTTTCCTTGAATGCCGCAGACATAGTCAATTTTATGTTTGTTTCCCATATTTTTTCCCATTTCTCCAATTCTATGTTGTATCCGAAATTTTTTGCCCATCTAATCATTGTGTCTTTGACAACCTCATCTTCCATTTTATATCTCAGTAAATATTTATATATATTACTAATTAATTTTATTTCTGTTCCATGTATAATTTTATCCAATTCTTGCGATTCTTTTTGTATTTCATATAATTTTTTGTCCTCTGTATATTTAGATTGGATTTGTGTGAATGTCCACCAATCAATCTCTCTGCCTACATCTTGTTCCAATTCTTGTTTTGTTTTCAGATTTCCCTGTTCATTTACCAATTCCTTGTATCTAATTATCTTATTTATGTCCAGTAGGTTTGGGTGTTTCAGAGCTTCTGTTGGGGATAACCACATTGGAATTCTTATGTAATGTTTTTGTTTTATCTTTTCCCAAGTCTGTAGCAATGCATCCCTAACTATATGTCTTCGAAAGTATCTATGTACTTTATATTTTTCGTCCCATAGAAATGCATGCCACCCCGCTTGCAAGTCGTGTCCTTCAAGTGTTAAAATTCTGGTATTTTCCAATTTCATCCATTCTTTTAGCCAAGTTAGGCTTGATGCTTGGTAATATATTTCCCACTCTGGTAATGCCAATCCCCCTTTATCTTTCGTATCTTGCAAGAGTTTTAATTTAATCCTAGGTTTTTTCCTTTGCCATATAAATTTAGTAACCAATTTATTTAATTCTTGAAAGAATGTTTTCCCTAGTTTTATTGGAATAACTTGGAACAGGAATAATATTTTTGGCAATATATTCATTTTGATCGTTGCAATCCTCCCTAAAAATGAAATTTGTAGGTTTTCCCAATTTTCTAAATCTTTTTTTATCTGGTGTAGTATTTTATCATAATTATCCTCCTTAATCGAGGAGCACTTCGCTGTAAGCCAAATCCCTAAATATTTTATTTTTTTAGTTACGTTTATTTTTGTTTTATCTTCCAATTCGCTTTCCTGTGCCTTTGTAAGATTTTTGGTTATTAATTTGGATTTATTCTTATTAATCTTAAGTCCGGCTACCTCACCAAATTCTTCTATTTTTTGAATTAATTTAGGGCCGGTTTCTAATGGGTCTTCCAAAATAAATACCAAATCATCAGCGAAGGCTTGGACCTTATATTCTTCCTTCTTAATTTTTAAACCCTTTATTTCTTGGTCCTCTCTGATTTTTGTCAGAAGTATTTCTAATGATAAAATAAATAGAAGAGGAGAAAGTGGGCACCCTTGTCTTACTCCTTTAGTTATATCAATTTTTTCTGTCATTTCGTCATTCATAATTACCCTAGCTGTTTGTTTAGTATATATTTTCTCAACCATCTTTCCAAATTTTGTCCCAAATTCCATGTAGTTCAGTTGTGTTATAATAAATTTCCAATTCAAATTATCAAATGCCTTCTGGGCATCAAGGAAAACCAGTGTAGCTTGTCTTTCAGAGTGGACTTCATAGAATTCTAAGGTGTTCATTATTATCCTCATATTGTTTTTTATCTGTCGTCCTGGAAGAAATCCATTTTGATCTGGGTGGATGTAGTTATTCAAGATTTTTTTAATCCTTTCTGCTATTATTGTTGCAAATGTCTTATAGTCTGTATTCAGTAAAGAAATCGGCCTATAGTTTTGAATTTGTTGCAAGTCTGCGTCTTCCTTAGGGATGAGAGTAATAATTGCTTCAGTCCAAGATGCCGGTATCTTCGCCTCCTCCAGCACCTCATTACAAATCTCCAACATTATCCATTGTAGTGACTCTTGTGTATTTTTATAAAACTCAACCGGAATTCCATCTGGGCCTGGTGATTTATTATTTTTTTGTTTTTTCAATGCTGTTTCTAGTTCTATTGCGGTTATTGGTCTATTCAACATTTCCTTTTGTTCTTCTGTGATTTTGCTCATTTTTGCCGCCTCTATATATTGTTTAACTTTATCATCTGCTATATCTTCCTGATAGTATAGCTTTGAGAAGAAATTTTGTATTATGTTCTTTTTCTCTTCCCGTCTATATTGTACTGTTCCACTTTCATCTTGTAGTTGATGTATTGTTCTTTTACCTTTTTCTTTTTTTAATTTATAGGCCAACCATCGACCGGTTTTATTCGCGTTTTCAAAGTAATTTTGTTTCGCCATCCTAATTTTCTGTGCCATTTCTTTTTGTGTTGTCAGATTAATCTTGTGTTTTATAATATTCCATTTTTCTTTTAGCTTTTTGTTTTGTGGATCCTTCTGTAGGTCACTTTCTGTTTCTTTAAGTTCTTCTTGCAGTTTTTCTTGTTGAAGTCTCCTATCTTTATTTTTCTTAGAGTTGTATGCAATTGTCAATCCCCGAATGTAGGCTTTTGTAGTATCCCACAAATTTTGTGTTGATGTCTCTTCCTTTTTATTTACCTGAAAAAATAATGTCAACTCCTTTTCTAGCATCTGTATATATTGTTTGTCTTTACATAGTCTTTGATTCATTGACCATCTTTTCCTCTGTTTCTGGCCTTTCCATTTTATTGTTATTGGGTTGTGATCCGCCCAGTCATTAAGTCCTATTTCAATTTCCTCTATCCCGTTCTGTACTTCTGTTGTTACCCAGGCCATATCGATCCTGGACCAGGATTGATGCGGATACGAATAAAATGTGTATTGTTTGTCTGATCTGTGTGTCTCTCTCCATATATCCCGAAGGTTAAGTTCTGTTACCATGTTAAAAAACGATTTTGGTAATATATTTTTCTTCTTTTTGCTCTTTTTACTACTCTTATAGTCTTTCTTAACATCAACTATTGCATTTAGATCCCCAATCATACAAATACTTTCATAATCCAGATCCACTAGTTTCTTATGTACCTTTTAAAAAAATTCATGTTGGTTATTATTTGGTGCATATACTGCCGTTAATAAAATTTGTTTTTGCTCTAATTCTATTTCCAACATTAAAATTCTCCCCTCTTCATCCGAATATATTAATTTTGATTTTATTTTTTCTTTGACATATATAGCAATTCCTCCTTTCTTGTTTTGTGTTAGTGTTGTGTATAGTGTTCCTAATTTTACATTCTCTAGTAGTTTTCTATAATCCTTTTTTATATGAACTTCCTGAAGACATATCACGTCTGCATCCAATTTCCTTAATTTATTAAACGTTTGTACTCTTTTTCTTGGTATGTTTAAACCATTAATATTTACAGAAAAGAGCTTAATTGCCTCTCCCGTTTTTTACTTGATCTGTTTTTTTTGTGCTTCTTGTCTCTATTACCCTTCCTTTTGCTCCTTCTCTTTCTAACCTTTCTCTTTCTTGTATCTTTTGGGTTTCTCTTTCTCGTTCAAATTCTTCTAATAGGTCTTCCTCCTGTCTTTTACTCTCTGGCTCTTCCCTACTTTCTTGTTCTTCTCCCTGCTCAAAGTGGCATTCATAAAAATCCTGCGCTTTCTCGAGTGTGTCTATCTTATATTTTTTTTCTTGCCATGTTACAAATATGCCTTCAGGTACTAACCATCGAAACATAACTTTGTATTTAGTTAATTGGGTTGTTAGAAATTGGTATTCTCGTCTCTGATTTCGTATTCTACGTGGTATTTGCTTTAATACAATTATTTCTTTACCCTTATATACTATCTGTTCATCTCTTGTTTTTTTATATATTTCATTCCTTATTGATCTTCTAGTAAATCTTATATGCACCTCTCTCGCCAATCTGTGCCTTCGTGCATAATTCGTATATACTCGATATATTTCATCTATGTCTCTTCTTGTTTCCTGTTTGTCCTTTCCTAATATCTCAGCCAATATCTCCGCCATCTTCTCTCCCAAATCTTCTTCTTTTTCCTCTACGATATTTTGAAATCTTAGGAAGAACGAAGCTTTTTCCATTTCCAAGAAGGCAACAGATTCAGTCAACTCTCTGTTTACTTGTTTGGATATCTGATCCATCTTTTCTATTTTGCCATCAACTTGATCTATTTTTGTTTCAACTTTTTGAATTCTTTGTTCATTCTTCATCATTGTTTGTTGTATACTCTCTATCTTGTCATTCATGTTTTTAATTTCATTTTTGATTTCTTTGTGATGAATTTTTGTTTCTTCATGATTATTTGCTATTGCCTCTTGGGTCTTCGTCATTGTTTCCTGCATCATCTGTAGCATTATCTGTATACTCTGTGGGTTCATCGCCAATTCTACTTTTTCTTTTTCCTTCCCCAACATGGTTCCTATCGTTCTTTGACCTATAGGAGATGGCATTATAGGTGTGGGATTTGTAGCTGGTTTTTTACTTATTTTAGTTGTTGCTGTGGTACTTGTCATTTTTATTACTTGAATAATATTTTTCCACACTTGCATATATCAATATTATATAACGTTATTCTTAGAGTTAACCTTAAAAATAAGATTACAAATAGAGTTATACCTTTTCTTATCCCACTATTATATAATATAATTTATAATACTCTTAACACCTCTTATATATATTTCTATAATACTACACACAATGCATATACATATACTATTCTCTAAGTATTATCACCGCTCTTAATTTCATTCACTATCACTCTTGTTTGAATAATCACCTTTCTCTCTATGATCCCTGCTTGTTAACAGGTGCTGCAATATTGCATCAGCCTTTTTTCTCTCTGTCTCAGTTTAATGTGTCCACATATCCACCAAATGTCACCTTATTTCTTATATCCAATGAATGCAAAACGTCCACTAGTCACTTTGTCCAGATATATGTCAGTTAAGATTCAAATTTCAATGCTATTTGTTCTTCAAAAATAAGATCCACTAATTGGTATTAGGTTTCTCCGTTGTCTCACTTCAACTTTTAATCCTTATGTTAATTTTTTCAAAGTCTCTTAATCACCCTTTGTTGCCTCCGGCCGTCCTTTCTCCAGTCCTTTCTCTAGTTTCAATCTCTGCTTCTTGCAGCTTTTAAATTCCAGTCTTTCACGTTTTATAAACTTTACTGTGGGCTCTCTGCTTCTTCTCGCTGCTCTCGTTCTGCTCTAAGGCTCCCTTCTCCGCTCTATTCAATTTCAGTTGCCGCTGTGTCTCTCTCCTTATCGCTTTGCTTTTTCCGCGCCTTCTATCAAGTATTCCTCACCTCCTTCAGGGGTTTCCTTCGTCTCCCGTACGAAGCTGTCAGTTCTACTTTTCACTTCCCTCTCAGGCTGTCGCCATCGCTCCCGGCCGGCCTTAAAGACCGGCTTCTTCTCCGCCAATTTTAAGAGTGCTGCTCCTGTCTGCTCGGGTGTTTGCTTTCCACCCGGCTTCTCTGAAGCTTCTTCTTTGATTTACCTGTCTCTCCGGGATCGGTAAAGCCCTTACCGGGCTCTTAGCGAAGAATTTTCCGGGATTTAGGAACAGAGATCTGTTCCTTCACCCGCTCCACGATGACGTCACAGCCGGAAGTCTCTTTAATGTACTTTAATCATGTCTCCCTAGCCGCCTTCTCACTGTTCTAATAGCTTTCTTGCATCCATTTCTTCCAATATTTTCCACTGGTCTATTTTTCTCCTAGTTGCTGTAGTACATGTCATTGTTGGTGAAATGCCTTTGTAACCCAGATTTTTTTTTCTAAAGAAAATCTGATTAATATGGAACATTAGATTTGTCATTTGGAGTAAATTTGGAAACAGAATGTGAGTCCATAAGTTATCATAAAACAGACTAAGAATTCTGTTGTAATTTTATAATTTTTACTCTCGCCCACCCCATTTAATATACTTTTGTAATCTGATATCACCATCATCCTCATCATCACCACAAGTATCTTAGAGATTTTCCTAATAGCTGCACCATAGTGAATGTGTTGAGTTTGTTACAGCATGGCAATGAAATAATTTCTGCTCTTGTTTCTTGCTCAAAGGTGCTTTTTTTTCTTCAAAAGGCAACTTGAGGAAGAAGAAAACGTTTCGCTTCTCATCCAAGAAGCTTCATTACTTCTGATGAAATGTGGGGTGTGTGTGGAAGGATAGGTACTGATAGGATGTGTGTGTGTGGGGGGAATGGAATGGAATGTTAGCAATCTCTCTGAGAGCTGTTGAGGGGGTTTATCTGTGCCCTCAGGGTCACCTGAATCAGAGTGCAAATGGGTGTCAAACCTTCTTGGGAGTGCTGCAAGGGCTGCATTGTAAACTGGTGATAGGTGGTGTCTTATTCCTCCCCCTCTGTTGTTCCCCGTGTTCTTGTGTCTGTGGATGTCCTGAAATACCTTCCATCTGGATTACTGAAGGCAGAAAGTGGAGGAAAGGATGCACCCTAGCAAGCCAACATACAGAAAACAGGATACATGTTTGTCATGGAAGTTTTTCTTCTTTCTCCTCCCCCAATAGTATGGTGTCAGCGGTTCATTACTTTGAAGGGATGAGGGGGAAAGAGTGCTGAAAAGAGCTTATAAATAGACTGAATTTCCCTGTTTATTTCATATCAAGTCAATATAATGGGTACAATTGCTTGCCTTTTATTAATCCATCTGAGCCTTGTAAGAACCCTGATATGGATAAGAAGAAAAGAGGCTGTGGCTGCTCCCATTGAAAATAAAACATAGGAACAGTAGTTGGAAAACCCAAGAGTACTGCCAGCAGAAGACCACACTGTGCAGGCCCTTGCAAAATTCCGCAAATAAGACAGGAGAAAAGTCTTCATTTGGAAGCAGCCATCATCCCAAGAAATGATATTGCTGAGTAAGGGTTTCAAAACAGGCCTTCCTGTTTTTTTTACAAATCAGTGTCTGATTTTTATGTTGATTATGTTGATTTTTATGTTGATTATGATCATGATTTATCACTGTTGCTTGTATATACACTGAGACAAATTCCTTGTGTGTCCAACCATATTTGGCCAATAAAGAATTATATTCTAAATAATAGCAATAGTACTTAGACTTATATACTGCTTCACAGTGCTTTACAGCCCTCTTTAAGCAGTTTACAGACTCAGTATATTGCTCCCAACAATCTGGGTCCTCATTTTATTGACCTTGGAAGGATGGAAGGCTGAGTCCACCTTGAGTTGATGAGAAATGAAGTGCTGGCAGTCAGCAGAATTAGCCTGCAATACTGCATTCTAACCACTGCACCACCATGACTCTTTAATAATAATCAACAAATTTAATAAAAATAATCCACAATTGCTTGGTTTCACAGAATATGCTGTTTCCAAGTCAGAGTGACAGAGTCATAGTCGCTTTTTACAATAATGTGATTGGTTGTTTGACTTAGAATGTGGGGGAAAGTCAGTTTCCTTGCTGTCTGCTGAATCCACTCAAGTACTGAGTTCAGCTGGGGGATATATGACCTCTCCCAACCTGTAAGCACCATGGGATCTTCTAGCATCAGCTAGATCAGAGGTAGGCAACCTTGGCTCTTTTATGACTTGTGGACTTCAACTCCCAGAATTCCTGAGCCAGCATGGCTGGCTCAGGAATTCTGGGAGTTGAAGTCCACGAGTCATAAAAGAGCCAAGGTTGCCTACCCCTGAGCTAGATCATAGCACACCCTTATTATTCTGGATTTAACAGAATAACAAAGTTGGAAGGGACTTTGGAGGTCTTCATGTCCAATCCCCTGCACAAGCCGGAGACCCTATACCATTCCCGACAAATGGCTGTCCAATCTCTTCTTAAAAACCTCCAGTGACAGAGCACCCACAACTTCTGAAGACAAGCCATTCCACTGGTTAATTTTTCTCACTGTCAGGAAATTTCTCCTTAGTTCTAGGTTGCTTCTCTCCTTGATTAGTTTCCATCCATTGCTTCTTGTCCTACCTTCTGAAGCTTTGGAAAATAGGTTGACCTCCTCTTCTCTGTGGCATTGAAATGCCGCTATCATGTCACCCCTCGTTTTTGTTTGGTGCTGATAGTGTTTGTTTGGTGCATTTGTTTGGTGGTGATACTGCAATGGTGAAGTTGGAGAAGACAATCCCTTTCTCCTAAATAGTCTTGCTCCTCTGTTTGCCCACTTTGCTTCTTTTCCTGCAGAGATGGATTGGGGGATCACTGGCTATTCTGAAAAATAATAATAATAATAAAGTTAGAAGGGACCTTGGAGATCATCAAGTCCAACCCCCTGCTCAGGCAGGGAACCCTATACCATTTCGGACAAATGGCTGTCCAGTTTCTTCTTAAAAACTTCCAGTGTTGGAGCATTCACCGCTTCTGGAGGCAGGTTGTTCCACTGGTTAATTGTTCTAACTGTCAGGAAGTTTCTCCTTAGTTCTAGGTTGCTTCTCTCCTTGATTAGTTTTCATCCATTGCTTCTTG
>JALGBA010001048.1:0-56331 GCA_023970755.1 Azemiops feae | reverse complement strand
TCTTTCTTCTCTCTTTCCTCTCCCCCTCTTTATCTCTTTCCCCCTCTTTCCTCTCCTTCTCTCTTTCTTTCCTCTCCCTCTTTCTCTTTCCTCTCCCCCCACTTTCATCTCTTTCTTTCCTCTCCCCCTCTCTCTTTCTCTTCCTCTTTCCTCTCCCCTCTTTCCTCTCTTTCCTCTCCCCCCTCTCTTTATCTCTTTCCCCCTCTTTCCTCTCCTTCTCTCTTTCTTTCCTCTCCCTCTTTCTCTTTCCTCTCCCCCACTTTCATCTCTTTCTTTCCTTTCTCTTCCTCTCTTTCCTCTCCCCTTCTTTCTTCTCTTTCCTCTCCCCCCTCTTTATCTCTTTCCCCCCTTTCCTCTCTTTCTCTTTCCTCTCCCCCACTTTCATCTTTCTTTCTTTCTTTCCTCTTTCTCTTTCTCTCTTTCCTCTCCCCCTCTTTCTCTCTTTCTTTCCTCTCCCTCTTTCTCTCTTTCCTCTCCTTTCTCTCTTTCTTTCCTCTCCCCCTTCTTTCTCTTTCCTCTCCCCCCTCTCTCTTTCCCTCTTCCCCCTTCTTTCTCTCCTTCCTCTCTCTTTATCTCTTCTCTTTCCTCTTTCATCTCTTTCTCTCTTTCTCTTCCTCGCTTTCCTCTCCCCTTTTCTTCTCCTTCTCCCCCCTCTCTTTATCTCTTTCCCCCCTCTTTCCTCTCTCTCTCCTCTCCCCCCACTTTCCTCTCTTTCTCTTCCTCTCTTTCCTCTCCCCCTTCTTTCTTCTCTCTCTTTCCTCTCCCCCCTCTCGTTATCTCCCCCCTCTCTCTTTCCTCTCCTTCTCTCTCTCCCCCCCTTCCTTTTTTCTTTCTCTTGGAGAATTCTAATAAATCACTCTCTTCTGAATAGGTCTCTGCCCTCCTGATCTCTACAGCAGAGAAACTCACTTAGAGAAAACATAGACACCCATCAGTTAGCCATTTTGTTAGAGCAGCCACAACACACCCCTACCTCCAAATCTCAAAAGAGCCTGCCAGGCTAAATAAAGCTGGCAGTCCTTCTAGCTGTGTTTCTCAACCTCTGCAACTTTCAGAGGAGGGGTGGTGGACTTCAACTCCCAGAATTCTGAAAGTTGCAGAGGTTGAGAAACCCAGCCTTACCAAAAGAGATTTTTGCACTATTGAAAACACCGACTGCTGAATTAAAACCCCAAATCCAGATGGATTTAATTAGAGAAGCGACCGCACCAATTCTGCTTAACTTGAACCGGGAAGCAACTTAAGAAACAGCAAGAGGGGGGGGGGAACCCACACAAACACACACACACACGCACGCCTGCACCAACCCAGCTCCCTCCGTCAAAATAGGACGCGTCTATTTCCAGCCTCCCATCCACACGGCAGCCGAAGCCAGCTCCGCTCGCAAGGCAGAGGAGCAGGCTGACCATGAGGAGGAGGCTGACCATGAGGAGGATTCTACTGGTGGCTGAGATAACGCAACGGCCACGGAGGCAGCACGGAGCGGGAAGGGAGCTGCCAGCAGGCCTGGGGAAACAACTCTGGGGCATTGAAGGGGGAAAGAGCCGTTCCCGAATATGCTCAGTCACGCCCTGGAAGCCTTCCAGGTTCAGAACTGCTGCTGCCACGTGGTGCAAGGCTGAACATCAGCGCTTGGTCACCCTGGCAAATTCCTTCAATTGCGCTCTCTCTCTCTCTCTCTGCGGGGCGGGGGTCAATCCTCCAGCTCTGACCAGTGAGTGGCACAGCCAGCCCCCCTTGGAAGACCCCCAAAGCTGCTCAGCCAGGCTCCCTTCGGAGCAAAGACCCGGAGCTGAGCAGAATCAGGAAGAGACACCCCGGGGTCTTACAGAAGACCCAGCCCACACCAATTCCCTGCCCTGCCCATCTGGGGACCCTACTGCAGCCCCCCCTGCAAACCAGCCTGCAGGATACTCGGGGGGGGAAACCCAGCACCGGGCCGTGGGGGGAGCCAGGCTCCTAGGACCCCCTGCCCCAAGGAGAGGAACTCCCCGGCCAACATGCGCTGATCCTTCCAGGTGGCCTTTCTTCCCTCCGGCTCTGGGGCTCCTACAGTGCCCGGCTTCCTCTCCCCCCCCAGCCCCAAGCCAGGCTCCCCAGGAAGCCGCGGGACCCCGGCAGGTATGGGGATGGGCTGGGGAGGGGTCCTCCCGCTCCAATTGGGTCCCCCCCCTTTTCAGAAACAGCGCCCGAAACGATGGACAGAGCAAGCTTCCCCTGCGGGGATCCGGCGCTTGTTGCCTACCTCCCTTTCCTGGGCGGGGTTCGCCCAGCAGATCCACCGGGCTGGCGAGAGGTCCCTTGAGAGCGCAGCTGCTGCCGCCTCCCCTCCCATCTCCCGGTGGGCTTCAGGGGAAGCACGAGACTTCGAGGGGGCTGATCCTGTTCAAAGCAAGCCGTGCGCCTTCAGGGGTTGGGAGACAGAGCAACGCTGATCCTAAACGGGGCAGACCCCTTTCCTGGGGCTGCTTGCGGGAGGGCTGGCCTGCTCAGTGGAGGCTCCAGCAGGCCGCTCCCAGGGGGGATCCCGGGGCTGCCCCACGCGGCTCCCTGGCCACGTGCGCTTCGGAGGGGGCCAGCCCGGGAAAGGGACTTCCTGGCTGCGCTTCTCCCAGGGGGCGGGGCGTCCGGGCACAGGGCCAATCAGGAGCCCCACAAGTCCACATGAGAGAGAGAGAGAGAGAGAGAGAGAGAAGGGAAGTGCAAGTGCCTCTCTCTGTCTCTGCAAATGGTGGAGGAGGAGTGGAGCCTGGAGCCGCAGGAGAAGGCTCAAAGAGCCGCATGCGGCTCCGGAGCCGCGGGTTGCCGACCCGTGCCCTATACTATACCTATACATTTGGTTTTTCTTGCCTAAATGTAGAACCTTACTTTTTTCACCATTGAATTTCATTTTGTTAGATAGCGCCCAGTGTTCAAGTCTGTCCAGATCCTCCTGTATCCTAAGCCTGTCTTCTGGAGTGTTGGCTATTCCTGCCAGCTTGGTGTCGTCTGCAAATTTGATGAGTTCCCCATCTATCCCCTTGTCCAAATTATTGATGAAGATGTTGAGAGCACTGGGCCCAGAACAGAGCCCTGGGGCACCCCACTACACACTTCCCTCCATGTAGATGTGGTTCCACATGCTGAGTACGGCCGGTCAGCCAGCTATGGATCCATCTGGTGGTGATGCTGTCTAACCCGCATTTTTCTATCTTATCAAATAGTAGGTTGTGATCTACTTTGTCAAATGCCTTACTGAAGTCCAAGTAAATTATATCCACAGCATTCCTCTGGTCCACTAATTTTGTCACTTGGTCAAAGAATGCAATAAGGTTTGTCTGACATGATCTGTTTTTGACAAACCCGTGTTGGCTTTTAGTAATCACTTGGTTTGCCTGTAGGTGTTCGCTGATTCGTTGTTTGATTATCTTTTCCAGAATCTTCCCAGGTATTGAGGTCAGGCTGATAGGTCTGTAATTTCCTGGATCCATTTTTTTCCCTTTTTTGAAGATGGGAACTACATCAGCTCTTTTCCAGTCCTCTGGTAGTTCCCCAGTGCTCCAGGATCTTTGAAAAATATAGTTCAGTGGTTCTGAGATCACATCTGCCAGTTCCTTGAGAACCTTGGGATGTAATCCATCTGGTCCTGGTGATTTGAACTCGTCTAGGCTGGACAGGTGCTCACTTACCATTTTCTTGCCTATCTTAACTTGTGTTTCTATTCTGTTTTTTATGGCACTATTTTTGATAGGTTGGTCTGCTTTTTCCCTTTGTGTAAAGACAGATGCGAAAAACGAGTTAAATAGTTCTGCTTTCTCCCTGTTGCTTGTCACCTTCTTGCCACTTTCACCCACTAATGGACCAATCGTTTCCTTCACTTTTTTCTTGTTTTTTACATGTTGAAAGAAGCTTTTTTTTGTTATTTTTGACTTTGGTCGCAAGCCTTAGTTCATTTTGAGCCTTAGCTTTCCTCACTTCATCTTTGCAGGCTCGGGCTATTTGCTGATATTCTGACTTAGTTATGTGCCCTTCTTTCCATTTTCTATACTTGTCCTTTTTATCTTTCAATTTATCAGAGAGTTCTTTATGTAGCCATGCTGGTTTCTTTTGAGAGCTGTTATTTTTCCTCTTTGTTGGTATTGTGCTAGACTGGGCTTTTATTATCTCGCTTTTCAAAATTTCCCAAGCATCTTGTGTTGTTTTCCCCTGGAGGATTCTCATCCATGGAATCCTTCCCAAACCCTCTCTAAGTTTATTGAAATTAGCTCACTTGAAGTCCAAGACTCTAGTTTGACTGTGTTCTAGTGCTTGTGCTTCCATAATGTTGAATTCCAATATTGCATGATCACTTCCTCCCAAGGTTCCTATGGCTTCAACACCTTCTATCATTTCATCTCTGTTAGTGAGAATTAGATGCAAAATGGCTAATCCCCTAGTTCCCTTCTCTACTTTTTGGGAGACAAAGTTGTCTGCTAGGTTTGTCAGGAATCTGTTTGATCTTCCACTTGGTGCAGAGTTTGTCTCCCAGTTGATGTCAGGGTAGTTAAAATCCCCCATTACTATTGTGATGTGCTTCCTACATACCTTAGTTAGCTGACTAGCAAAAAGTTCATCTATTTCCTCTGTTTGGTTGGGTGGCCTATAGTATACACCTATGGCAATGTCATTTTCCCCCCCTTTTATATTGACCCAAATGCATTCAAAACAGTTTTCATCATTGTTGTGCTCTATTTCTGTAGAGATGTAGTTATTTCTTATATAGAGAGCAACTCCACCTCCTCTTTTATTTGGTCTGTTTCTTTTAAATAATTTAAATCCCTCTAGCTGTGTGTTCCATTTGTGGGTTTCATCCCACCATGTTTCTGTAATGGCAACAATATCATATCTGCCCTCATTAACGTGAATTTCTAGTTCATCCTGTTTGCTGTTCATACTCTGTGCATTGGTGTATAGACATTTGAGTCCTTTATGACCGGACCTGTGTTTACTTTCTACATAACCTGTGTGGTGCCTGAGTTCCCCTATTGTCTTACCACCTGTTTGGTTAGTGCACAAAGAATGGCACAAAAAATGTCATAGATATAAAGGAAAGACAAATTATGAAGCATGCACAGCAATATTGTGATGTAAACCCTGCTTCTTTTGTACATGTGACACAATGTTGCACACAAGTATATAAGAAGGAGAGAGGTTCTGTTTTTACATCCTCACATACCATTTGCCATTTAACAAAACTGCCACCTTGCTGGGGTGACTGGAAAGAACTTTCTAATATTTGCAGATTTCCATTCCAATGAAATGAAAAGCTAGGTTTTCCAGCTTTTGCCAAATCCCACAAAGATTTGAAGATTCTGCAATGGGAAATGGAATGGCTTTGAGACTGAATTATGACCATGGATAATAACTCACAGTTTACCATGTGGGTGATGACAGAATCCAATTTAGCAGCCACTCATATGCTTGAATCATTTTATGATCTGCCTGTCTTATCGCTAAACTTGGCTGAGACTGAATAAACAGTAAAAGCCTTCAAATTGATAAGTTACAGAAACCAGGTCTCCTGCCACAAAACCATATGAGATTGGGCTTAACAGTTTCCAAAAGAATTATCTCAAGCTTTCCATGTTCAACTAGCTATATTCTATGAGAGAATCAACGATCCTCTTACACTCTTTTTTTCTCCACTTAAAGCTTGTCTTTATGGTTCCTTTAAAGCCCTTTATTTAAAGTTTCTTTTTAAATATTTTCCGAAGTCAAATTCAGTGTTCACTATAGGTAGTCCTCGACTTATGACCACAATTGAGCCCAACATTTCTGATGCTATGTGAGACATTTATTAAGTGAATTTTGCCCCTTTTACAACCTTTCTTGCCACAGTTGTTAAGTGAATTACTGTAGCTGTTCAGTTAATGACATGGTTGTTAAGTGAATCTGGCTTCCCCATTGACTTTGCTTGACAGGACGATCACATGACCCCAGGACACTGCAGCCATCATAAATACGAGTCAGTTGCCAAGCGTTTGAATTTTGATCATGTGACCATGGGGATGCTGCAACGGTTGTGTGAAAAACTGTCAGAAGTCAATTTTTTCAGTGCCACTGTAACTTTGAATGGTCACTAAATGAACTGTTGTAAGTCAAAGAATACCTGAATTCAATCTTGATGATCACATTTCTTCTTTTCCCTGTGGTATTTATTGGGCAGCCAATAAATTTAATAAATAAATAAATAAGCTGTTCCCCATGTATTTCAAGTGTGCTGCACAATTTTGCTAAACAGGGATTTCAAGAGATGTAGTAGAACATCTGTCTGAAATAAAATATATTGTTTTTATTTATATTTCACATTTCTAAACTGCCCATCTCCCTTAAAGAAGGACTTATTGTTGACAAAATCTTGCAAGATTTGCTCTCGGGGCAACTTTTGGGAGACTATTGCTCCATATTCTGTTTTAAGAAAAATAGAATTGATGATGACTGCCTTAATTATACTTTCCTTAGGCACATATTTTAAAGAAGAGTGTAGATAGTCCTCCTTGATAAATTAACCCTAACCCTAACCTTATTGAAAGGATCTGTTTCATCTTCTGATCTTCACTACTATCTGAACCCATCATATCATGTTCTCCTCATGGAGGCCTGAAAAATTCTGAAGAAAGTTGTTATTGAGTAGGATTGATTAGCTTTATCAATCGTGTGGCTAAAGGAGGAAGTGAATGAAGAACTTAAGGAACTGCAAGAAACTCAATACATCAATTTGTATTAGACTGTTAAACCAAGAACACTGTATATTAGATATATTTGCCTGTAACATTTAAATGTCACTTTAGTTTGCAGAAGAACATGTGTGTGGTTATGGATTATTTCCTGTCCATTTCCCTCAGTACCCTCTGATATAGCTATAGATGGCCAAAGTTTATTTTATAATTTATTTCTAGTTATGATACCAAATATTGATTTTTAAGTCAACAAAGGTCATTCATAACACTCCCCTAGTTTTTGTAGTATATTTTCCCACCTGATTTACTATACAAAACACTGTTCAGTAGCTCTTCTACCAAAATTCCTTGGCAAGATATGCTTATTTTTCATTCAATCCAGTAGTTTCCACTACAAATGTCTAGCATATAATTTTCTGATTATGCCAAGCAGACCAATTGGGTAATAATTAATTGGATCAGACTCACCCCCCTTTTAAATGGTGGCTATAATAGTGGTCCTCAGTCTTCCCAAATAATTACTGTTGTCCAGAGAGGTAAGCAGATATGTGCCTAAAATTAGTAATCTTTAATCTACTCCAGAGGTCTACAGTCCCATACAATTTTGCCAAGTTTCAATTCTGCAAATAATTTATATACTTTAGAGTGACAGGAGCCCTTGGTCCACGGATCTGATCTAAGATTAGGAATACACCTAGGATCCTATTCAGCTGCTGATTTAGATAAACATTTTTGTCTTTTTCTGCTTCAAATATGGAAGAGAGTGCTTCTTTCTTTGCTCCCTGAATAACTTGAAATCATTTGCCAGAATCTGAATTATTTTTTTTTGCCAAAATTTAATAAGTGGGTAAATAACACTGGATTATCAATATATCTGTTCAACCTATAGTTTTTTTTTTTAAAAAAATAATGCTTATTAAATCAACATTTTGATGCTTGGCACTGATTATCCTGTTTCTCACTAGGAAAGACAATTTACAAGCTGTAGTAGATTTGATACCATAAGACAGGAACAATTTTCAAGTATTAGTATATCTGTGCAATAATTGTCTAATCTCTAGGTCTCTTTTATTCTGATATAACCATTTTCAGCCTGCATTGCAAAGGCACTTCAAGATGAATAACCCCTTCATAGAAATTCATAAATATCAAACAAAAACAAAACTATGGAAAGCTTGTCACATCCTATTTCCAGAAGCTTTATTAGTTAACTCTTTCAATAATCCAATAAGTATGAGTGGTCACACTTCAGATGGAAAGTACATGAATTATGCCATTTACAATATAAACTCAGGTCTACTATTCTGGCTATTGAACTAGAAACAACTATAATTTCATTCTTGATTTTTAGATTGGATAGTTTACCCTGAGTCTATACCTTCTTGATTGGAAATTATTCTATGAAAGTGTGCAAAAGTGTGCAAAAAAAAGCCTAAGATCCATCTACTTTTGTTTGCTTCAGTGTTTGACACACAGCATTATTTGTAACAGTAGCAGAAATTGTGTTTTCCTAAAACCAAGCTCAAACTTCCCTTCTTGGTGTAAACCTCAGCTTGGGAGTCCATAGATTTGATAGGTTAATGATTCAAAAGTCTATTAACTTCATAACTAAGCAGTTCAGGAGGAATACAGCCTATATACTGTGCTCCATAATGGCAGTTATTAAAAGATTAGAATCATGGTTTCAGCTGTTAATTGGCATAGCATTTATTTATGCATATTTCCCTTGAGGGAAAGAATATACATTAATTACCATCAGGCTCTCTTAGGTTGACCTGGATCTGAGCAAGTCAAATACATGAAGGCCAACTATGGAAGATTGTAGTTCTGTTGATGTCAAGAAGCTCATGCTCCTCTTTGTCCATCCTTTTTTTGATTCTTTACTCAAAGTGGGTCCTTCTCAAATTTCATGCTTCAAAGAGATTGGAGAAAAATCCCTATTTTTATTTATCAGAAGAATCAATGTATAAGAATGCATGTTCCAAAGCACTGTTGATATTACAGAATTTAAACTGCAAATTAAAAGATAAAATTTGCAGGTGAAGAACCAGCCTTCATTTCCATGCTTTTTATGAAAGGTTTTTTTTTCACCTTGCCCATTGACTTGATATATATCTGTATCTATTTCGCAATTAAACCTGTATTTATAAACAGAGTGCTTGTCTTATAATGTACTGATTGAACAGATTGAGACTGAGAATTTAGCGCGTTTGCAAACAAGAGAGCTGAAAGCTTTTAAAGCAGGGGTCCTCAACCCGCAGGCCTCGGACAGCCGCCAGTCCTTCGCACATTGGGAACTGGGTCATGCAAGTGAGAGAAGCTTCATCAGTTCATTTGCAGTATCTAGGTAGCATGAGAAACCATGCCCTCCCCCCCCAGTCCATGGAATTTTTTCCCCTGCAGAACCGGTCCCTGGTGCCCCCAAAGTTGGGGAGTTGCTGTTTTAAAGGATAATTAATGTTGTAGTGAGGGTGGGGGCAGCAAATCACATTTTAGCAATAACAAAGGCTTAAGATAACTCAACGCCCCCAAATCTGAGGGCTCACACTGCTTCCCAGGACTGCATTACCAGCTTTCACACACTCAGCCAGCTGAGCTCCTGAAAACAAAGAAACAAGTGTCAAAATCCAGTATAACTAATGTGCTATCGTCTGCCATATCATCTTCCAATGCCAATGAAGTAAATCTGGATGCACCTCATGTATGTTGACTTTAATTTCCAGAACTCTTAGCAATGGCTACAGTGGCAGGGACTTCTGGGAACTGACCAAGGAAGGCAGCAATAGCCCACCTTCTTTGCCACGATATGGTCGATGTAGAAAGAAAGGATCCTTACTGTTATTCACATGGCCAAAATCAAAAATATATTAAACCCTCTTAAAAATATCAAAAGCCAAAAACAATAGGCATCAATCAAAGTAGAAGGGGATTTAATATGTAAGATAGTCTTAAGAGAAATGAAGCAGTTCATACACTGAGAAACCAAGAAGTAGTCAACAGGAAAGTACACATATTTAGGGCTATCAAATCTGGGCTGCCAAATTCCAAAAACACACCATAGCACTTTCAGTTTCTCTTTGCAGCCATGTCTCAGAGGTGCTTTTTCAAAAGGCAACTGGACTTCCTTTGTTTTTCCTTGAAGATGTTTCCCTTCTCATCCAAGAAGCTTCTTCAGTTCTTCTTCAGCTTCTTCAGTTCAGAACTGAAGAAGTTTCTTGGATGAGAAGCAAAATGTCTTCAAGGAAAAACAAACAAAGTCCAGTTGCCTTTTGAAAAAGCACTTCTGGGACACCCATGACCAGGATGAGAATCTCCATAGACAATTTGCAGACACGAATGTTCTCTGGATTTTTTTCAAATCAGATCTAATACCCTCAGCCAAGAGAAGTTTAAGAAGCCAGAGGAAGTTTTGGAGAATGAATAAAGGTGGTTCTGATGTCTGAGTGTGGGAATTCGATCCCGGGGTCCAGCGTCTGCTGGACGGACCAGTGGTTGTGGGAATTTGATCCCGGGGTCCAGCGCCTGCTGGACGGACCAGTGGTTGTGGGAGTTCGATCCCGGGGTCCAGCTTCTGCTGGACGGACCAGTGACGTACGTCAGCCTGGGCCAACGGACCTCGCGTTTGGTAGATAGGAAACACACGGACAACATGTTTCTTCAGGTTGAGTCAGCAAGCGAGAGCCCAGAAGGATCTGCGTGCTTCTCTTTTATTGGCATTTTGACATCATAGCAGGAGGTTCATAAAGGGCGGGTTTAGCCAGGAAATGAAACTTAAAAGGCATACCTTAACTTAACTCAGGAAATGGAAACTTAATAAGGCATAAAGAAACCTTAACTTAACTTAGGAAATGGAAACTTAATAAGGCATAAAGAAACCTTAACTTAACTTAGGAAATGGAAACTTAATAAGGCATAAAGAAACCTTAAGCTATTGAAATGGTTGCAACATCTCCACTGTTTTTATTTTTTAAAGTTCAATCTCTATCCTACTCGTAGCCATCATCTGCATCCTCCGAAACAGAAGAGGGCAACTCCATAAGAATGCGAGATTCTTGCTTGGAGGCAAGAGCCACCATGGCTAAGTCTGATTCAGTATCGGAACAGTTGGAGTCCGTGTCAGACAGTGTCAGTAGGGCAACCTTTTCAAAGGGGTGGAATTTGGGTTTCAAGGGTTCATATATATTGTTTGAGGCAAGCATAACATTAATCTTAGAAAGATTAGAATCCAAACCATTCAAACGATCCTTGAGAAATTGCAAAAGGCGTGAAAAAACACATGGGCCAATCATACATAATATAAGCAAAATTATACAAGGTCCTAAAATAGCAGAAAGCAATGTAGTAATCCAGGGAGAGAAATTAAACATGCTTTGATACCAGGATAGTTGGGAGAACCTTTCCTGTTCCCTGTCTTTTAATCGTTTGCGTAACTCATTCATAGAGTCGCCCACAATGCCAGATTGATCAGAATAAAAACAACATTCTTCTTTTAAAGCTACACATGTTCCACCTTCCTTTAAAAATAAAAGGTCGAGGGCACGCCTATTCTGCAAAGCTACTTCAGCAAGAGACGACAAAGAAGTTTGAAGGGCAGAAATTGAAATCTCAATGCGGGAAAGATCATCATCTATTTCTAGACTAAGTTTTTGTATTTGTTGTTGATTAACAATCAAAGCCGCAGCTCCAGTGGCTGCTCCTGCAGCACCTAACCCTAAAAGGACTGAAAGGGTTAGAGCTGTAACTATTTCACGTTTGGCACGTAGGTGGTATTCCGGTGGTTCCATAAGGGAAACAAAATCAGAGAGGGAATAATAAGTGATTCTAGGGATTAAGCGTAGCTGAATACAAAAGGCTTTTTGTTGTATAAGGACATCCCCTGATACACAGGCTGTGGCACCTGTAGAGCAAGCCCAGATGGAGTTGTTGCCGGGGATGAAGAATTGGCCCTTTAAGCTGGCAGAGATATTACCATTACTCAAGGTAAAAAGAGAGTTATAACCTGCCGTATTTACACTGCCCGATCTTTTCTGGGTGAGCCAAACATCACATTGGTATTTGCCAGTGGTGATATTAGCACAATATTGAGAATAATTTGCAGGAATGTTTCCCAAGCAACAACCATGTCCCGTAATAGAAGTAATGGTAATAGACGTTGAGTTCCATCTGCAGGAATCATCTTTTGTAGCATTCTTAATAGGTTCAATAGAGCCAACGGCGTCATAAAAGGGCGGAGTGGCTGATAGACAGAGCCAACAGTGGTCGGTTTGTGAAGAAGAATTAACAGCACTTTTTAGCAAAAAGGAAGAAGCATTGACAAGGTTAATCAAGGGATTAGGCATATTATGTACAACGGACTGTAAAAAAACAGGTTGAATGCTTTTGTTAGGACCTATAGGAGGGGAATGTGGTGACTGGATTGTGAGACGAATGGAAAAAACTCTGCCGTCGTCTTCAGAACCGCTCCATTCTCTACCACCCCAAGAATATCCGACAACCCATTGCTCTGTAGTCAAAGTCTTTCCTTGGGATGTGAAGGTAATGTTCATTGGATTTTTCCGCTCACCACAACAATGCAAATTAGAAGGGCAGGAAGAAGAAGGGGGTTTGCCATTACTACGGGTAATGGCGATATAATCATTTGAGCAAGGGGCAGTCCAGGATATAGCGCCCGTAGAAACACAAGACCATGAGGCACAGTATTTATCCAATAAAGTGCCACATTGATATTTTTCCTCAGGTGTCTTTGGTTCGGGACAAAAATACAGGTCCCACCATGTTGCTTCTAGTGGAGAAGGTGTGCACGAACCTTGTTTGTCCCATTTGTTAGTTTGGAGAAATTTTGAAGCAAATTTATTGACCCCGGTACCCATTTCGGCAAAGTCAAAATGTAAGATAGGGAACCAGGGCCATATTGTGTATTTGGAGATTTGGAATAATACCTGATTTTCAAAGTCACGAACAGTCCATGTGTAGTTGAGAGGTCGATGAGGATTAGGATCAGGAGATCGCCGTCGTCGAGAGTGAATGATGCGTTGGTGTGAGCGAGGTTGCTTTGTGAAATGAAAGTGTTGTAAGTGAGGTGAGGTAAAAGTACGGGCGGCCAGGTCTAGGAAGGAGCGGGGATGAGGAACAAAGTTGTAGGCAAGTAAACGAGGAGACAAAGGAGGTTTTGCATAGCTCGCCACTGATGCGAGTTCAAAAGAATGTGTAGTATAAGTACCATAGGATGAAAATCCAGACACATAATAGCGCCCCGTAGTCTCAGGGGTCACAAGAATAGCAAGAGTTATGTGACAAGGGTAATGAGCATAGGTGAGGGAAATGGAGATGGTGGAAGAGGAATGCCACGATTAGGATACTGAGAAAACACAAAGGGACAAAAGGATTGACCTCGGTCATAACAATGAAAAAGGGCAGTAGTATTGAGATCAAGAAAAGAAAAAACAGGACCACAATATAGGCCTTTATGAAAATTTAGAGGAATTCTCAGGTGCTTTGTCATCATGGGAAGGTGCAGTGTGGACATCATGGGGAAGGAACTTGTCAAGAGTGTCATCAAAAGCAGGGTCCACATGATTGATGCAAAAGTGTTGGACCCCTGGACAATATGGGTGGTGCAATAGGCAGTTGTTACACCAATAACACACGTACATCCACACTCACAAAGGCAATGATGGCACATCCGATGGAGTTGGTGGGTTGTGTGGAGTGATGAAATATGGGCGAATACAACGAGCAGGGACCCACAAAACTCTGTCGGGTAGTTGAACTGCAGCGTAGCCTCTTCCCCAGGTGATGAGTTCGGCTGGACCTTTCCAAGTTGGATCCGGGAGCTGCCTGTAGTATACAAGTGGTCTTGAAGTTGGGACAACAGGTTTAGTAAAGTGTCGAGACGCAGCAGACAAAGAAGGAGTGCCAGTGAGGTTTAAAAAATTGAGAGTATACAGACAAACATTTAACACGTTTTGCAGTGCCAGGAGGTTTGGGGGGCATAAGCCCTTGGACCCCATATAACGATCTAATGCATTTTTTAAAGTTTAATTTGCTCGCTCAACAATAGCCTGCCCTTGGCTATTGAAAGGAATTCCAAATTTGTGGACAATGGACCAGTGATGACAAAACTGTGAAAATTGTGAGCTGACATAAGCTGGGCCATTGTCTGTTTTTAATATTTTTGGACATCCCAGCACTGTAAAGGTACGAATACAGTGATTAATCACTTGTTTTGCAGCTTCCCCTTTTTGTGGGGTTGCCAAAATAAATCCGGAGAACGTATCTACTGTAACATGTAGATATTTCCACGGGGCAAATGGAGGATATTGAATTACATCCATTTGCCAGGTATCACAGGCTTCAGTGCCTCTAGGGTTAACGCCCTGTGGGATACCTTTAGACTGTAGGCTACAGGTTGGGCATTGTTGAATTATGGCTGTAGCTTCAGCCAGTGTTATACCAAATTGTTTCATTAAGGCCTTCTTATTTTGATGAAAATAGCTGTGACTTTCCCCCGCTGTCATGGAAGCTGGCTGTGGAACTTTGATGACAACAGGTAAAAGTTTGCAGGCTTCGTCGGCCATATGATTCCCTTCTCGAAGAAATCCTGGTAAATGTTGGTGACTTCGAATGTGTGCTAGAAATAAGGGATGGACACGATCATGTAATAGTGTTTGTAGTGAAAGAAAGAGTTTCATAAGGACAGGTGGAATGGAGGGAGACAGATAAGAATCAAAAATGTTGTGAGTGATATGGGAAACATATAAGCTATCTGTAATGATGTTTAAAGGTTGTAAAGAAAAGGAGCTTAAAGCCAAAATAAGAGCAGCTAGTTCTGCTTGTTGAGCTGATTGTTGAGGCGAAGTTTGCGTTTTGTGCCATGTTCCATTGTATTGCCAAGTACAAGCACCATATGTTTTTGAACCATCAGTAAAAATGGTAAGACAGTCCTTAAGGGGTGAAGGAGCAATAGGAGAAGAAAAGGAAATAGGGACAGTCTTGACAAGTTGTAAGCGAGGATCTGCGGGCAAATGACATGAAATATGCCCATGCCAGTTTAATTTTTTGTCAGATATTTGAACAAGAATGGCAGTGAATAGAGAAGGTGTTGATAAAATCGCAAGGGAAAAAGTGTGTTGTTCAAGACACGGTCGACCCAAGTGGTCTGCAGTATTGAATTTATATGTTGGAGAGTGGTGTGATGAACATCAGTAAGATGTAAAGTGTCAGCAGGGTGTTTAAGTATAGCTAAGGCTTGAAAAAAGGGAGAAAGAACAGCCGTGGTAAGAGAAAGATAAGATCGTGCCCAATTAAGTGTTCCTAAATATTGTTGAAGCTGCACTAATGTGGTATCCTTCTCTAAAAAAATGTGAGGAAAAATGGGTGTTGAGTGAGAAGAAAGAAGTTTGTGACCCAGATATGAAAAAGGTTCCAATTTGATCAAATTCCATTCAGATGAAACAAATTTTCATGAAATAGGAAAAACATTTACAAATCTAAGCAAAACAAATCAGTCATTTCTTTTGGTTGATGGATGTATATGTCTAACTAAACAATTTAAAACTCAAAAATTTGCAAAAGAATTGCCCAACAATTACTGCCTCCTCTTTCGAGTAAAAAAAATAGCAAGCTGAAACTGCAAGAGTGGGCATCAAATTTCACATCCACCCCCCTTCCTCAACCCAGACTTCTAGGCAGAGGAAGAAGAAAAAAAATAGTTAAAACGAACAGCTGCCCCCCCTCCTCTATCTGCCCTTCCTTCGCTCTTAAAACAATACAGCCAGCGAAAAACGAAAGAGGCAGGAGGGGGGGGGGAAAGAAAAAGAAACTTTACAAAAATCTCACCACCAAAAAATTCACATGCATTCACATGTATAAATTCTTTTATACCTCTTCCATAAAACTTTACACATGCAAACTCATGCCATTGCGTTCCCATGTTACAACAATAAAAACTACAGTTTTACTGTTCCTTTCACAGCGTGGGATGGGTGGAAGGGTGAGGGCTAACACACACACATTTACACCAGCAAATTAACTCATTCACTTCCATTCTATTTGCTTACACCATTTCACATACAAATATTTCAACATATATTTTCCAAGCAAACTTTTTATTTTTAATTAAGGCCTTTTTGTTTGTTGTTATCAAAGAGGGTTTTGACCCTTTTCCAAGTCTTGGAAATAACACAGAACAACACAGACAGACATATATACACAAATACCATTAAAACAACATTTATTTAGACATATGGCTTGTCCTGCAAGAAGCGAGAAAATCATGAGATGATTCCAACCAAACATGTGGTTTTTATAGGGCCCTTTAACCATCTCCTATTTTTCTCACCATTCCAAGTCCAAGCGTAACGTTCTAGGAGTTAAACATATATAAAACAAAACACACACATCAACACAAAGCACCACCAGACATTGTCTGACAGGGTTCAAACTTTAACAGATTACAAAAGAGTTTCAAAACATTCCAATTGTTCAAAACGCATTGCAGAGGAGTGCAGTTTGAGTTAATTTATATCTCTAAATTGTTCTGAAAATTTATTGTTTGGTCTACCTCAAAATAGTTTGATGAAACGGAAGCATTGAGTGCGGTTGCAAAACTCTGCAGAACAGGATACAGGGTTGCCTGTTTCTGTTTTGGAGGAGAGAGAGAAGGATATAGTGAAGAGGGGGGTTCCTTTGGCTGTGCCGACTTTGGAGCGTCCTCCGCAATAGACACAGGTTGAGAGGAAGGGTCTGGGGATAGACAGTTGTTCCGTTAACTTTTTGCAAACAATTTGCCTTTCTGACTAAAGAGGAAAGTTCATCCACATGCTTGGACAGAACTCTGGAAAGCGGGGTGTCCATACTTACGATTGATCAAGCCTTTACCAGGTGCGTAAATACAGGAGCCAGAGCAGCGTTTCCCTAGACAGAGAACACGCCGTGGAGTGAATCACGTCGTGGAGTGAATCACGTCGGGGTCACCAGTTGTGGGAATTCGATCCCGGGGTCCAGCGTCTGCTGGACGGACCAGTGGTTGTGGGAATTTGATCCCGGGGTCCAGCGCCTGCTGGACGGACCAGTGGTTGTGGGAGTTCGATCCCGGGGTCCAGCTTCTGCTGGACGGACCAGTGACGTACGTCAGCCTGGGCCAACGGACCTCGCGTTTGGTAGATAGGAAATACACGGACAACATGTTTCTTCAGGTTGAGTCAGCAAGCGAGAGCCCAGAAGGATCTGCGTGCTTCTCTTTTATTGGCATTTTGACATCATAGCAGGAGGTTCATAAAGGGCGGGTTTAGCCAGGAAATGAAACTTAAAAGGCATACCTTAACTTAACTCAGGAAATGGAAACTTAATAAGGCATAAAGAAACCTTAACTTAACTTAGGAAATGGAAACTTAATAAGGCATAAAGAAACCTTAAGCTATTGAAATGGTTGCAACATCTGAGCTCTTTAATCCAGAGGATACCAAACAGCTATTCAAGATAGCACAGTTTCATACATTAAGTTGATAAATAGAATTCAAAGTAGTGTATACCCTTGACTAACTGACCCCCACAACAATTATCCTGTGAAGTAGATTAGGCTGAGAATAAGTGATTGTTCTAAATTATCTAGTGAGCTTTCACAACTGAAGATAGATTTGATGTCTTTGGTCCTATTCTAGCACTAGAACCACTAAATCCCAGTGACTGACATTGGGGCAGGGCCCAAAGGTTAATAAATATAAAAAAGAAAAAGAAAACCCAGTACACTAGTCAGGCAGAAGGAAACTTTTATATATGAATATGCTATTCTCTTAGGAAAAAGGGTATTGACTTGTATGGTAATTGTACCAACATGTGCTGTAATGCACAAAGACCCAATTTTTCTACTTTAAGAGTTACATTCTGTGCGATGCAGGGAGGGGGTGGGTAGGGGTGGGAGTGTCCAAAGAGAGGTCCAAAAGATTCCTCAAGGAATTATGTTCTTAATAAGGGCTTAGATAAAGTACATACAATACATAGGAATAAATAAGGTTAATGGATACTACCATTGGAATTATATTCACCAAAGTGTCATTTCCATAAGAGGTGACTCTGTGGACAGACACATCAATATATTTTTCTTAGCAATAGTTTAGAACTGTCCTGACATTCTCTTCTCTTGGTATAGTTTTCTGACCTCCAGTATGACTAGCAAACCTAGTTGTTTCCCATCCGAGTACAAACCAGATCTGATATTGCTTAGTTTTTTTTCATGGTTGCTCAAGGTAGGCTAAGTGATGCCACAAAGCACTGTTTCTTATCTCAGCATTGGCTCCTCTTAAACAGCTGTCCACAGTATCTCACCTGCATTCACTTGGAGCCAATGGACAGCTTTTCCTTCCAGCAGCTCCCACTCGTCTTTCTGCTCTGCAGCATTCAAATGAAGCCAGAGAATAGCCAGCACTGTTGCCCATATATCTGGGGCCACCTGAAAGCAATGGTGGGAAAAAGACTCTGAATGAGCCTTACATATTATTCCTGTACAGGTATGCATAATGTTTGGCCAAATGATGTTTAGTAACTATTTAACAACTAAATATTATTGTAAATGCAGGCTGTTGCAGAGAATACAGAATAGTGTGTTGAAGAAGGTAATGGATACCATAGTTTTCATTGATAATAGTTAAATTCCATATTTTCCATTGAATGATGACCTTTCCAGCACTGTTTATTATTCGATTCCTGTTCCATTCTACGTCCTACCATAGAGAAATCTTTGCTTAATCATCTGAATGCTCTATATTATATATGAAATCTTGAAGTTAAGATGCTAGAGGCTTTAGGGGAAGAGACTGCATTAGATGGTTCTGCCCTTCCTGTCCCCATCATGGCAAAATCAGAGATTAAGTGCAGACTAAGCATGCATTGGCTTGGCTTCTCACCTATTTTGACACCTCCCAAGTTCACAGAAATGCTGTTTTACCCTCTATCAATATCATGACATTTTTAGTAACAGCTTAGTTCAAGTTCTGGAATTTAATGCCTTCCAGACCTTTTTGATCACAGTACATCTGGAGGGTTCTAAGATGTGTAATATAACCCTAATCCTGTATTCCATTCCTCCGAACTGTATAGCCTTTTCTAATCATAAAATGCATTCTTGCAAACAAATGAATCCCACCTGCAGTAGATGCCACAAAGTCTCCACAGACTTACACGGGCTGGTATTGTGCCTGAGATCTCAGCCTCACTCAGGTCTAGTATGGTGGCTAGGGGAGGCCCATGAGGCCAGGAGATTGGGAACCACTGTTGTAGACCACTTTTCATTTTCCATCTTCAACAATCCAATTGATTCATCCACTTATCTACCTTTAAAGTACCTTAGCGCTCTCGATGCATGATAGTGAGCCAAAACTGGTACCCACGATGGTACCCATGCTGCCAGAGCGATCCAGTAGGAAGATAAACTCTCCAGGAACATGCTGACCTGCTTTGGCAGCTAGAATGTTGGGGTACAGGCTTAGCAGGAGGGCTGGGTCCGCCATCAGTGAACCTATATATTGCAGGAAGAAAAGCAGTCAGTAGGCATTTCAGTCAAGGCAGGACTCCTCCAATTCTTAGGACTTCCACTTCGGCCATGATAGCTTATGCCAAAGATGAAGAACCCGTGTTCCTCCATATGTTGCTGAGTTGCATCTCTCAGCATCCTTCACTGATAGGCAGGCTAAAAGGGATTGCTGAGTACTGTAGTGAAGAGGCATAAATTCCCCCCTTTGCCTTAAACTTTGCTGGGGCAGCTCCAGATTTCCCAGCCTCTAAAATGGCACTGGTCTTGTGAACATCTTTATAATATATCAGCAGTTCCACATCAAGTCAAATTGGTGCCCTTTAGCCAAGAAGACCTTTGGGAAGATAAGTGAAACCAAAGTGCTTGCAGGTTGCAGTTCTAACCCTGCTGTAGACCCCAGGCCATGAATTCTCAAAGTAAGTGCTATGCTAAGTCGCTAAGATGCTACAAATGCTGCCTTGCCTTAAGTCTTCCATTAAGGGAGGATCCCTTTTAATTCTGATAGGAGCACTGACAGGAGCAGATCACCCAGATCCCTAGCCATGTGGCCCACTCTAAGAGGACTTTCAGAGGACCTGTTCATTTTTGCAAGGTCATGTACTCTTTGTGAGAAAGACCATTTATAAAACCTGGTGTTCTCCCATTTGCATAAGCCTTGCTTTCTGGGAATGATGGGACTGGTAGCAATACATATCCAAAGACTACCTGATTGGGGAACAAGCACCTGGGAATCTTCTGGCCAAGTATAGTCAGTCCTTGGAGCCCTAAATAACATCATCAAGGCATGTGAGTGAGGGATTTGCTCATTATTTCTAAATAAATAATATGGATTATTTATGTACAAATAATTATTTGGGAAACCATGTACAAGTAGCCCTTGACATGACCACAATTAGGTCATAATCTCAGTCATTGAGCAAGACCCCCGTATGACTGCTTTGCTCATTGGCTACAATCCCAGCAGAGAGACACTTGTGTGCAGCCTGCACTGGTCCTGCCCATGGCACTCTTCACTCCTTTCCTTATCAAGCTGCTTCTCTGCTCAGGAGCTGAATGTCTCTCCTGCCAAACTCCAAGCAGGATTTTCAGCCCCTGAAGAAAGAGACATTTGTGCAAGGCTTGCGCTGGGCCTCTCCTATCCATCAGGCACCCCACACTTCTTGTCTTACCATGCAGCCTCTCTGCTTAGATTTTGATCCCCTCTCGTCTCTGGGGACAGAAAGAACTGTTTGCCAAAGGAGTTCAGTTCTCCTTGGGTGCAAGAATGCAGCTCTTTCAGCCAGCATTTATAGACCAGAGGGAATCCTTTGGGCAGATGCAGCAGCTTGCAACTACTGACTTTCTGGGAAAGGTAGTAGAGAAGATTCCAAATGACACTTACATGATTAGAAAGTACTTGGCAACTGGTTGTAAGTGTGAATAGGTTGTCATGCACCTAGACAGTGATCACATGACTGCTGGGGTTTTGCAATGGCCAGAGATACTTTATGGCTGTAAAGCATCCTTTCTAGGCTATCTTAATTCTAAACCATCATTAAATGAAGAGTTATTAAGTTGAGGATTATCTGTAGCTCTACTTTTCAGCAGACCAATTTTTTTCAGCAGTTCTAAAAGGAACTGCATCTGGCAGCTCCTATGCATTTAGAGCCCTCTATTGGGGCAGCAGCACCATTGCTTTTCAGCATCAGTCTTAATGCCACATCCTATTTCTGTTTTTTTCTTCTAAAAGTCAGTTCAAATGGTGTGAACAATCCTGTATTTCATTTGGCTGTTAGGTTCATACAGGTTACAGGTAGTCCTCGACTTACCATAGTTCGCTTAGTGACTGTTCGAAGTTACAACTGCACTGAAAAAAGTGATTTATGGCCATTTTTCACACTTATGATCATTGCAGCATTCTGAAGATCACGTGATTTACATTTGGATGCTTGACAACTCACATTTATGATGGGTTGCAGGGTCCTGGGGTCATGTGATCACCTTTTGCAACCTTCTGACAAGCAAAGTTAATGGGGAAACCAGAGTCACTTAACATTACTAACTAAACACTTACTAATTAGTCACTTACTAATTGAACAACTGCAGTAATTCACTTAACAAATGTGGCAAAAAAGTCGTAAAATTGGACAAAACTTACTTAACAAACTTCTCACTTAGCAACATAAATTGTGGTCTCAGTTGTGGTCATAAGTTGAGGGCTACCTGTACTGATGTGGTGTGCAGGTGCTGAAAAAATACTTTTTTACCCAAAGTTTCTCCCCACCAAAATCTTTAGGTCCTAAGCAGCCTTACCTGGACAGCAGTGCAATCCTCCGACATATTTTGTATAAGACTGCATTTTGAAACCACCTGATTGATGCTATAAGGGGACTCCACCTTGGCGCTGAGGCTGAGGGTGTAGGGCAGAGCTTCTGTAGACACTCGTGGTATCTGCTGGGTAACGGTGCCCCCTTCTGAGCCTGGTAAGAGATAAGGGATTCCTGGGGATAGCTGCCTGAATCTGGGGGCAGCAGGACACCACCTGAAACAAGAAAGTGGCACTGTGGTGCTGGGATTATTAGCTGGACCAAGACAGGTTCAGAGCCCTGTATGGCCACAATTCTCAATCTGATTTTGGATCCCAGCAGATGCTTTACTTGGACTTCAAAGCTAAGCAGGGAGGGATATATTTACTACTTGGCTACCATGGAAGAAATCAATGGGAAATCACTCCTGCCAAGAAAAGGAGGTGTCCATGAAGTCACAAGGAATCCTGCTCAAATTGAAGAATGTGTTATCTTGTCCTAGTCTCTCAGCCTGCAAACCCAGCCTACTTCGTGAAGATGGTGTGAGAAGAGGAAGGGAAGAAAAGCACTTTATATCAGTATTTCTTTTTAATTTGGAAAGGAAAATAATGGGATGTGATAACTGAAGGTCTCTGAATTCTTTGCACCTTCTTATACTCATTTGGCGGGCACCATCTTGCAAAAGTCTGGTCTAGTAACTGCACACCATTTTGAGCTCTATCCATTAATAAAAATAAAGAAAATGGTAAAATTAAATGGAAAGGATCAATGGCAGCATGCTTCCTTCTCAAGCTTCTTACTTCAAGAATTTATTGTTCTAATGGCAAACTATAGCTGTGTTTGCACAATGTGACTGAAACACTGTTACTTGCACATCCTCAAAGAATGTACAGAACATGTTGACCCATATGCAAGTATCATACATTATGCCTTCATGTTTTGTATGAGTCTAGCCATTATTACTGGTTTTTAGGATGAAGTTTAGTTAATTGTCCCAGTGCGTGACACCATTGAGCAGGGACGGGGGCTTATTATTATTATTATTATTATTATTATTATTGTTGTTATTGTTATTATTAATTATAATAATAATAATAATAATAAAGTTGGAAGGGACCTTGGAGGTCATCTAGTCCAACCCCCTGCTCAGGCAGGAAACCCTATACCATTTCAGACAAATGGCTGTCCAGTCTCTTCTTAAAAACTTCCAGTGTTGGAGCATTCACCACTTCTAGAGGCAGATTGTTCCATTGGTTAATTGTTCTAACTGTCAGGAAGTTTCTCCTTAGTTCTAGGTTGCTTCTCTCCTTGATTAGTTTCCATCCATTGCTTCTTGTCCTGCCTTCAGGCGCTTTGGAGAATAGCTTGACTCCCTCTTTGTGGCAGCCCCTGAGATATTGGAACACTGCTATCATGTCCCCTCTCGTCCTTCTCTTCATTAAACTAGACATACCCAATTCCAGCAACCATTCCTTATATGTTTTAGCCTCCAGACCTCTAATCATCTTTGTTGCTCTTCTCTGTACTCTTTCTAGAGTCTCAACATCTTTTTTACATCGTGGTGACCAAAACTGGATGCAGTATTCCAAGTGTGGCCTTACCAAGGCATTGTAAAGTGGTATTAATACTTCACGTGATCTTGATTCTATCCCTCTGTTAATGCAGCCTAACACTGTGTTGGCTTTTTTGGCAGCTGCAGCACACTGCTGGCTCATATCTAAGTGATTGTCTGCTAGGACTCCGAGATCCCTCTCACAGTTGCTACTATTGAGTAAGGTACCACCTACACTATACCTGTACATTTGTTTTTTCTTGTCTAAATGTAGAACTTTACTTTTTTCACCATTGAATTTCATTTTGTTAGATAGCGCCCAGTGTTCCAGTTTGTTCAGATCCTCCTGTATCTTAAGCCTATCTTCTGGCTTGCTTTGGAGGCCTTGCTTTGGGGGCTCCATGCTGGACTTGGGAATATAGTTGGTTACCTTCAGGAACAGAGTGGGTGTTCAGGACAGCTGGCAGGACAAAGCGGACGGCACCATCTGGTTCCACAGCTAGTGCTTGAACGTAGCGCAGTTTCAGTGTGGCCTCCCCACCAGGAGGAAGATTGCCCAGGTTTCATGTGAAAATGTCACTGGTATTTTCTTCTCTCTCAAGAAGAAAAGCCTGGCGGCCTTCGCTTAAGGCATCTTTGAATTCTTGCACTGCCTGTGTTGGAGAAGAGGAGAAAAAGGCAGGAACAGGACAATAATAATAACAATACATTGCCCAACTCCTAGCAACTTTTTTTTTTTGTAATTTCATTGGTTTTCTATATTAAGAAAATTAGCAACACATTCAGGCAAGACAAAGACACTTTGATTTTAAAATTCTGGAACTAGAAAAAGTGCAACAGATCTGTCTTGCTTTGGTATATCCACTCAACCCTTTACAGCATTTTTGTATATAGGTAAGCCTTAAAAACAATAGGAAACTGTAAATAAAAGAGGGAAAATTATAGAAACAACATAGAAGATCATCTTAATGAGCTTTAATAATCAGGAAACAGTATATTCACCTTCATCCATGAGATATTAATCACAGTTTAGAACAGACACAATCATTCAAAGTATTTATCGAGTTATACATTATTAACAAATATTGAAAAGTATAAATAAGGATACATCCAAACAATGCATTTCAGTAAAGTAAAGGTAAATGTTGCGTTCTCTCAGAAAGACTTAATCTCTTAAATATTTTTTAAATGATGTTGCTGGGGGAATGACTCAGTAATGTTGAAGATATCTAACAATGATAATGGAAAAGGAGGGAGGGAAATGCAAGGGTAAACAAAAAGGAAAGCAAAATACGGATATATTACTTTCTAAAACCTAAGATGACCATGAACAAATACTGTAATATAAGCAGCCAGGAAGAAATGGAAAATAAATTAAGCAAGGAAAAATGAGAGCAGTAGCATTCACAGGCCTCCTAAGATCAGACTAAGAGCATAGTTCTTGGAAAATGAAATACTGTTTAGCAATTGGCAGCCTTCTTTCCAAATTGAAAAAAAAATATTCACCACTTAAAAACTGCTAACCATTGTAAAAATTAAGAAAACATACTAAGACCCACTAACGAAAGAATCTGTAAACATAAAAATTTAGACCAGCTGATTCTAAGAAGCAACATGTAGAATTCTAGACACATAATTTGGGTGCATAGATGAAATCTCTGTTGGCTCCACAAAAATGACCTCTAAATCCCTAAATGTTTTATTACTTTGTACCTGTTTCTTCTCTAGGACTTGGGCCTCAATCCGTGTCCCACCAATCAGATCCTCAAAGGCATAGACTGCAGCTTCATCATCCAGAGGGAAGACCAAAGGTGACCTCCACTGGATTGTCCTCCTCATTCTGGTAGTGGAGTTCTGATGCTACATCAGCTAGGAAACCTCGTGTAATGACATCCACAGAAATGCCTTTCAGAGGCACTGGGATGTGAAAATAGCAGAAAGAGGATGGTTAATTCAATATCTAGCCTGTCCTAGAGCAAAAAAACTGAACTCAAAGTTAATGCTAAAGATACCAAGACCACATTCATTGCAGGCACTGTACACACCTCTCCCCAAACCTCAAAGCCACCAAGTGATATACAAAACTTCATAATTATAGCTGGAAAGCACTTAATTTTTAAGCAGGATACAACTGGCTGTTTACTAACCAGTAATCATAGATACTCAATTTACCTGGCACATTAGAGGATGTGAGAAAGTCATATCTATGTGCAGCTGATGGCCACATATTGAGAGAATTCACCTGAGGAAGACAAAAAATATAATCCTATTTTTTTTTTATTCTGATTAATTTATTGAAGAAGACAGAAAAGACTTTGGGACAGTTTTCAGCTGAGTAATTTTCTTATGGCTTGTCTGGCTAATTCCAGATATAAATTGCTTTATTTATAGCCATTTGTGTTTTGCATTTCTGTCATATACTGTAGCTAGAGATTTGATGGGCACAAAACAAACTAGAAATAAGACAAGGAACAATCTATCTGTTTCACACAGCATTATACCACATCTATGATCAGGTAACTAACAAAGAAGGATAGTTTACTACTAGAAAACCATGGTTTACATTCTGACCCTGTACATATATCATGATAAATCAAAATAGTTTTGTTGGGACTTGTTTTTTCTTAAAATCTTTTTTTAAAGAAAGTATTGTGTTTTTATTCTTGTTCATTGCCAGAGCTCACTGGGGGATGGGTGGCTGTATAAATTTCTTGATATGAAACTAAATTAAAAAACAGGCTAGATCTTTTGAAGGATTTTAAAGGGGGAAAAAAGTAAGCAACTATAATATCACCGAACCATATCTGCAGAAGAGATATAAAGCCTACCTGTTTTGATACAATGATTGTTAAACGGAGGTAGCAGCCATTCACATGTCTCTGCAAGTATGGTTTGAAGATGCCTTGCTTGTTCTTTAAGGACATGTTGCATAATGCAGTCTATCTCATCTCCAGCCCATAGCTGAGGCAACCTAGCGTTATTTTTTCATTTCCGATTCAGAATTGTTTTTCTCTTGTCCTGACATGCAAATTTCTGGTACTTTGGTGGCAACTCTGGTGGTGATGCTATGGGTGCTAGGATCTGCCCACTTCACATTTACCATTTTCATCTGTTGCTGGCATGTCCCCTCATCTCTGGTCATTGCTGATTTTCCTTTATGGATTTTGACCTAGGCAGAGATCAGCCCTCAGGCAGTTGCCCATGTAATGTCAGGTGGGTACTTTGTAAAGTGCTGGGCACCACACACTGGGAGAGAGTCTCTCCTGCCTAATGCTTAATGCAAACCAAGGCATTTTTTAAAATGGTCCTTGGTCTCCCACAAAAGTGCCAGGCCTGTGTAAAAAAGTATCTCATCTGACATGCACAGGGAGAACTTCCTCCTGTTTCAGTCATTATCACACTATTGTTTGATCTACATTTCTCCTCAGGTTGACAAGATAAAGTTTCACTAGGTAGCTTCCATCATTTTATCCCAGTGGATCAGGCAGCTTCCACAGTAGTAATGGATGTAGGAGAAGAATTGCTTCCTAGTTAATCCAGTTTCATTCCACTGTCCAAGTTGCCTGTCAGTCAGGGCATTTCTCCCCAGACTGGCAAAAGAAGGGGTGGGGGATAAATGGCTTCTCTACTCCCTTCTTCTCCCTGCCTTCCTTACCACGAGAAAACAGAATGAGAGACCCACCACCATTCTTTATTGATCAGGCCGCAACAGTGATTTGCAGATAATGAACATTGTTTTTTCTTACCTATTTTATATTCCAAGTAAACATATTCATGGTGATACATTAACTTGGCTGAGTAAAGATAATAGATACCAAAATATACCCCCCACCATAATTTGAAAGGAAAAGTTAGCATTTGGTTTTTCTCATTTCAGGTCTATTGTAAGAATTAAAATACATGAAGGCAGATGAATCAATGATCAATGAATGAATCAAAACATATCAAAAATTATTTTATATATTATTCAAGCTCAGGTAGTTTTCTCCTGAAGCTTAGTGGGATAAATCTGAGAGCTCTGCAATCACTTTTATTTTTATGAATGGGGCTCTTGGCTTATTTGGTAGGACCTCTGATATCTATGTGGAGGTCACTATGTCAAAAATCCTTAAAAGATTTGTAACAATGTCATTGATACAGAACACCCTTTTCCAATTAGCTTGGATTCAAGAATGTTGGACTATAGAACAACTTTTACCATCTCCATCAACATCAGGTATACTACTGCGGGCAAGAATCCCTCAGAAGAAATGGAGTAGCCTTCATAGTCAATAAAAGAGTAGGAAAAGCAATACTGGGATACAATCCCCAAAATGACAGAATGATCTCAGTGCGGATCCAAGGCAAGCCATTCAATAGCACAGTAATCCAAGTCTATGCCCCAACCACTGGTGCTGAAGAGGATGAAATTGACCGGTTCTATGAAGCCCTACAGCACCTTATAGAATCAACACCAAAAAAAAAAAATGATGTCCTTATCATCATGGGGGATTGGAATGCTAAAGTAGGAAGCCAAAAATAAACGGAATAACAGGCAAGTTTGGCCTTGGAGTACAAAATGAAGCAGGGCACAGGCTGATAGAATTTTGTCAAGAGAATACGATGGTCATAGCAAACACTCTTTTCCAACAACCCAAGAGACGTCTCTACACATGGACATCACCAGACGGTCAACACAGAAATCAGATTGACTATGTGCTCTGCAGCCAAAGATGGAGAAGCTCTATACAGTCAGTAAAAACAAGACCAGGAGCTGACTGTGGCTCAGATCATGAGCTTCTCGTTGCAAAATTTAGGCTTAATTGAAGAAAGTAGGGAAAAACACTAGGCCACTCAAGTATGAACTAAATCATATCCCTGATGAATATACAGTAGAGGTGACAAATAGATTTAAGGAATTAGATCTGATAGACAGAGTGCCTGAAGAACTATGGACGGAGGTTCGCAACATTGTACAAGAGGTAGCAACTAAAACCATCCCAAAGAAAAAGAAATGCAAGAAAGCAAAATGGCTGTCTGAGGAAGCTTTGCAAATAGCTGAGGAAAGAAGGGAAGCGAAAGGCAAGGGAGAAAGAGAAAGATACACCCAATTGAATGCAGAATTCCAGAGAATAGCTAGAAGAGATAAGAATGCCTTCTTAAATGAACAGTGCAAAGAAATAGAAGAGAACAATAGAATAGGGAGAACCAGAGATCTCTTCAAGAAAATTGGAGATATGAAGGGAACGTTTCATGCAAAGATGGGCATGATAAAGGACCAAAATGGCAGGGACCTAACAGAGGCAGAAGAGATTAAGAAGAGGTGGCAAAATTACACAGAAGAACTATACAAGAACGAGCTTAGCATCCCTGATAACCACAATGGGGTGGTCACTGACCTCGAGCCAGACATCCTAGAATGTGAAGTGAAATGGGCCTTAGGAAAGCTGAGCAACAACAAAGCTAGTGGAGGTGACAGTATTCCAGCTGAGCTATTCAAAATCTTAAAAGACGATGCAGTAAAAGTGCTACACTCAATTTGCCAGCAAATTTGGAAAACTCAACAGTGGCCACAGGATTGGAAAAGGTCAGTTACATTCCAATTCCAAAGAAAGGCAATGCCAAAGAATGTTCAAACTATCGCACCATTGCACTCATTTCACATGCAAGTAAAGTTATGCTTAAAATCCTACAAGCTAGACTCCAGCAGTATGTGGATCGAGAACTTCCAGAAGTACAGGCAGGATTTCGAAGAGGCAGAGGAACTAGAGATCAAATTGCCAACATACGCTGGATCATGGAGAAAGCTAGGGAGTTCCAGAAAAACATCTACTTCTGCTTCATTGACTATGCTAAAGCCTTTGATTGTGTGGATCACAACAAATTGTGGCAAGTTCTTAAAGAGATGGGAGTACCAGACCATCTTATTTGTCTCTTGAGAAACCTATATGCGGGTCAAGAAGCAACAGTGAGAACTGGACACGGAACCACTGATTGGTTCAAAATTGGGAAAGGAGTCCGGCAAGGCTGTATTCTGTCGCCCTGCCTATTTAACTTATATGCAGAGCACATCATGAGAAAGGCAGGGCTAGATGAATCAAAAGTTGGAATTAAGATTGCCGGGAAATATCAACAACCTAAGATATGCAGATGATACCACTCTAATGGCAGAAAGTGAAGAGGAACTAAAGAGCCTCTTGATGCGGGTGAAGAAGGAGAGTGCAAAAGTTGGCTTGAAACTCAACATTAAGAAAACCAAAATCATGGCATCCGGCCTCTCAATTCCTGGCAAATAGATGGGGAAGAAATGGAGGTAGTGACAGATTTTATCTTCCTGGGCTCTAAGATCACCACAGATGGGGACTGCAGCCAAGAAATTAAAAGACGCTTGCTCCTGGGGAGGAAAGCTATGGCAAATTAGACAGCATACTAAAAAGCAGAGACATCACCCTGCCAACAAAAGTACGTATAGTCAAGGCCATGGTTTTCCCAGTTGCAATGTATGGCTGTGAAAGTTGGACCATAAGAAAGGCTGAACGCAAAAGAATTGAGGCCTTTGAACTATGGTGCTGGAGAAGACTCCTGCGAGTCCCTTGGACTGCAAGGCGATCAAACCGGTCAGTCCTAGAGGAGATCAACCCTGACTGCTCCTTAGAAGGCCAGATACTGAAGTTGAAACTCAAGTACTTTGGCCACCTAATGAGAAGGAAGGACTCACTGGAGAAGAGCCTAATGCTGGGAAAGATTGAGGGCAGTAGAAGAAGGGGACGACAGAGAATGAGGTGGCTGGATGGAGTCACTGAAGCAGTAGGCGTGAGCTTAAATGGACTCCAGAAGATGGTAGAGGACAGGAAGGCCTGGAGGAACGTTGTCCATGGGGTCGCGATGGGTCGGACATGACTTCGCAACTAACAACAACAACTGCAGTTACCTTTTTTATTTCTTAAGTAAGCACATTTGTCCACTTTGAGAATGCACCTGGACTGTGACAGAATAAGGGGAAAAAATACTAGGATTGTGCAACACTGGATTTGAAGGGAGAGGGAGTAGACAGGGACACTCAGGTTGTGTCTGTCAGCAACTTGTTAAAGCAGTGGCCTCATTTACAGAATGGCATGATTTTTCGTGGCAGTGCAATCCCAGGAAAAAGGCACTTTTGTTTTCATGGAGTTGCTGACAGATGCTGTCATCATGCCCATGTGTTTTGAAGCATCTTTTCATCTTTTTTAATATAAATTTTATTAACTCTTTTTAAAAAGAACATAAAAATGAACAGAAATGAATACAGAATAAGCAGAACAAGGAGAGAAAGAAAAAAGTGCAGAAAGGATAAAGAAGAAAAAGAAACAAGAAGTTTCTGATTTCTTTTGCAGCAAATACAAGTATGATTACTCTATGATTACAAAATACCTACATTTTTCTATTATCCAATTTTAATTCATCAAATCATAACTGCATTTTTTTCCTATTTCATGCAAGAAGTCTATTAGGGGTTTCCAGTCAGCCATAAATACAGGAATTGTCTTTTCTCTAATCAAAAAAGTTAATTTAGCCATCTCTGCAAGTTCCATCATCTTCATCAACCATTCCTCCATTGTGTGAAGTGTCTAACCTTTAAATTTTTAAGCATAAAATAATTTTGCTGACATCTTTTCCTCCTTGAATACAAAATCCTGCACATTGATACAAAATGCTACTTTAACTAAATCTGATTTGAACTTCATTAACTCATGGGCTGGAGATAAGGTGGACATGAGTGATGAAAGTTGCCATGTCATGTCAGCGTCTTGGTCCATGGAGAGAATAGAGAATGGTATGTAGACACCTTTGGAATCCTTAATGATGCTAAAGACCTACACCATTATGTCAGAATGCTAGATGAAAGCTAGCCTCCCATAATCAAATATTCCTGAGAATTTGTACAGATGTGTGATAGAATCAGGCTTCACACATAGTCACCAAAATAAGGAGAGTCAATAAAATTGGTTTAATTTTAGTTTGGCACTGTAAGCAAGTTCAGTTGGAAAATAGTTCATAGAACATCTTAAGCCATAATCAAAGAAACCATATGTAGGTTAATGATTGTGCAAATTCAACCTGTTGTGTTTCAGAAAATTATGGTTAATCAAACCATAGTTTATTGCACTTAAACAAAACCAGTATACTATGCAAAGATGGGGTGGACAGCCTGACATTTCAGATCTGATTTGCCTGTGAACTTTGATCTTTGTTTTACAGAATGGTTAGTGCAGTTGTTGAAAATTGCCACTGCATGCTATTGACATGTTGAGGTAACAGATACAAAAGTCCTGAGTAATCTAATACAAGGCTTTTCAACCAGTGGTACAGGTACCACCTGTGGTACATTGGCACCTGGCAGGTGGTACGCGACCATCCTAGAAAAGTTGTAGCGGGGGAAGGGAATGAGCTGAACCGGTGGCAGCACCGCACAAGCCTGAGCGAGAGATGGCTGGAGCTGCAGGGCTGTCAGGGCTCAGCGGAAGCACCAGGATCAGCGCTTCTTTGGGACTGTCAGGGCTCAGCGGAAGCGCCAGGATCAGCGGCAGGCTCCAGCTGGAGCTCGGCGCTGATCCTGGCCCTTCTCCTGAGCCCAGAAGAAGCGTCGATCACCTGGAATGTTGCAGCATCTCCAGGGTCTTGTGATTTACATTCAGATGCTTGGCAACTGATTCATATTTATGACGATCACAGTGTCCCAGGGTCATGTGAAGTGACCAAAACCTGCTGCAACCACCCAGCAGACGGGGGAAATAAAAACCAAACAACCCCCACCCCACCCCCGCTGCCAATCCTCAACAGAAATGCTCACAACAATGAAAACCTCGGACAGGAGGAAGAGTGCCACCAGGTGGGCAGGCAGGTGTCTTGCTCGGCTGTGGCTTGGGGGGCACTTTTTTCAGTGCCATTGTAACTTTGAACAGCCACTAAGCGAACTGTTGTAAGTCGAGGACTACCTGTACTTCATCACTTTTTTCCTTTTTTTTTTTTGGTCATCAAGTTTTTGACACCTTGCTAAGTGATTGGTGGTACTCGGATATTGCCATATCCTAAAAGTGGTACAATGGGTGAAAAGATTGAAAAGCCCTGATTTAATATACGTATAATATGGTTTAAAAAATAAAGAGAACCTTCTGGATTCCCAGGTTTGCCTTGCCCACTACTACCTTGTTTTTTAAACTATTGACTTCAAGATGGTGTTGATTTTTAGTAGCGTCATACACCTTTTCCAGGATGATCTGTTCCCAGTTTGGACCTTGAGATCTTCCAATGACATTCTAATCAAGTGCATCCACCTTGCTGCTGGTCATCCTCTTCTCTTTTCTTCTTTTTAAAATTGTAATATAGCTGAATTAGAGTATGTCCTTTTCTCTTGAGTTTTGGGCATCCTCTTTCTCCAGCACTAAAATAGGATTCAGCTAGTAGTTTATCAGGCTCTGTATCTGTAATGGAAGAAGATGCTGTTTTGTCTTTAAGGTGACAACAGTTTTGGGCTAGCCCTGGTTTATCATAGCCCCATGAATTTGTACAGTCCCTGCAGAATTTCTTCTCAGCCCTATTATAAAAACATGGTACGATTGTAAGCTTAAAATGTACACATATGAGAAAGTGCATCAGCTCTTTTTGATATTGAAGCATTAGTTTTAGAAGGCAACTGTGTACAAGTAAAGAATAAAACCCACAAGATTAAGATTACATAATCAGTCTATAGCAGGAGAGAAAAATATCATCAAATTACAATAATTATGTAGTAAAAAGTACTGACAGTACTAAGGAAATAGATAGAAACTCCAGAGATTCCTTAGATATTAGCTCTTAACATGGCATGCTTAGCTTCCAAACCAGATTAGTAAGGTTTTTGCACCACCATCTTACTTCCTGTGGCAGGCAGCTGTTTAACCAAAGTCTAGGTTTGCAAATACTAAACTGTAAGTTCACACAAGATGGTAAGCCAAACTCGAACAAATTACAGTATCTAATAGCTCTCTTTGGCCATTTTCCATGAGACATTGAAATCAGGGTTAATGGAAGTTGAACTAATGGAATAAACCATTGACTGAGCTCATCCATATTAAATTAATGAGTAAAACAAACTATGGTTTGATATTTATGAACACATTATTTTTTTTTATAAATATTGGTGTATCTATTTTATTCAATTTAGGCACCACTTGACAGCAATTGACTTTGGTTTATGGCTAAATATTGTGTGAATAGCTTATTCCATAAATCTTACTTCAATAATTATAATCCATTCCTAGAATGGTATTAGAAATCAAACCACAGTTTATAAAATTGCCTTTCCTAGGTTGGTGCCTTCAAGGTGGCTTCTGCTCCCATCATTCTTAGCCCATCATAGTCAATGACTATGGAGAATAAAACTGAACTTTTCCATAGTACAGCAAAGTTGGGGAAGATTGCTTTAAAAAAGTAATAGATATAGTGGTCAATTCCTTTATTGCTACAACAAAACATTGTTAACGTTTTTTGGGAATTTCAAACTGAAATCTATCTGCTATCAAAACTCTCCTGTCTTTTGAGCCCAAACAGTGAATTGTAGTTTAAACATTTTTGAATCAGGATATCTCAAATCCTATAATTTAAATGTGTACAAAATCCAGGTCCCATTCCCATATAATTGAAATTTCAGTTGTATTCACAAAGTTGTGGCTACTGCAGTATCACTGCGGTCATCCACAGTTCAAGGGATCATGATTTCTGATGTTCTTGCCAGCTTCCAATAAACAAAGTCAATGGGGAAACCTGCAGGAAGTCAAAAGTTGCTCCTACCCCCACTGCTTTTTTGCCTGCCCAGTGTTGATTCAATTTCTCTGTTTAGGTAAGGAAGTATCCCTGAAAGGATGACACAGAGGGTCACGGGTCATCTAGCTGAAATCAAATGCTTTCTGAACAAATAAAATATTTTTTTCACACAGCACTTACAGTACTGTAATTAAACTGTGGAGTTTGCTAGTCATAATTGTGGTAATGACAGCTATTTGAGTGGTTTTAAAATGGCACTAGACAGATCTCTACAAGGCCGGGATTAGTGGTTACTAAGTGTTTACACAGGCTGGATGAACTAATGGTTTTATCCAGCAGGGCTCTTATAGTTTTGTGGGCCACTCTGCCAGGGCCCAGTGATTTTTAATATCGCAGAATGCAAATTGTTGAGGGTGCAGTGTCAGTTTGCATCAGATCATGAGTTAAATTTATTAAATTTTCTGGAATTTTGTGAGTCAGTAGAAGAGCTGAACTGAGCTTCTGTGCCTATGGCTAGTGATACAACACAGAGTAGCAATGATGCTGGCAGAGCCAAGTCTTAAACATTTACTAGAACCTCACTGGGTTTGTATGTTCCTAAATGAGAAATCACTCCTTGAAATAAAATTGAATGGAAAATGTATATAAACAGTATATTACATGTGTCGCAAGAATGATATAGTTTCAAAAACATAAACCAACTCGGATGTTAATGTCTTTCTGTAAAATGTATGTTGACAGTTTTTGGCTGTGTGCTGATATGACTCACAGACTTTTCAATATGCACTGTCGGCATGGTGCTAATGTTCCAAATTAGCAGCACAATTCATGGGAAACCTGCTCTTCCAGTGCTTCGGATTTTGGTTGTTCTCCTGGGAGGTCAGCTAGGATAGGGAGGGAACAGAATGGAAATTGAATTTTTATTTACATTGCATTGGAGGAACAGTGATTTCAACATAGTTTTTAGGTAATGATGCATAGTAACTCTGTGCTGTTGATTTAAGTGAAAGAAACAGAAAACTAATTCTGGTGAAGGATGGGTGGAAATGTCCACATATATAATAATTAGATAGTGGTCATGAATGGCCTGAATTAATTGAACTGTTAGTGAACTCTTGAGCTTCAAGTAGTCATTTAAGCAAGGTCTAGAAATATAACTGAGAGTCAGAGGAAGTAAGAAGGGGGAAAGGGGCAGATAGTATGTGGTTAAAAGGTTACTACTTTTTATGGATTATGGTATAGAAAAAAACCCATTGTTTTCTGGTATGGATTATGGTGTGAACTGTGAAGATTGACATATATGTTATTGGATAATATATAATATATAAATATGCCATTTGGGGGCATATTTATTTACCTTCTCCTAAGGTAGAAGGTCTTATTTTCTTGAAGGAAGAAAATAAAAGTTTTGCTTTACCAAGTATTGTTAGATTTTCTAGGCTACACAGCCAGAATCCTGGGAGCCGGCTAGTTACCTTCAGATCTTAGTTAGAGATGACTCATCAACCTGAAAATGTAATAACAAGGAGTTTGCTTATTGGTTGATCTGGCTTTATCCACAATACTGTAAACTAGCAGCCAAGGTTCAAATTCTAGGTAGTTTGCAGGTCAAGTTCTGAGCAGAGGTTTATTGATTTTTACTTTAATATTATTGTTGTTGTTATTATTATTATTATTATTATTATTATTATTATTATTAATAATAATAATAATAATAATAATAATAATAATAATAATAATAATAATAATAATAATAATAATAATAATAATAATAATAATAATAATAATAATAATAATAATAATAATAATATTGGCAACTGAAGAGGGTTTATGAGCAAAACTAAATGATCTCTATGTTAGAAAAAGACCATGAATTCAGTTCTCAAAACAAAAACAAAAACTCATTCCTGGATAAAAAGATACTCAAAGGAACATTTGAGTGTGTTCCTTGATTCTTAGTTTGTGTTTGCTTACCTAATTCATATTTTATGTTTCTGTAGTATTCTAATAAAGTATGTAATAAAGAGAAATCTATTCAGCAAGCTTGAATTCAGCTTACCTCTGTTCTCTGTTCTAGAGTATAATAAGTCTAATAATTGATTTTAAAGAATATTAAGACTCATTCCAATAGGTTATCCAATTCTTTTATAGCAAAGCCTATAGGATATTATATTACAAACAGGGTTGAAGTGAAATAATTGAGGCTGAGAAAATAATGGTTTGTAAAGGTCATTACTGAGTTGGTAGTTACAGAGAGATTTAAGCTATGGACAATTTGTGATATGCAAGCCAGCTGCTACCCTACATTTAACGAAGAAGAGGACACAACTATTCATGGTCAAAGATACCTTCAGCTACATTCCTATAACTGGTAGGTTGGGGAATACTGGGATTTGAAGTCCACACATCTTAAAGTTGCCAAGTTGGAAAAACATTTGTGCAGGTAACAGACTGAAGAGACCCAAATTCAAATCTACCCTCTGGCATGGTAATATTGAGCACAGTGATAGCGTTGAAGAAGGTATGCATTATATAACATCAACTGAAAAGGAGGAAGAGTTAAGAAGGAAATTCAAGATTTGCTCTGTCTTGAGTTTCATTGGTGTAAGAGAGGGGAGACAGAATCTCTTGTCAAGCTTGCAAGTTTCTGTTATTATACCCTTTAATAAAAAAGTGGTAGCTAGCTGCTTTTGTAGTGTCTATTTCCAGGTCTGGCCTACCTCACAGGGCTGACAGACATAGGAAACTAAGTAAATTCAGACAAGTTATTTTCTTTCAGCCCAGCTTAGCCCACATACCAGAAGCTTAATATTTCATGGAACTTTGGCTTGGTTGTGTGAACTCAGTTTTTGTGGTCTATAAATGATAGCTTATTTATTATACAGTCCCAACTAACTATCGCTTAGTATGATATCTGAATTAGGTGTTAGTGCCATGTTACCATGCCTCATTATGACTTGAACTTAAAAAGGGATAGGTTTTCTAGGAATAGATTGTTCATCTTTAACAAATTAAGGCAAATATATGTGTCCCACGTGTATCACACCTTCTGGCGAGATGGAAGTCCCCTGAGGATGGGCTCTAGCACGAGTCTAAAAGCTCAGAAGATTAAACCTCTGGTCCCAGTGACTGGCCCACATTGGATCCTGTTCATCTTTGAGTTTGCAAGTTCCACGCACACCTAGACTACATCTTCCAGGAATTAAAAATTTTGTTATCAGCACCCTCCATAGTGCCTGAAAACAGTATAATGCTAATTCTTGAAGTAGAAATTGTAAGAGATACAGCTTTTTATCTTACCTTCAATAGCAGGCTGCTATAAGATAATTGTTCATATTACTCCAAATTACTTACACCATTTCACCCCACCCAGAGGTGGAGATAGAATAGTTAGGATAGCTTGATTTCCGGCCTGTGAGTAGGTTGCTCAACTTGCCCCACTGAAAAGCTGGGGGTGGAGTGAGGGAAGGACAATACTCAACTGCTCAGATCTCTTTGGCAGTCTGCTTGATATTGAGCAACATTCAAGAGATTGCTCCTTTGGTCCTCTGCAAGTCTGCAAGGTGCTTGACTTGAGCATCACAGTCCAGTGTGCTGTTCCTCTATACCTGATCTGCACTAGGGCTGGATGACTGAATGCTGCTAATCCTGGACAATGCTGTGTCTCTGTTGCTCCCAGATTGTGCTTCTATTTCTGTTGCTGAAAGGTGGGTAGCCAGGACAGAAAGTGCTCACTCTCTCTGTGAATGTGTGAGAGGGTGTAGTATTTTGTATAGTAGTATAGATTAGTGTTGGGGAATGCAGACACAGCCTCTGTTCCATTTGAGCCACCAAATCCTCTATTAAAAAGTAAAGATGCTAAACCAGTAGGTTCTCTGAGCAGATGGAGAGAAAGATGACAATATTTGGGAGAAATCTGAAAAATTGGTGAGCTACAGCAAGGGATGTGGGATGAGTTTTACAACCTGAGACATTTGAAGTGTTGCTTTCTGGGAAAAATGGGAAATGTGGATTCTTGCAGTGCATTAGAACAGGGAAATCTGGAGCATGGAAACTGAAACATCTAGCAATTATTGCTTTCCTTCTGATTAAAAAATATGTTAAGGAATTTTTTTTTGCCGTATTTCACTTGTCAGATACAGGTAGTAATCCAGCTTTGTAAGGAATGTGCGTATGTATCTCGATTTCTACACTTGGAATGCAGATGGGTTTTATTTTGTCTCCCTGTAGCCATTACATAACAATTAATCACTTTGATGTATTTTGCAATTGACCAATTACTAGACTGAAATAGATTGTGTGTATGTGGGTTCATAGGAGGTTTGGGTTATTGTTCTCTTCCCATTTCTATAACAATACATTAGAGAGATCAGATTTGCTGCTTATCAGTCTTCAGAGAAAGATCTATTGCAGTTACTGACCAAGGAATTTTCTTAGTAGCATCTCTTTTACCAGATTGGCCTTACGTGCCATATTTCAGGCCTAGACTCAGTTACATATCCCTAGGAATTGGGTTTGGGAAAAATCTCTGCAGGTTTTTGATAGAACATGTTTGGTGAGTCAGAACAATGTAAACCCATGCCATTTGATCTCCTCTCATGTTAGTCTTTTGGATCAAAAATAATTAAAAGGTTTGTAGCATGGATGAGAAATACCTACAGATATTGTTGAGAAAGGAAATGGTAAGAGGAGAAGTGACAATGTAAATTAATCAAAAATTGAGTTCATTAACAAAAAAATAGCTCAACATAGTGATATGTCACAGATGAGCTGGTTACACATGCAGTGAGCCTTCATAGAAGATGCTTAATCTGTTTACGGATTTAACATCTTTTTTGGCTTTGCATAACAAGCTAACCAAATCTGGGTTTTCATAACCCAAAGCCACTAAAAAACAAACAAACGTTAGCACTAGCTAAGCTTATCTTGTTGTATAATCATGACTACTAGGTCTTTAACTGACCCAGTTAAACATTTCCCGCATGGTCCTGTTTAACTATTAGACAGGTTGCCATAGCTCCTAAAGCAGTGGTTCTCAACCTGTGGTCCGCAGACCTCTGAAGGTCTACAATGTCACAGGGGGTCTGTGAAGGCTTGGAGAAATGTTATGATTTAAATCTTGAGTTAAGTCTTGGAGGTCTGTGACTATAGTCTGTGGCCACAAAAGGTATTTAAGGGGGGATCCGTGATGAAGAAAAAGTTGAGAACCACTGTCCTAAAGAATTATTATTCAGCTGTTTTATAATAAAAGTGATTATAATTCTTTTGCCCCCACAAGGATAGCAACCTTGCTGTTGTCAATAGTGTGTTCTGGGAAGTAAAAATATTGACCCAGTGTTTTTTTGGTAATCTAACTCCTGATCTCTATCTTCTAATAGTAATGGTTTTTCATTCCATCACTTTGACTTTATTTATTGTGTTTTTAGGTGTGGAAAACACTGATGCTCAAAAAGGTAAGGACACACCCAAGTAAAGGATAGTCAACCTAATAATGGGGAAGGGAAAGCCTAGAGAAGGGATAATGTCATAAAATTAAGTTCAAGCCTCTCAAATAGAGTTTTCCAATAGTTGTTTTATTCTTGTGTTATTCAGACAAAAAGCAAAGCAAGTTTGTAACTAAGCTTAATTATTTCCTTTATATTTGTACATATACTTGTCTAATTTTAAAGTTATCTTACTAGAATAAGCTATGCCCAACAAGGCTATTCAAATAACTATGCCCAACAAGGCTTTTCAGGTTATTGTGCCCAACAAGGCTGTTCAAAGAACTATGCCCAACAAGGCTATTCAAAGAACTATGCCCAACAAGGCTATTCAGGTTATTGTGTCCAACAAGGCTATTCAAAGAACTATGCCCAACAAGGCTATTCAGTTAACTATGCCCAACAAGGCTATTCAGTTAACTATGCCCAACAAGGCTATTCAAATATCTATGCCCAACAAGGCTATTCAGGTTATTGTGCTCAACAAGGCTATTCAAAGAACTATGCCCAACAAAGCTATTCAAAGAACTATGCCCAACAAGGCTATTCAAAGAACTATGCCCAACAAGGCTATTCGGTTAACTATGCCCAACAAGGCTACTCAAGTTGCTGTAAGTATTATTGCCCAAGTAGGCTACACATTCACACAATACTCACATACACTCTCAACACAGGTGATCAGGCTGTGTTAGAGTGGGCTGGGAAACAGACTCAGGATGTCCCCTGCTCCAGCAAGAGTCATCTCACACTTTGGGGGTCTGGGTTCATTCCAGTCTTTTCTTTATACCCAGCTTTTTTACTATGAATCCATATGTATGGTACATCTTGCCCCGGTCTTGTCAGTAACTTCACATTCTTACTCCCTGTTCCACGACTCCATGAAAAATGCAATCCATTGCATTCCTTACGGTCACTAATATTCCACTTGGTATTCATCAGCAATAATTCACTCATACACACATCCAGGATCTTCTGTTATCAGTAATGCACACATTCCAGCAACGTGAGTTTTCCAGTGGGTTCAGGATGGTTGTACTATAGGTCCACTATACCCATGATTTATTTTAATATATTATACATTATGCATCATATTTAATATCTAAAGCTTCCTCCTTCCATTATGTATTCAAGATGGACAGTGATTAATATTTATATGTTACTTATATGCAGTGGTGAGATTCAGCCAGTTCGCACCACTTCGGCAGAATCGGTAGCTAATTTTTTGTTGCCCAGGCCCAGAATGGACTTCCAGAAGCAGCATCCACACAGAGAATATGTTCACATATTTGAATCCCACCACGGCTTATATGTAAAGGTGTAGGTCTATACATATCTTGTATATAGTATGTTTAAATGTGTGTTATGTATATCTACACTTTGAGAGCAAGCAACTAAATTTCATTTTTTAAAATATATTTTATTAGATTTTTATGAGGATGGGAAGGTTACATCAAGGTGCTTAGGAAACAACGTGGAGATGGGTACATCAAACATCCAAAAGGAAAATCATAAATATATAGCTCAAATTAATTCATTACAAGTTCTCTCTCTATTTCCCTCATATAATATTACATATTCAAATTAATACATTTCTAAATAGAGTTCAAGCAATCCAGTCAGACATCAATCACATTTCAGTTATAAAGATCCAAATCCTGTTTTTAAGCTTTACTAATTTACAGTTACCATATTCCAATTAGCCTTAAATAAACATATTATTAACACTTCGGGTATCCCTCATTTCCCTTTTCCCTAACATAATAATTATATCTAAAATGAATATATTATTCCCACAATAACATTCTTATGTTTTATTTATTAATACCATTTCTTCTCTTATCACCAATCCCTCTTATTCTCCTTCTATTACAAAATAATTATCTTATTTGAAATAAAAATATCAGTCCAAAAGATACATTTCTATCTATTTTAAATATATATTCTATCAATCAATCTATATCTATAGAAAGTCTTTTTAACCCATTAAGTAAAGTTTACCCCTCCAAATAATTATCATATCTAAAACAAAATATTATTACAAAGGATATCCTCTTACAGAATTCATGTACTCCGTTAGTTATTGAATCAGTCAAAATCTCTAAAGCCTTTTTAACCCATTGAATGAAATTTTAAAACACATTTTTAAATCTAACTCTAGGTTTCTTTCTGTGCCACACCGGTTTCCATAGTAAGGCTTCTACGTCAGACATCTCAATTAAAGTTATTCTTTGATCATCAGGCTTCTCCATAAATTGTATATGGGGTTGTGTAAAATTGATTTGTTCAATAGTTTCCACAATTTCTCCCGGTATAAGTTCATAGTTGGGTTGTAGGTATGGTCCCTCCATCTCTTTAGGTTGTATATGTTGTTTAAAGGCCTCTTTGGCGTTACTCTGTTCCTTCTCTATTGTTCTTCGGCCTATAACTTGATCCATTAAAATTTGAGAGTAAGATTTCATGTACTCTGTAGCTTCCAAGATTTTTTCCAGTATAAGTTCATAATCAAGCTGTGGGTAAGATTCCTCCATTTCAGTGGTGAAAAGATCTTTTATTCTTTTAGTGAAGGCTATATTTAGTAAAAGTCAACAAATATTCACCTCCAATTCCTAGTAGACAAAATCACCACCCAGCTGTTTCAAGTTATCTTTACCCTTATCATCCTTTGAAGGTCAGAGCCATCCTCCAGCAAAAAAATATACAGTTGCAGTAACACTTTTCGTCACAAGATGTCCTCAGTAGGCTGTAAAGTCTTTCTTTCCAAATTAATAGATTTTTTGTTTTTCACATTAAAAAAGTAAAAAAGAAAGGCATCTCCAGGATAACAAATAGCGTGGTTATAATAGTAATGTTCAAAAGTAGAAATATTTTCAGGATCCCTCAGTATTCCAAGAGTTAAATAGTCAATAAAAAATTAGCTGTTTTATTTTTTTCAGTTTAAGCTGTTTTTCCCACAGTGCCGAAACGCTGCTCTCTCCCAGCAGGGAAGTAATTCAAATTCAAAAGTTTTTTACAGTACAGTAATTAGGGAAAGAGGGGGAAGGAAAGGTCTCACCCAGATTCTCCACGGGAGTTCTTTGTGCTTAGCTGTTCTTCTGGTTTTCGGCTGGCGCAGCGAAGTGATCGTCCATTTTACTGGGTGATCTTTTCTCCGACGGCCCTAAGGAGCTGGCTCGGACCGGGGAAGGAGCTGCCGCCCTTCCCCCATTGACGAGGGCCTCCTCAACGGTGGTCGCCCCTCCAGGGTGACTTTTCGACCCAATTAAGGGTCTACCGGCGGAGGGAAAAACAGCCGGTGGAGAGACGAGGCTCTCCGCGTGACTGCGTCTGCCGCGATCCAGAACCGGAAGCCCCTAAATTTCATTTTTAATGTGTGCCATTGTGCCCACAGTAAAAAATGACAATAAAGGTTATCTATCTGTCTGTCTGTCTGTCTGTCTGTCTGTCTGTCTGTCTATCTATCATCTATCTATCTATCATCTATCTATCTGTCTGTCTGTCTGTCTATCTATCTTTGTAATGTATTCATAGCAAATAACATAATATGTAACATAAGGAATGATTTTCAGACTTATAAATAAAACCTTACATATATAAATTTGAATGTGGACACTTCTCTATTTACACTTTTTAAAATATTTCCTTCTTATCATAAGTTTTAGGTTATGGCCCAGAAATTTAGAAAGAGTGTGGAAGTTTATAAAGTTTTCTTTAGTTTAGAAGGAAATCCATACATATTTGAGCCTTCTTTTTCCAACCATCTGTGATGGCCCACTTGGTGCAAAAACTTACTCATTTTCAAGATGAGCATTTATAGAATTCATACGCTTCAATATAGTGCAGAGATAGTCATGAGACAGAAAAGTATGTATACATACTGTATACAAAAAGAGAGATTAAAAATGTACATACTTGCAAATGCAGTGTAGCGTGGGGCCTGGAGACTTCCATGTGGGCACATCAGTTGTACATGGATGAGAAAAAACCCTCTGTAGGCAGGTTGTGCATGGATGCTGTGTATTTTATGGGCCTTTTATGCATATTAATAAACATACCTGAGAGCTAGGTAGGTAACACACACATATACACACATCTTCCCCCTTTCTCCCATGTATAAATGCTATTCTTCATTTAATTCCACTGTTTACATTTTTGTAAATTATGCATGGCAGAGAACCTATGAATATAGCTGAATTCCAGTAGAAATTTTAACAGAAATTTCAGCATCCCTTATAATTGGCTATGATAATTAGGAATATTAGGAGCTGTAATTAACAAAATTTAGTTGCTGCCTCCATCTATTTATTGTTGCTTGATCAACACCCATCTACCCACATTCTTTCTACAGTTCTTTCTTTCTATCTAGCATTAGATATAATTTGTTTCAATGTAATTACTTTTAGTTATGACTCATCCTACTCTGTAAACGTATGCCAGTTGTCAACAACATCTAAAGTAGAAAATATATGACACCTGGCTAGGCAAACACAAAATGTTTTTAAACATCAGTAGATAATTTGGTACCCTTTAAATATATTTTCATTCATTCCCAACTAATGGAATGGCAAGTGATTAAAAGAATTGTCTAAAATATCTGGAGGAGATACTAGTTTGTCTATTGGTGTCTAACCATTTTTTAAAAGATGTCTGTAGGCCCCAAATATTCTATCATTATAAAATTACTTGGAGGGCCCCTATTTTTCTTATGTACCTATAAGCAAAGGTTTTCCTGCTGATTATCAATAAATGATATCATATTCAGGTACATATTTAACGTATTTTATTACTGTATGTGCTCATTAATCTACTGCTATTCTCATATGCCTTCCTAGTAATGATTTTTCTTATATATATATCTGGAATATCTTTCCTCACCCTAACAAGTATCCTTAGCTCTTGCTACCTGTAAGAGATAACCAGGCTGAGCCCGAGGGAGGAGTCAAATGCGTCATAAGTCATGAGTCCCTTCGTGTCCACAAGAGATCTACGTCCAGCCCACCTTGAATTCCTTCTACTCTTATCTCCCGCTAATTTCCCTTGGCCTTTAGTAGTTCAGATTCTTGTAGAGAGCTCAAGCTCATAATAAATCTTTACACCCATTTGAAATGTCTGGATCTCCTGCTTTTCCTGGTGCTTGACACTACCCCATCACATGATCTAACTAATCACAACCCTTTAATTTTGTTGATTCATTCTAATCATTTCATGCTTCCACCATCTGGTTACAAATTCACTACTATATGTAGGGTGTCCACCTAAGTGGAATAGGACCAGCTTATTATTTGGATGGAAAACTGTCAGGAACTGGGAAGATGAAAAAAAGCAAGAAGACAGTTGTGAGCCATTTGCATATTTTTACTCCTGAAAACTGTCCGGATGTGCCTGTGAAATGATTAGGAATAAAGGCCAGTCAGTCAGCTTTACCTATAATATGCTTTAGGATTGAATTGAAGTGAAAACACTCAGCATGTAAATCTTAGATCTTCTGTTCCAGTTATAGTTTGAAACAGAAAGTGAAAAATATCATCTATTTATCAATCATGGATAAAAAATTAAGAATTTGAAGGAAACTTATAATATGTTATTTTCACTCATCCAAATAGCTTGTGGCTTCACATAACAACAACAACAACAACAACAATAATAATACAGAGAAGCACCTGCTACATAACACCCCAGACTTAACAATTATCGATAAAAAAGACAAAAAAGTCTGGATAGTGGACGTGGCAGTGCCTGGAGACAGCAGAAGAGAAGAGAAAGAATTGGAGAAGATAACAAAATGCAAAGACCTACAAATAGAAATAGAATGACTGTGGCAAAGGCAAGCAAGGGTAGTACCGATAGTAATAGGCACCTTGGGTGCAATCCCAAAACAACTGGAGCACCACTTGAACACCATTGGCCTTGAAACATTCGCCATCAGTCAATTGCAAAAGGTGGTCTTACTAGGAACAGCTTCCATCCTGCTGCGATATCTGTAACACCATCAAACATCCAGATCTGCGACTTCCGGTTCCGGTCGCAGCGCCCGCGGACGTGCAGAGAACTCGTTCTCTTGGCCGTCCGGTTTCCCCCCGCCGGTAGACCCTGGATAGGGTCGAAAGTCGCCCTGTAGGGGCGACCACCGTAGAGGAGGGCACTCGTTGATCGCGGAGGGAGCGGCGGCTCCCTCTGCGGTCCTAGAAAACCACCTTTGGGCCGACGGGGAAAAGATCGGCCAGTAACATGGCCGATCACTCAGCTGCTCCAGCCGAAAGTCACAGCAACATCTAAGCGAAAAGAACCACCGTGGAAGATCCGGGTGAGACCTTTCCTTCCCTCTTGTTAATTTACCTTTTTCCCTGCTAACAGCTTTAAGAACTATTTCCCTATTTTGAGAAAGCAGCGTTTGATTACTGGGGAAAACGGGCTTTGGAAAAACAATTATTGTTTTTTTTTTACTATTTTATTTTGTCTACATAAGCAGTTGGAACTCGAGCATCCGGATTATTGTGACTTTCTCTTTTGGCTTGTTTATCTTCAGTTTAGGTGAAAATCCTTAGGGAGGGGGTGGAATGTTCTTTGTTTCCCCCCCCCCTCCTGAACAGTACTGCCTAAAAAACTTTTTGCTCTCTGGGCGGACTTATGTAGATTATTTTGGATACAATGCATCCTGGGACTTGGCATGAAGCCCAGAAACAGACTGATACAATGTAACTTGCTCTTTGAACTCCCACTTCCTGATTTTGGCCTGATGCCCAGACTGGATTACAATATAACAACTGACTGCCAGTTTTTATCTCTGTGCTGGTCTTGACTATTGATTTTTTTTTTTTCCTCTATCTTTCTTTGGAAATATATTTCTGTCTGCATTTTATATTTTATAACGCTGCAATCTATTTTTTAAGCTGAACTTCTCTAAAAAAAAAAGAAGAAGAAGATGGAATCCTACTCACAGATTAATTATGGACTTATATTAGAAAAAATCTTGGAAGCAAGACTGGAACTTAAAGAACATATTAGATCGCTTAGATTCAAGGAGGACTCAGAATTAAAAATTGAAGCTCAACCTTTGATTGACTATGATAGACAATCAGATCTACAACTTAATGAGATGGATGGAATACATTTACAATCTATTGAATCTACTGAATTTATTGAAGAGGAAGAGGACACATCCTACATGATGGATTTCTTTGATGATCAAAGGCAGAACTCAACTAAAACATTTACAACTTTAAAAGCAACAGGATTGGACTTCCAAATACGAGGCACAAAAAACGTTGACAACATGACAGTACAGACAACACTGGATAAAAGAGAAAAAGAATATGATTGGACTCAATGGTGGGAAAAGGCCTTTAGCCAGTTACTAAGATGGGAGGACTTAGAAGCCCTGTTGTGGAAACCTACCTGGCACAAAAAGAAAGCTAGAATTAGATTTAAAAATAAGAGTTAAAATTTTATTTGATGGGTAAAAAGGGCTTCTGGACATTGATTGAACTAATATTTTTGAGATCTTTAAGGTCACTTTGGTATGAGTCAACACTAGATTTAAATTATGGATTTGAGTATGATTTGGAATGGCAATAAGAATAATTGGAAAATTTATAATTAAAGGAGTTAGATTGAGATTGAGACTGGTGAAATATTATTGATATTTTTATTTATAAGAATTGAATGGTAATTAGTGAGATATTAAATGGATTAAACTGAAACAATTGAGGAATCTTTTAGGGACGTGGACTGATCTATGAAAATATTGGATAGAATATATGAAATAGAATATAGTTGAGAAATATTAAGATATAATAGTTATATTACTTGTTTATGATAGAAATAATTATTGTCCTATTATTATTATTATAATGTTATTATATTACTATGTCTAATGAAATAGTTTTAAAATATATAAATTCATGTTTATTTACATAATATGTATGTGAAATATAATAAGAGATATAATTTGATTGAGAAATATAAATTGAAATTGGAATAATAGATAGAGGTGAGAAACAATTTATATTTTAGGAATGCTCGAATTGTATACCATAAGAGGGAACTTTTAAAGTAGTAGTTTAAATTGTATATGTATGATTGTATTTTTTGTTGTGTTCTATGGAGTGCCCTATCTCCACGATGTGTTACAAGCACTTGGCTGTAAAACAAACAAAAACTAATAAAACTTGTTATGATAAAAAAAAACATCCAGATCTGCCTATCCCAGGTCCTTGGTAAGGACTCGATAGGTAGACAAAAATGCCAAATCCAGTCTGAACATCTGGCTGACTGTGCGATGATTAACAACAACATCACCACCACCACCACCAACAACACCACCACCAACAACAATATGTTTGCTGAATTATGACAAGGTTGGCTGTACTGGTAATAGAAAAGCAGTAGCATCACCCGTAATATGATCTCAAAAATTTCCTACAGCTCTCATCTACTTCTCACATTTATCTCTTTTTTTCTTTTATAGTCTGTGGGCGCCCCAAAGTACATTCCCCTCGAATTGTTGGTGGGAAGAATGCTGAAGATGGGGAATGGCCATGGCAGGTCAGCATACGAGAAAACAGACTTCACGTGTGTGGTGGAAGTCTCATTTCCTCCCAATGGGTGGTGACAGCTGCTCATTGCTTTGACGGGTAAGTAGCAGATTTGCATTAAAGAGACTGTATCTCAGCCAGTTTCTCTTCTTTGAGGGAATCAGTAATTGAAGACGGAGCTATAGCACTAGGGAACAATAGCAATTCAACTAAGTTCAAAAATTTGGCAGTGGACCAACTTTATCTTGCCCTTATGAAGATAGTATTAGCATTAGATCCTCCCCTGCTATGTAGCTGATCGGGCAGCTATATGAAGATAACAAGAATATAATCAAATACTTATTAGGATCAAAAACCAGGAGGGAGGCGTATAGCCAATTAAAAAGCATAAAAAATACATCAAAAGCTAAAATATGATTCACTTAATGACTGTGGTGTTTGTTTGATGAGTGCAGATTCATTTAAGGATCATGATGATTTGCTTAATGACACCACAACAAGATTGTAAAATTGGATCAGTCATGTGACTGGGCAAGCTCCATTATAATGATAAGTCAAGAACTACCTGTAACAGTAAGATGAGGCCAGTATGAATCTCTCTCTCTCTCTCTCTCTCTCTCTCTCTCTCTCTCTCTCTCTCTCTCTCTCTCATCCTTACTTTGTCAGCGCATGACAAAGTAATGGCCTCTGGTCGTTAGGCTCTTTGAGGCTAGTTGAATATGCGATAGGGAAGGCCTGTTGGATTCATTGACAATAAAAGGTTGGAGACCTGGCTAAATCCAGTTGTTGCTCTGTTTCTGTCACACATTGTTTAATGAGCGCTTTGGCCTGATTGTATCCCACGCTGAGTAGAAGACTGAGGAGAAGCCCAAGGATGAGATTTTAGTTGCCACTGCCTTTTTCCATGAGGACTGAAAGTCATGCCTCATAGGTCAAGGCCGAGGGAAAAAAAAGATAGTTTGAGTACATTTGCCCACATCTAGTCTCCACTTTCATGAGGCTTGTCTCTAGTCTCAGGGTGGCATTAGAGATACATTTTGAGACTTGAAGGGCCAATCTTAGAAATCTGAATTTCGACTTTGACTGTACCCCTCCCTCCTTATGCTCATTGATCATAATAAAGATTTGATTTGACGGCATAAATATATAAATGATGCCCTCCATAATGCTCCATGAACGAGACAGAGCAACTACATGGTAAACACATTGCCTGAAGCACCTTCATTTGAGAGCCCCAGATTTCCTGTTGAGTTTCAAAGCTGAGCAAGGATTATAGAAGACTGATTTTTTCCCCTTGGCTCCCATAGGCCACTAGTTCCATCTAAGTATCGAGTGCATCTGGGGGAGTACGAACTCCCCAAACCAGCACCCACCATGGTCTCATCTGCTGTAAGCCTGATTGTAGTACATCCATATTATGCTGGAGTTGGGCTGAGTGCTGATATTGCGTTGGTGAAACTAGAGGAGCCTGTCCATTTCTCCCGAACCATCTTGCCTGTCTGCTTATCCACTGTTGCAGATCCTGAACCTTTCCCTGCAGGGATGATATGCTGGGTCACTGGCTGGGGGGACCTTTATCCAGATGGTAAGAAAGAGGTGGGGTCTTCTTAAATCAAGTGCATAAGTTAGGCTTCTGCAAGGCATAAGGAATGTGGTCTCCATTTGGGGGTGGAGCATTTCCCCCCCCAACGGTTTGAAGGCATTAAGCTGTGTGAAACTTTATGGAGGGTTAACAAATTTATATTATTGCTTATTACTGTAAAAATATTATTTTTGCAGTAGTGATTTGACAGTGAATTGTGGTGCCATGATTTGGCTGGCTCTGTAATAAATGAGTTGTGTGGCACATGTAACCCATGACTTACAGTCCTCATAACAGAGCTAATTACACCCATTGTTTTTGCAGTTGCAATATTTGTTTGTTTTTTAATCAGCCACTTAGTGGCATCAAGAATGTAGTTGTTGGTGCAAAGACATTATTGCAAAGGGTGTGGAGCCCAAACATTTGGTAGATGGACTGGAGGAGTTGGGAGAGATTCAAAATGAGGCTCATAGATTAAAACATCACAGATACTTCCACTTACCCCTTTGATCTTTGAAAGCACATGGAGGAAGACTCCACCCTTAAATGTTTAGGAGCTGATGTTCAGTCTCAGAATCTCCCTTTTTTTTGCACCAGCCTCTTTCGTCACTCGGATTTTGCAGAAATTGGAAATGCCAATCCTAGATGTTGATAAGTGTGATGAAATGTACCATAATGACTCCAGCAGCTTGGATACAGATACTGAAGTTCTGCCAAAAGACTATAGGCTAATCTATGATGACATGATCTGTGCTGGATATCCAGAAGGAAAGAAAGATTCTTGCCAGGTAAAAATAGGGGATAAGAGCCATGGACCAATTATGACTTGTAGCAGATATTACATATAGAATTTGCTTGTTTATCATGAGTTATAGCATGTTCTGGGAACTAGGCCATTGAAATTTATTATATAACCATGCTGAGCGAAATGTGTGAATCCAGCAAATTTTTATTTTCTTCCATTCAATAATGCCCAATTCTTGGAGACTGCCTATTAGTCCCTGCAGTTTACTTGGCAAGGTTCTTCAGAAGTGGCTTGCAATTACCTCCTTCCTAGGGCTGAAAGAAAGTGACTGGCCCATGGTTACCCACCTGGTTTTTTGCGCAAGGCAGAACTAGAACTCATGGTCTCCCAATTTCTAGCTTGATCACTATACCAAACTGGTTCTCCAAGCAATGTATATAGGATGAAAAAAGAAATCACTGGAATCTTAATATTGACCGTGAATCAATTGACAATGATTGTTAAGTAACAGCAATGCTGGGCATGAAAATAGAAACAAGCAACTTAATACAAATGAAAGACTGGTACTGTAGCATTGATTTCAGTCCGAACTGTCCACTTTTTTTTGCCAAGCCTCCTATTTCTTACAGTGAGGCCCCAGAAATGAGCTATTTCTTGAACACGGCCTCTGATCAAAAAATGGCTGCTTATACCGGCTAATTGTTGATCCTTAGTTGGCTAAAAGTTAGCATGAAAATAGCAATTTATTACAATTAAGAAGCAAAAGGTTTTCTGTATTTACAAGAAACACTAAGTTAGTGCAGTAAATTGCTGTAGATGTGCTTTTGTTTAGATCCATTCCACCAATCCATTTTTTCTCCTGTCTATAGTGTTGTGTGATCAATGAGCATGCTTGCAGGTCATTAAGTATTTACCTGCTCCTCCCCCCAATATTTTTTTAATAATTTTGTTTATTTATTCAGTTCCTAAACTATGGGGAGTTTAACAACAATAACACATTTTTGCACATATATTCTTGTAGCTACCCATTTAAAATGAGACTAATCTAGTTCCTCCTCCAAAAATTTTTTTAACAATAAACAATCACCTGAAAACATTTTTCCTTACTTCATTCTTCCTCTAAGTAGATAATGGCAGAATTGTTTCATTTTGTTTCCTGTTGATATTTATAACATGTCTGAGAATAATGACAGCCTAAAGTAAATTTGATAAGTTATGTGATGAAGCTTGACTTTAAACTATAGCTTCTCGGTCTAAAGAACGTACTGTTCTTGCAGTACATTCTTAATGGCAGTGTATTTCCTCCCATAAAACAATTTATCCAAAGTTTTGGTTTTGCATAGTCCTTCTGAGGCAGATGGTGCCACAAAGCAGCAAGGAAATTTTCTCCAGTATGTCTCCAGTGATGTCATGAATTACTGAAAGCAGAACAGCAAAGGCTTCTAAGCATGTTGACAATATCCTTAGCTAGCCTTCAAACCCATATCAAAGACATTTAAGATATAACATTGATTCCCCACAAGATTGTTTCCACATTTACTTTTAAATCACCATTATTATTTCCCGCTTTTCAGTAATGGAAAGGGCTTGGCTAAATAACATTAAGAGGAACTGGTGAATGGCCACATTCATCTCATCTGCTTAAATTTAAACTCAAAATGCACATTATTTCCTTAGGTCTTACTTACTGGAAGAGTGTTCCTAGTTAACTCCTTTCTTTCTTTTTAGGGTGACTCTGGGGGACCCCTGGCCTGCAAGGTGAATGGTACGTGGTTTCTAGCTGGCATTGTGAGCTTTGGGGTAGGTTGTTCTGAACCCAACCGACCCGGAGTCTACACCAGAGTAACTTCTTATATGGACTGGATTCAACACACTATAGAAAAGAACTCAGCTTCCAGTGGTGGTGTCCCTCATCCCAGTGGGACTTCTGTTGTCTTCTCGTTATTAATCTTTCTCCTGAGCACTTTCCATGTAAGTGCTGTTCACTTATAATCTGTTGGAAATGTAATTGTAACACAAGTATCACATATCACTTAATATAATATTAGCATTCAACTACAATGTAAAAATACCTAGTTTCAAAGGGAAAACTATAACCCCCATTGTGCATAGTGGAAAGTTTCCTGGAGATTTGACTACATTAACCTCCTATTACCTCTTTCTCTTATTATTAATCATTCTCAGAATTCTGACTTAGGTATACATTTGATAATAAATAAAATATAAAAAAACTCAGATGGTTTCCTTGAATCATTACGGGCAAAAAAGAAGTGATGTGTGCCATGAGATAAGGACTTTCCGAGTAAAATGTTCCTCTTCTCCAAATCTCATTCTTAGAGTCTCTTCTACCATCTACCCAATAATGGACATGTTTAGACAACATGGAAACAACATAGTAACCTCTACCTTGGTTTGCTGTGAATGTGTGATTATGGATTAGGTTGATTTCTTTTACAGTTCTCTTATCCACCATTGATTTCTGTTTGTGTGGAACAGTTTCAGAAAAGAGAAAAATAAGATATTCCATAATATTGTTGTGGAACTAAATATAGATCTCTCCACGTGTATAAAATACAAGGAAAGTTGCAAATAAGGCTTCCGGTTTGCCATCGCGGCCGCCGCGGATGCTGGAAGGCGAGCTCCGTCTTCCGCGTTTGGTTTCGCTCTGCTGGGGGACCCTGGAAAGGGTCAAAAGTTGCCCTATAGGGGTGACAAGCAAGGAGGGGACCCCCGTTTGATCACGGGAGGGCGGCAGACCTTCCGCTCGATCCAGGGCAGCCCTCCAAACTGGTGGAGGAAAGACTGGCCATAGTAATATGGCCCGTCACTAGGCTGCAGACAGCCGAAGTCAAACTTACCACCAAGCACTTCGAAAGCAACATGGATGAAACTGGGTGAGATCCGATCTTCTCTTTACCCTAAGTATTTTTTTTCCTGTAAAAGCTGCCCGAAGTATCTTTCCCCCTATGAGGAGAGAGGGAAGGGAATTTCTATCCCACCCACTAAGAATAGCGGCAACTGACTACTTAGGGGAATTAAAGCACTAAAAGAATATCTTTAATCTAATTGGATTTATATGTTCCTGAAACTTGGGGACCAAAAATTTTCTTATTTTTATTGGAGACGTTTGCTTTTATCTACAAAAAAGAAATAAAATTGGAAAAAGGATTATAACAATTTTGGACTTAAAAAACTTTAAACGGCATCGGTGACATCTTGTGGCGAAGTTTGGTATTACAACTTATTTCCTAAAAGAGACTTGGCTCGAAGCCCAGATCTTAGATAAGACTCTTCTGACCTTGGCACCACCTGTGAGAAACTCAGCTGTAAGAGGACAGCTGGGCGGCATAACTGGCCTACTTGAACTGTGAATGTAAACCTTTACTGACTTTCAGAGTTATATGTGGGGAATTGCCTTCCTATCTCTTTATCTGAGGAGTATTGGTTATTATATGAGATGATGAAATATCTTGGACTATAAAATCTTGCTTGACAAACAACTTCTACCATAAAGACTATTTATAAACACGTGAAAGAGATGGATAAGGACCAGGAAAAGATTCTTTCCATGTTGAAAGCAATACATGAAACCATTCTTTCAGCTTGTGATGAAATAAGATGTTATAGAAAAGAACAAGATGTCAGCTTAGATATACAAACCCAAATTCTGACTACAACTAAAGAACTAACAATGCAGAAGGTAACAGAAGAAGTGGAACAATCAAATACTAAGACAGAGGACTCAATTGACCAACAAATACAGTCAATGGAATATCCAGAAAAGGGACTGACAACATGAAAATGGAAAAGACTTTCTATATAAACCAGAAGAAATTTGAGGAGCAAGAAGAAGAACAGACTGAATGGAAGATAAACATACCAGGACAATTATGGGGATTTGGAATAATAGGGAGACGATTTAAGGAATACAAATGGGCTAGCCCTTCCAAAAAAATGGCAACTAAATGGTATCTCTTATTCCAAACAATATATATAATAATAGAGGAAGATCTATTTGATGATTTAAAAGCGTTGACATGGAAGGCTAGTTGGCAAAGAAAGAAAGCCAGAATAAGGCTGAAGAAAATTGGGGTTTTGATTTATTAGAGCGGATTTCATATTACTAATTAGAGGGTCAAAGGGAGAAAAGGGGAATTTTAGTCATTAAATTTAAAATATTTGGAAATTAGTCAAAAATAAGGATGCTATTTGTTTAATACTTAAAAATTAGACCCAAAAGAAAAAAATATATTATGAATATGTTTGGTTTATTGATTAACTCAGACAATATATATAATGGGCTTTGATTTATTAAAGGGGATACTGTATTATTAATTAGATGATGCAAGATGGGGGGAAATAGATAACTTTTAGGAAATAGAACAAGATTATACCCAAATAGGTAAGATGTGTATTTTGAATATTAGATTCTGTTATGAATTGAGATAAAGGAAACTTTGGTTACCTAAAACCTGCAAAAAGAGAAAAATAAATATAGATAATAATATAGATATAGAACTAAATATAGATAATAATAATAATAAAATAAAATAATAATAATAATATCATCTGTAATACCATCAAACGTCCACATCTGCCTATCCCAGGTCCTTGGTAAGGACTCGATAGGTAGACAAAAATGCCAAATCCAGTCTGAACATCTGGCTGACTGTGCGATGATTAATAATAATAATAATAACAACAACAACAATAAAGTTGGAAGGGACCTTGGAGGTCATCTAGTCCAACCCGCTGCTCAGGCAGGAAACCCTATATCATTTCAGACAAATGGCTGTTCAGTCTCTTCTTAAAAACTTCCAGTGCTGGAGCATTCACCGCTTCTGGAGGCAGGTTGTTCCACTGGTTAATTGTTCTAACTGTCAGGAAATTTCTCTTTAGTCTAGGTTGCTTCTCTCCTTGATTAGTTTCCATCAGTTGCTTCTTGTCCTGCCTTCAGGCGCTTTGGAGAATAGCTTGACTCCCTCTTCTTTGTGGCAGCCCCTGAGATATTGGAACACTGCTATCATGTTCCCCCTCATCCTTCTCTTCATTAAACTAGACATACCCAATTCCAGCAACCGTTCCTTATATGTTTTAGCCTCCAGTCCCCTAATCATCTTTGTTGCTCTTCTCTGTACTCTTTCTAGAGTCTCAACATCTTTTTTACATTGTGGTGAACTAAACTGGATGCAGTATTCCAAGTGTGGCCTTACCAAGGCATTGTAAAGTGGTATTAATACTTCACGTGATCTTGATTCTATTCCTCTGTTAATGCAGCCTAGCACTGTGTTGGCTTTTTTGGCAGCTGCAGCACACTGCTGGCTCATATTTAAATGATTGTCCACTAGGACTCCGAGATCCCTCTCACAGTTACTACTATTGAGCAAGGTACCACCTATATTATATCTGTGCATTTGGTTTTTCTTGCCTAAATGTAGAACCTTACTTTTTTCACCATTGAATTTTATTTTGTTAGATAGCACCCAGTGTTCAAGGCTGTTCAGATCCTCCTGTATCTTAAGCCTGTCTTCTGGAGTGTTGGCTATTCCTGCCAGCTTGGTGTCGTCTGCTTGGTGTCGTGTATAAAATACAAGGAAAGTTGCAACTGGCCTCTTTCTCATTTTTTTAATCTCACCACAGAGTTAAAGAGAGAGAAATTCTTGAGCAGGATCTATGATGGTCCTCACAATTTTCACCCCAAGGTAGAAGATGGCAGTTGGGACTGTAAAGAAGCTTGTAAATAGTGACAGGAACAAGAAACCAGAACAACACTGCAAGCTGATCAGAGTTCCTTTTTATTGTTGCCTACCTATTTACAAGAATCTCACCAGAATGACTACATTCTCTTGGGAACAGTCAGATAAAGGCTTCTGGAATTCGGGGGGGGGGGGAAGGGGGCTGGCCTTTGTCAGTTCGTTCTCACGAGCCTGTTCACTCATTCCCTATTCTATTTGGAGATTCTGCCATACCACTTGACCTTGGAATACTGTGATATTGCAGTCATGTGACCACAAGGATGCTGCAATGGTTGGAATTTCGAGGATCAGTAATAAGTTTGAAAGGTCACCAAACAAGCTATCATTACATGAGAATAACCTTTAGGTAATCATCAGAAATTCCTATTTGATTTCATGGACCTGTGTACTTTTCTCCTCCCTTTACTGT
>JALGBA010001047.1:447500-495419 GCA_023970755.1 Azemiops feae | reverse complement strand
CAAAGGGACCCTCTCCAAAGCGCCCCCTCCGCAAAGGGACCCCCTCCAAAGCGCCCCCTCCCCAAAGGGACCCTCTCCAAAGTGCCCCCTCTCCAAAGGGACCCTCTCCAAAGCGCCCCCTCCCCAAAGGGACCCCCTCCAAAGAGCGCCTCCCCGTGCGCCCCTCTCCAAAGGGACCCTCCCCAAGCGCGGCGAGCCCACCCACCGGGCCGCCCTTCCTGTCCTCGGCGCGGGCTGGAAAAGGAAAGGCGCGACGAGGCGAGGCGAGGCTGGGAGGCGGCGCCACCGGGCGCGCCTCTTCCTCTCCCCGCCTTCCTCGCCCGGCAGCCCCGCTGCGCTGCGCTCCCCGGCCAATGCAGGTGTCCCGCCAGGTGTGCGGCCTGGCCACGCCTCCTCCAGGCTGGGAGGGGGGTAACTCCGCCCCCTGGAGGGTCCCCAGGTGGAGACGAGCCGGCTGGCGCCTTCAGCCTTGCGCCCCCCGGCTGGTTTGGGAGGACTACGCCTCCCAGAGCCTGCCGGGAGTTGTAGTTCTTCCCTCGCCCTGTAGTAGCTACAGTCTACATAATATCCTTTTCCAAAAATTGCCAAATAAATAGGGGAGATCGCGTTGTCCCCGAGGCTCTGCGGGGCAGCTGGCCGCCTCCAGATGTTTTCCAGGCTGCAACCCGCAGAACTTGGGGTCCGCGAAGGCTTCGGAGGGTGGCGGGGGAAGGCATTGATCCCCTGCACATCTGGAGGAAGCTGCATTGTCTTGCAGGGAGGGAAGAGGTGATGATGGGATAGGGGCAGAGGGTTCCCCCCCCCCCGAACAGAAAAACGCCAAAGAGACCTTAATTGCGGGATAACCGGCTCAGAATAAGCATCTCTGGACTTATCCTCACGTTCCTTGAGTTGCGCCTGGAGAAATGGTAGTTTTGATGTGCACAAAACAGAGGTGCAAAATGCTACATTTATTCCACACCCCTGGGAAGTTGCAATTCGCTTTAATTCTTTTAAAATGCTAATTTTAGAGATAATTGAGCAGTTGGTTCTACCAGTGAAGTGGGGGGGGGAGATAAAAACAGTGGCATATTTCTTCCCCCCCCCCCAGGGATTCCTGGCACAGTCCTATCCTAATGGTCACTATCCAGTCAGTGGGAATAACACTATCCGGGTGGGAATAAAATTCTTCCCACCTGGGAAAACACACTCATACCTGTTTCCCATCAATCCTGGCGACAGGAATAGACTGTGTTCACACATTACAGTAAGCTTAAAAGTAAACTTTTAAGCTGTTACAATTCACACAATATATTAAGCCCTAATAACGACAGCAATTAGATCATAAACGTCCCTATGCTGAATTGTAGTGGGCACAACTAGCTCACGTTCTGGGTTTGCGCAACACGCAAAATCCCAGACACACATGCCAAGTTTCCGCACTGAGCTAAGCTGAAGGGAGACAGGACTGGTTTGAGGTTCTCGACATAGGACGGCAGCAGAGTCGTAGGGACACTGGTTTGAAAAAGGGGGTCCCTCCCTGCAGCCCAGCTGCTTAAATGCATTGAAGGCATCCCCCATTTCCTGGAACACCAATTCCCAAACCGCAAAACAAGTGGGGGAACCCCCAATAAGCACGACCCATCTCTCCTGACCTTCTTCAAACCCTCAAATTGCAAATTATTTGAGAGCTGCTTCATCTAAGGAATTGTTATCATGCACTCTGCAGCTGGAGAAGTATAGGTAGTCCCCCAACTTATAACCATTCATTTAGTGACGATTCAAAGTTACACCGGCACTGGGGAAAAAAAGAGACTTAGGACCGTTTTTCGTATTTACGACTCTAGCAGCACCCCCTTGGTCACGTGATCAAAATTCAAATTCGGACGCTTGGCAAAACTGTCTCGTATATACGTCGGTTTTAGTGTCCTGGGGTCACCTGATCCCCTTCTGCTACCTTTTGACGAGGCAAAGTCCAGGGGGAAGGAGGATTCGCTTAACAACCGCATTCCTTAACCAATGAAAAGAGAGGTCACAAAATGGGACACTTCACAACTACCTCCCCTAGCAACAGAAACGCTGGCCCTCAATTGTGGCCGCTAAGTCGAGGACTGTCCGTTAACATTAGCAGAAGCTGACAAAGCCCCAAATCAGCTCCAATTCCATACCGTGGAGAAATACATTGGGGGAGGGGGGGAGAGAAAAGAGGTAACCGCAAAGAACAGGCCACGTAAGCAGAAAGCAAGTCCTCAAAATATTGGGGGAAGGGGGAGGGGGGGAGAAAAAAAAAAGTCAGCGATCCATTCCAATCCTTTACTTGAAAACACAACTTCCATGCAGAGTTGTTCAGATTATAACTGCTGATGTCTGTGCTAAATCTCCCCCTGGGGGGGGGAGGGCTTTTTTTTTTTAAAAAAAATTTCCCCTTCACAGGGAGCCAAAAAAGCTTGCGCTACAGGACAGTTATTATTATTTTTTTTCCAACCGACTGTGTTCTCACCCGAACGTTTACAGTAAATGAGTCCTAGATAAAGAGCACTGCTAACCCCCTCTCCTCCTCCTCTTCCTCCCCGGAAAAAAAAAAAAAACAGAACAAAAAAAAAAAAAAAAAAAAACCCAAACAACCTCCCCCCCCCTTTTGAAACAAAACAGAAACCTGTACACAACTTTACAAACATATTAACATATAAATAACAAGAAGCTTCCAACTAGGAGAGCTTCCATAGTAGTCTCTTTTGTTCTTCCCGCTTGAGATTTGTGGTTTTGTGTTGTTGTTTTTTTAACACTAGGGTGGGAAAAAAGGCCAGTTCCCTTTGCTCAAGCATCACACGGGGTTGGTAGATAGATGATCGCTTGGTCTTTTGTCTTCTCTTTCTTTTTCTCCTTGTTGTCAGTGCCTCTGGCTTCAAGTCAGCAGTCTGTGCAAAGTCGGAGCCCCCCCCCCTGCCCTCGCCCTCCGGGAGGGAAAGGAGCCCTTGCGGCGAAGTTTTTGGCCAGCCTTGTCATCGCTCTGGTCCCAGTTCCTGCTGGACAGGCCGTTTCTTCTCCCGACAGTGCTTCTTGTGAGCGGGCCAGTCTTTCTGCTGGCACTGGGAACCGCAGTACCGCGCAACCTGGCATCGGCCACAGATGTTAAATTCGCGTAACTGGAGCGAGGAGGAGCAAGGGAAAGAAAGAAAGAAAGAAAAAGAGAGAGAGAGAGAAATCAATCGACATTTCCGGGACCCTCCCTGGAAAAGACCCCCAATGGAGCCGAGCCCAAGAAGCTGGGAGCATGGACTGGAGCCAAGAGGTGGTTGGCATCTGGATATGAACTGGCTTGGCCATTTGATAAGGGCCACCTTGGTTTCTATCAAGAGATGCCAGAGAGTCCCACAACTTGGGTTGGTTTACAAGACGCAACGGGTTTGGCCTGGTTTTTTAGTGTGGTCTACAGTTGAAGGCGAAAAAGTGGGAGACCGTGAGTTCTAGTCCTGCCTTAGGCATGAAAGCCGGCTGGGTGACTTTGGGTCAATCACCAGGAGATGGTGAGTTCTAGTTCCATCTTAGGCGTGAAAGCCGGCTGGGTGACTTTGGGTCAATCACCAGGAGATGGTGAGTTCTAGTTCCATCTTAGGCGTGAAAGCCGGCTGGGTGACTTTGGGCCAATCACCAGGAGACGGTGAGTTCTAGTCCTGCCTTAGACGTGAAAGCCGGCTGGGTGACTTTTGGTCAATCACCAGGAGACGGTGAATTCTAGTCCCAACTTAGGCATTAAAACCACCTGGGTGACTCTGGGCCAATCCCCAGGAGACCCCCGTGACAGGCTGGGCACGTACCTGTTTCTCAATCATTGTGCAGGGAGGGTAGTGACATTCATAGTATGTGCAGGAACTCTCCTCTTCTTCCACCACGTCTCCGTTAGCGTTGTAGTAGCGTGTGACATTCAATACGGGGAACTGCTCCTCAATGGGATCAGTCGGAAGCTGTTGTATCGCCAGCCAGTATAAGCTTTGTTCCCTTCAACAACAAGAGCAGGAGCAGCAGTTAAGCATTTCTTCTGCCAAAGGTGAGATAACGAAACGCATCCTTTCACAGTTAAGAAATGCTAAGGATTTAGACCAGGGGTCTTCAAACTTGGCCCTTTTATAACTTGTGGACTTCAACTCCCAGAATTCCTCAGCCAGCGTGCCTGGCTGAGGAATTCTGGAAGTTCACAAGTCATAAAAGGGTCAAGTTTGAAGACCCCTGATTTAGACACAGGGACAGCCGACTCTTCTAAAGAGATTCATTCGACAACTCCATTTCACCACCCCAAATGGAGTTCTACTAATCGTTATTACTTCGATCGGCTCGTACGCTTTTTCTCATTCATTGATAGCCATGTAAGCAGGGAAGTTTGTTGGTTTTCTTTAATAATAAAAAAAAAAGGACTCAAACTCAAAAACCACGGACGAAACAATCGGCTTTTCTGATTATTATATTTGTAATGAGGCTTATCTTTCTCTCAATGTTTTGCTCTTTATATGAGGAGCAAAATATGTGGGGTCCCAACCAAGCTCAGAAAACATCAAGGACCCCCCCTCCCCATTTCAACCCCGAGTTCCGAATATTCTAAGGAGCGAAAATACTTCATTCAAAACCGCCAGACAACTTGAGCCTATTTTGAACTATTATTGAAGAACGTGTCTCTAGGATTCTAAAAAAATCCTGAAGTTTTCTTCCAGCCGCTGAAAATGCTTCCGATTTAATTCCCTTGTATTTGTCACTCCGTCCACTGAGTTTATTTAAAGTGGATACCAGCTTTCTTACCCATGAAATATGCAAAGCAACCAACAATTAAAAATAGGCTTGAATGCCCAAGGTAGGTTTTATCTCGCGGCGCTCTTGATGAGCTCACTGATCCGCAGAAAGACAAACAGATTTTGATTCCACATGGTGCCAGGGCAAAGAGGCTTATAGGCACAGAAATTGATTCTTTACACTTATGCAATGTGGAAATAACCTCGATGAAGGATTGAAAGAGCCAACAATGGAAGAGAAGCAACTTAAGGCATGAGCAGCTTTGAGTGTCTTGATTCAGTTTGGTATAAAACAAGCCAAAGAGACACTATGGCAGGCTTTCAAGATCCCGTTATTCTATCCTACGACAACAAACTAGCCCGAATCCTCATTTGTGTCACTGTGTCCATTTCTTGACGTGACTCACTTCAAAGGGCTCTTTTTTTTACACCCCGTTGTCTCTATAATTGCGTCCCTGCACTTTTAAAACCCCAAACATTGACAGGAGCTACGGACACAAGGAGGAATTTGCTTCCCACTGAAAAGAGTGGGATTCTTGTATCCCCCAGATACAAGTGACTTAAAACAGCAAAGGAAAGGCATTCTTAAGGGTGCTTTTAAACTTTGCCTTCTGTTTTCTCCTGCTCTCTCTCTCTCTGCATCTCTTTAGAGAGAATTTACCTTTGTTTGCTAGAGATTTCTTCAGCTTTGGGCCTCCAGCCCCACGGCACCAATCGTAGGTTGTCCAAGCGATTGTCAACGGTCACTGCATTCAAATGCACCACCTGGAACCCTGGGGCGATGCCTCCCCGGTGTCTTTCCCTGAAAAGAAATAGCAGAGTCTACAGTTCAGGGGTCGGCTGGATGGTGATGCTCACACGGGTTTCGGAAACTCTTGCAAATTTAGGCTGGCCTGAAAACACCCAGGGACCTGTAGCCTAGCGGTGGCTGCCAAAGATTCTAAGCAGAAAGGAATGCAAATAGTCCTCGGCTTATGACAAGGGAGCCCGACATTTCCGTTGCTAAGCAAGATGCCTGTTAAGTGAATTTTGCCCCATCTTAGGACCTTTCTTGCCACAGTTGTTAAGTAAATCACAGCAGTTGTTACGTCAATAACACGACCGTTAAGTGACTCTGGCTTCCCCATTGATTTTGCTCGTCAGAAGATCGGGACACTGCGACCGTCATAAATATGAGTCAGTCGCCAAACGTCCGAATTTTGATCACACTCACCGTGGTGTGAAAAACGGTCACGTCACTTTTTTTCCGGGCCATTGTAACTTTGAACGGTCACTAAATGAACTGTACAGCTGACTAGTTTTGTAGGACCTTCACAAGTTCCTGGTTCCTCTAAGTTCATAAAGCCCTTTTGTAAACTCAGATCCAAGTCCCGTTGAAATAGTGACTTCCTGGCACCCTCTAACATTTTTAGCAGGCCCCAGGGCTGCAGTTGCTGATGCTGAGATGATGCAAATTGGGTTCAACCATGTTAGATTAATGGAGACAGGGTAAATTAGATTCTTTTTATTCATCCCCCCCCCTTTTTTTTTTTTGAGGAGGCCGAGTTTATTTTTGAAGAGTTTTAAACACGTTTTAAGATTACTACTACCTGTTTCTTCACCTGAGAATACCACGGCAAGAATTCTCCCAAGCAATATTCTAAGTGTGGTCTTACTAAGGCTTTATAGAGCAGTATTAATACTTCATGTCACCTTGATGCTATCGCTCTGAATGTATAACCCACACGAGCCTCATTAAGCAGTTACCTCTCTTAACTTGCAACACTTCTAAGGACACCTTACACACACTTCTCTTTGGAAACCTGTAGCTGTGTTTCCTTTCCACAATCTCAACTTACCACAGCAACTCATGCAGCAGACGCCCAAATCCCCTCCCTCGGTTCTTGTCGAACGCAAAAGCAAAGATTCTAGCACCATTCCCATCGGCGTCAACTTCCATTCGAGCCTGGACAGAAAAGAAGAATTCATTCTGTGTTTTTGAAGCATCTGGACACCCGTCCACTTTCCAAGATCACTAACGGATATTACAAAACGCGATGCAAAGTCAGTGAATAAGATTTTTCATTGAAATTAAAAATAACAGTTCATAGAAGTCTTCACAATAATAATAATAATAAAAAAAGAGCCTAGAAACCAATCAGCGTTGATTATTCTTTGAAAGCACCAAGGAAGGTTGGTGGCTCCAACTCAAGGCCACATCACAATACAATCCACATTTTCTGTAAAAACACAGGTGGGCCCAGAAACCATCCAGTTCTCATTGTAGTGTCAAACCACTAAACGTCAACAATGGCTTGCACACAAAAGCTTGGAATATTGGCACTGAAGTGCTTCAGAAATGAGGCTGGGGAAGAGGGAGGGAGAGGGTCATCCAGCTTGTCAGAGTGGCTAAGAAAAAACTGGAAAATTAACACAGGAGATGAAGACCTGTATTCTTACCTCAAAAGAGTAGCTCTCTACGAGAGGAATGTCTTGTTCATCTATCAGTGTGTATTTTGTCTGCAATTAAAGAAAAAAAAATCAAAATGAAATATTCTGCAAGAATAAGTTGCTGTAATTTACCAGGGGGCCTTTTGCATTTCACGACAGCCACACACTAAACGATTTGAGGCAACACCTTCTGTGGTAGACAAAGGAAAACGTAGCACACACAAATCTAATAAATAAAGCGTTTAACATTTCAGTGGCCAATCACCAGAAATGTATTTCAAAAAAGAAACTTTTTTTTTTGGAGTCTCTACCCAATTAGATCCTCCACAAATTTAAATCTGCTAGATGCAGCAAGATCTATTTTTGCAGCAGTATTTCCAGCCACACATTCTGAGGATATGGAGGAATCTCCCTATCGGTCTTCATAAAGCAAAGAAGAAAGCGTAAGGAACAAAGACTATCAAGTGTTTTCTTTCTTTTTCAGCCAGCAGCTAGAAAAAGTCTTTTCAAAGCCTGCTTTTGTGAGAGTATTATTTAAGATCTTCAATTCGATTCATAGTCCGGGACTGGTAAAAACTTCAGTTATTATTGTTGTTCATCACACAGTCAGCCAGATGTTCAAACTGGATTTGGCATTTTTGTCTGTCTATCGAGTCCTTTCTAAGGACCTGGGATAGGCAGGTGTATATATGATTATGATTAAATTTGCTGACTATCTCGCCATAGACCTGCCTATCTCTAAGAGGTTCACAATCATAAAAAAATGAAGAAACGGAAAGGAAGTTTAAACAAAGCAAAAGGAAAACAGCAGAATAAAATCAACACCACCATGCTTGCGGGGGAACGATCAACAGTTCCTAAAGACTCTCCCAACACAGAAGTTATTTTCTCCTAAAGGAACACATGAACCCTCCTAAAAGACTAGGCGCCCATCCACTGCAAGCAGCAGTCTTATGAGAAGTCTTCTCCGGGGTCCCCAACTGGGAGATACACAATCACCCAGCAGCCAACCATCTGGGCATCCTAAAGAGCAGACACCCACCCCCAGCCACCCCAATTAAGCCCCAGACCCCTCCCCATTTACCAGTCATGCAATCCTTCCCGAGAAACCTGCCAGAGACCCACCCTGGCCCCAGAATGTCACCCTTTCCCAAGGAACCAAAAGGCACCCCATCTTTTTTTTTGGGGGGTGCATATAAAAGCATCAAAAGGCACCTGCCTCTAGAGAGAAATCCAGGCTGGAAGAAGGCTCCTTTCAGGCAGGGTCTCCATGCCCCCCCCACCAACACCCTGACTCCCCATCCTCCCAGGCCCCTGGAGGGAGTGATGGGAGTTGGAGTCCCACCCACACTTACAGAGTGCCTGACTTTGGGGAGAGCCTCCCCTCCCTCCCCCTGGGAGCGGGTGGGGAGGTGCCCCCAGGGAGAAGGGGGCGAGGAACACCCCCCAAGGTGGGCGGTGACGTCACAGTGCCCGGTGTGACGTCAGGGCCGCGTCACGCGCGCGGAGCCCCACCCCCCCAGGAGGAGAGGGGCAGGGCCCCTCAGGCCCGCGGGGGAGGGAGGGGAGGGGGGAGGGAAGGGGCGGCCCGCACCTTGCCCGCCACACGGCCGAGCCTCACGATGCCCAGCTTGAAGTCGGTCATGGCCCCGGCCTGGGCGAGGAGAGGAGGAAGGGGGGAAGAGGGGAGAAGAAAGAGGAGGAGAGGAGGAGGAGGAGGAGGAGGAGGGGAGGCCGCGCTGGACGGAGACGCCGCCGAGGCCACGCGCCGCCGCCGCCGCCGCCTCGCGCACACCCGGAGCGAGAGAAGGAGGAGGAGGAGGGGCGGGCGAGGGGGCGGGGCCGCACGCCCCGCCGCGCCGCCGGCCCCCTTCGGCCGGCCGGCGCCCAATCAGCGCGCGAGCCGCGCCGCTGCGTCATCGCCTCCGCGCCGCCCGGAGGGGAGGGGCCCGCCCGGCCTCCCGCGCGACGGCGCGACCGCCGCCACGTGACCCGGCCGCCGGCGGCCGCGGCTGATGACCTCACAGCTGTCTCTCTCTTTCTCTCTCTCGGCCCCGCCTCCCGCCCCACCCAGGCGGCCTCTTCCTCCTCCTCCTGCTTCGCCGGGTTATTAGACTTCCCGCGGCGGCCCGGCCGGCGCATGCGCGCAGCGCTCTGCCCCGCCTTTTAAAGGAGACGTCCCCTCTCTGGGGTGCGTCGCCTTCTTAAGTATATCTGCACACACTGTGTGTGTGTGTCTGTGTGTGAAAGAGAGAGAGAGAGAGAGAGAGAAGAAGCAGGCATAAGTATGCGCGGGCATACACTTGTAGGTATTATAGAAAGTTTCTATTAAATATGTCTACTATAAATGCTTTATATACTCTATATATAGACACACACACAAATATGTAATAAACCCAATTTCGAATTTATTTGCGGGCATCCCTATAATCGCCTTTCAAAATGAGTAACGTTTCCACGGCTAAGTAAGGAGGTGGTTTAGTGAGTGCCAACCAATTTTATGGCTTTTTTGGGGGGACCCGGTTGTTAAATGAATCACTGCAGTTGTTAAGTGAATCGTGTGGTCGTTAAGCAAATCCAGCTTTTCCCCCTCTCCCCCATTGACTTTGTCGGAAGCCAACCGGGAAGGTCGCAAATGGTGATCACAGGATGCTGCAACCCTCCTAAATACATCTCAATGGCCAAGTGCCCGAATTTTGATGCTGCAACGGTCGTAAGTGTGAAAAACGGTCATAACTCACTTTTTTTTCAGTACCGTTGTAACTTCGGACGGTGCCTGTAAGTCGAGGACTGCCACTATCGTGTTCAGCTTTGGAAGATGGTTCATGCATCCTACAGATCTGTCTTGGATTTCCCCATGGAAATCAACTGGACAAAGCCACACTTGTCCGGAATTGGTTCAAGCCATAAACCATGGTTTGCTGGAGCCACAAAAAAGCAAGCCATCTCATTTTAGCCTGCTTTCCTTCTCCAGATTTAATGGAGATGCTATATATATAATAGAGGCACTAAAATCTATTTTATAACATATATATATATATATATTTCCATTCAGTTGGATCAGATTCTGGGAGAGTGCCTGGACCAATCCCTGCAATTTTCTTTGCCCTTCCTTTGCTCTTTCCTAGGCTTGTGACTAGCCCAAGGCATAAGTTTAATAGAGACGCAATATAGACCACAACTTATATATGAATGAATGGGAGAAGCATGGTGGCTTCCCCAAACTATGGATAAGCCAACCAGGGCTTGGTGTCCTTCATGACCCAGCCTCTTCTTGAAGAAAGCCACCTGACAGGTGACCAATTGCCACACTCCAGCCAAACGGAACCTCGGACGTGAGAATCCACTGATGTCACATATCTGCCATTCCAGGTGACCGAGGATGGTGCGGTCCCCATCCCTGGGCCTTAGAAATGGAATCTCAGAAGAAACACATCAAGTTTATGGCTCAGAAATACTTGGAGAGCAGCCAGAAAAAGACCCCTCAATCATCATCCTTTTATAAAAGGCAAGTACAATCTTTCTCACCGAACGGCAAGATCTATCTATATCCCTACATCTTGCCTGGGGTTAAAATAGTCTAGCCAAGTAAGAGGGTAAGAGAAATCTTACAGATTGGTTCCCCAATCTGTGGTTTGTTGCTAAGCCTACTTGGACTGACCCATAATAGTTGGTGTTGCAAACGTGTCAATCAGCCAAGCAACCCACTTTATAGTTTAGCACATGCTGAGAATCAGATCTATATATGTTCTCCCGATGTTGGGATTTTGAACTGGGGGTTTAGTTGGCGTACTGCCTATCCAACAAGAACAGTCTCTTGGCTCATATTAGCCAGGATAGTCCTGAAACTGATGTTTGGATTTAGAAAAGGTTAATCTGATGGGACTTCAAGACCCATCTCTATTATTTTGCCTAGCCTGGGCTCAAATTCTTAGCTGATGTGCTTAGAATTTAGAAGGCTACCCAAGGCAGAAGGTCCTTAAAAGTATATTTCTTGAAAGGATTGCATGGGGTGAAGTCTGGTATTTTGTTTCCAGGGGTCATCGAGGCAGAGAAACTAGTGGGACCCCCTTATTCCCGGACATTCATGATGGAAAGATAAACAGTAAGTGCAATCCTTCAGGACAATGCTCCAGGTTCCTTTTTAGATTCCTTGTGTTCTTCTTAGTGAAAAAGCTGCACATGCCCAATTCCACTGGAATATAGAGAACATCAGTGTGGCAACTTCAGCAAAATTGACTTTCTTTCTCTTCCTCTTTCTCTCCCTTCCTCTTCCTCTTTTCCTCTTGATTGCAAAACTGGCTTCCAAGTCCCCTGGCCCCATTCTCTCTCTAAAATTCTTCTTTTTTGAAAACCATCCGTCTTAATTAAGGCTGCTTCTAAATTCTTTCTTTCTTTGTTTAGAAGAAACAAAAGCCCAAGGCCGGATGCAGTTCGTATTGAACACGGACAGTCCTGGCCCAGCAGCTTACTCGCCTCCCACGATGGCCTGCAGAGAGACTATCGCCCCGTCCTACACGTTTGGGTGGAAGACCCCCCCTCGAGGTACTGGGGAAGGGGTGCAGGGACCACGAAATTAGCACCTTGGCCTGGAGCCATTGCTAAGTCCATCTGGCAGGTAAAACACTCACCTGTCTTTAAAATGAAGGCGAGGCAGCTCCTTCTGAGAAATTTGTTGAGTCAAATTGGTCAACCCAAGTGTGAGGTTGAATTATGAGGAAGGTTTCAAGATTTGAAGTGTTCTCTCCTTGTGCTGCAAAGGTGACTTTGTTTTTTATTTCTACTAGAAGGCGGAGGGCGTCGCGCCTGGCAAAAGTCTTGGTTCATGAGCAAGAATCCCTTCTGGAGGAAAGTGGACTTTCACACCGAAACCAACGTACGTGTCACTTAAAACGCACAATCACAGGAGGCTCCTTCAGATGTAATGTCCGTTAAGTCCACCAAGGACGGACATCAATACACCTTAATGCAGGGGTCCCCAACCCCTGGTCTGTGGACCGGTACTGGGCTGCAGCATACCAGCAACCGGTCCGCACAAAGCTAAGCTCCATCCGTGGGATGCAGGCAGCACACAAAACCACTCTCCGGTCCGTGGAAAAACCTTTCTCCACGGAACCGGTCCCTGGTGCCTAAAAGGTTGGTGGCCTCTGCCTTAGTGGATCTGCTCTACCTCACCTTTTTTTTTTCCACCCCCCCAGTGGCCTTCTCCTTCACAGTACGGTCAACTCTTAGGAACTAAATCTGCCAACCGTCCAAACACTCCAAATTTTACCTTCGGCCAGAGGGGAGACTGGTCTTTGGTCAACAAAGGTGAGATGGTCCCCAAGAAACATTCTCCGGGCACAGGAAGGAATTCCTGGTCTTAGTAAGCCACCAGGGAAAAACCCCAGGTTGAGGAACATCTGGAGAACTTGGGCAAGCAGGTCAACAGCACTTTGGCTGACCTTGGAGCCAAGTAGGGCCCGGCTTGTTTCGGAGGTGGGAGAGAATCGGGGAATCCCAGGCTGTAGAACACCCCAAAGGTAAGTATTTCTTCTGTATCCAACTTGCAGGCACCCTAGATGAACCAGGCCCCAATCAATATAACATCGAACGTGCCTACACGCTTATGCTTCACCGGTCACCATCCATCATCATCAACCCTGTCCCAGTCACTCTGTTCAGATGGGTTGAAAAAGGTGAGGAAGGGAGAATCGGAAAGTCTCAGCCATCCATAGGTCATAGTTGCATCAAAAGTGGTTTTAATTTTGAAAAGGCAACTGGACTGGGGTTTTGAGGAGAAACAAGATGTCACCCTTCCTATCCTGGAAGGATAGGACCATTTTGGAGAGAAAGGACCGCTGGTTTGAAAGAGGGGTCAATTTTCATTCCTCTTAGCTTCAGAGCAAAATCCAGCTATGCAAGCAGACATCAAATGACAACCTGTTTTCTTTACAGAGGGGACTCCGGGTCCGGGGGCTTACAACGTAGACAAAGGGTACAATGCTCGTTTGCCCAGATGCCCAGGCTTCTACATCCAAGGTGAGAGACGGCCGAAGAAGCATGAAACAGGCCCATTTTCAACACTGTGAAGCTACCAACAACAACGCAACTAGCCTGGGCTCCTTCCCACTCCATTTCCGCTCCTTGTAATATCATCTGTGAGCTGCTTGCAGTTAATACATGCTTGCAAAAAAAAACCTAAAAGGGCACAATCTCCTGTTTATAACCCTTCTGGGCATCAGGCCGAGTTATATTAGCAAAGGGCAAAGAGAAATAAAGAATATCCATCTATGAACACTGTGAGGACAAAACCAGTAGTCCGTTGGAAATGTTTGTGGAATAGAAAAGAGTCATTTAAAACAAAAAACAAAAAAAAACCCGAAGTAGAGTGTTTGCCAATTTTACACTTGAATTACCCACAAGGCAAATCTGGTGTAATTGGTTCAAGTCTAAAAATATAGTCGAGAAAGAACGGGAGTTAACCTGGTGCAATTTTTATTTTTTGAAAAGCGTACAACTCTTTCAGCTTCCTAAGGGAATCAATCACACCTTAAAGAGTCCCAAGTTGGAGAGGTGATGAAGATTCCATCTTTCATGGCAGCAACCAAACAAACTACACTTTTTTACAGAAGGATAGAAAAAACCAAGTTGCAGGCAGTCTGTTCAGGTGGCAGACCTAGTTCTGTTGGAGAAGGGAAAAAAAATAAAAGGCCGATTCAGTTTATTACTCACAGATTGCCTTTCTCTCCTTACAACCCATTGAGGTGGAGCAGAGAAGGAATCAGTGAGTTTTATTGGCAGTTGTTAAGATTTTTTATTTATTAGTTTTATCCCACCTTTGTTTTTTCATCAATAACTCAAGGCAGCAAAAATACATAACATTCTCCTTTCAATTCCCCCCCCCCAACAGTCCTGTGAGGCAAGTTGGGCTGAGAAAGAGCGACTGGCCCATCATCTAGCTGGCTTTCATGCCTAAGGCAGGACTAGAACTCAATGCCTCCTGGTGATTGGCCCAAATTCACCCATCCAGCTTCCGTGGCCAAGGTGAGACTAGAGCTTACTGTCTCCTGGTTTCTAGGCCAGCGCGTTAACCACAGCCCTCAAAGGCTGCAGCTTAAATTTGCTTCCAATCGATTTATTTTTAGGGCAAATACTCACCGCTGGGCATTCAACTGCCCCGCTATTGATGTCGTCAATAATATCGTGAGGGTGTCTCCCATCAATACTGCAGCCAACCGACTGAGCAGTTCCCAGGATCTCCTTAATAGTGCCTGCAAAAGGGCCAAGGATGTCTGAATTCACCCCGGTGTCCACCTGCCGCAGCATGCACACTTACTTCCCTACCCCAAAAGGTAGGAAGGCCTAAGACGTTCAACAGGCACAGTAGGCCTAACTGCATAAAGAGTCCCCTTTCCCGGATTCGTAATTCCTTGCATTTTCTAACACACAAGGTGCTCTCCCAATCATCCATCAACGGTTTATTACACCTTGTTTGGAAATCAACTGCTTCCCCTCTGAGGGCTGTACTTGTTTCAAGCCACTCCAATAACCAGGTGAGTTTGAACACTAGGCGCAAACTTCAAAGGAAAGGCCAACTCTAGCTCACAACCAGCCATACTTCTAATAATTGTCAGCTTCAGATCATTTAAGACAGGGGTCTTCAAACTTGGCCCTTGTATGACTTGTGGACTTCAACTCCCAGAATTCCTTCAGATTCATTTAAGACAGGGGTCTTCAAACTTGGCCCTTGTATGACTTGTGGACTTCAACTCCCAGAATTCCTCAGCCAGGCACGCATGCCTGGCTGAGGAATTATGGGAGTTGAAGTCCACAAGTCATACAAGGGCCAAGTTTGAAGACTCCTGATTTAAGAAGTGGTCCCATCTTACCCGACAGCTCCCGGGCCAAGGATCGATGTCTCATCTGCCGGGCAATGTTGACAATCTCATCGAAGCCGACACTGCCACTGTGTTTAACTGTTAGGAAACAAGAAAAAAACAAAACAGGAGCCCAGTTGGGTTGTTTTTTTTTGCAGAGAGCCGATCACATCTCTTAGAAAACTTTGCATGCTTGCCCTGCTTCTGTTCCCAGTCTTCGGCACAGAGTTACCCACAGGGAGAATAGCTCTGTTTCCTTGAAAGGGGTTTCCTCTCAGCTCACCACTGGAGTGTGCAAGCCACGGCTGAAAACAGGCAAGCACAGTGGCGGGTGGCTGGCGCAAAAGACATCACTGCTGTGGGGTTCAAGGCCAGTTTCGTCCTCACCCCTCAAAAATGACAATAAAGGTTATCCTATCTTATCTATCTTATCAAACCTGGGCACACGTTGATGGGGTCCTTTTCCCAATCCCAATTAACAGGCCTCTGAATACAGAGTCTTCCAACTTACGACTGAGCAAGTGAGCCCAATTCCTGTTGCTCAGCCAGACTGTTAAGTGAGTTTCGCCCCATTTTACCACCTTTCTTGCTATCGTGGTTAAGTGAACCTCTGCAGCTGTTAAAATTAGGAGCACGGTTGTTAAGTGAATCTGGATTCCCCATTGACTCGGCTTGTCCGAAGGTGATAAAGGGGGATCACGTGAGCCCGGGACACTGCGGCCGTCATAAATGTGAGTCAGTGGCCTAGCGCCTGAATTTTGATGCAGCAATGATTGTAAGTGTGAAACACAGTCATAAGTCACTTTTTTTTCAGTGTCAGTCACTAAAGGAGGTGTTTTAAGTTGAGAATTACCTGTATTACTGGAAGTGACAACTATGAAAATAATTTTACACATTGGCTTTCCAAGCTAGCTTGCATCACAACCTAACAGCCTCCTATACGTATCTGGCTGACTTCATCCAATTTGCACAAATCAACACGTGGGTCTTTCTAGAGTTGGACCGACTCGGCAGCTGAGCAGCGAATGAAAATCAGGCAATGTAAATTTTCTTAAGTAAATAAAACAAGCAGACACTCACTGTTCTTCTGCTTCTTGCGATCACGTGGCGGCTCCTTCAGAGCTTTGATAATCAGGGCAGAGGCTGATGGGACCACCTCAATCTACAGGGTGCAAACAGCCAAACTGTGAGATCAGAAGATCAGCAATCCAATCCAGCTCATTTAGCCTCACAAATAACCTACCTCTTAAGTCTCGGTGCCTTTTAACTGAACCACAATGCAGTCTGGTATTGGCTGAACTCAACCCAGTGTGATTTACTCAGCAAACTATATTTAAACAAAATGTGCATGAGCTCCATTTTACATTTGTGTGTCGAGCCTCTGGCCTGGCAGCACACTTGTGAAATGCCTGAACTATTTACAAGGTGACAGTTAAGATGAAAGGCCTTTACACAAGGACGCTGTAACAAGAAGCAGGGTTTTGAAAACATGGATAAACCCAACAGATCCGAAATGCAAGAAGCCAGTTGCTATTCCCAAGCTGCAAAATGCAGCCAAACGTTCACACCCTACTGATCATCAGGACCATGTTATTAATCCATCAGGGTCCAGGATTCCCAAAGGGCTTGATTACAGTCAAGGTCCAGTCTTGGAGACCTCCCACCCAATAAACTTGAGTGGTACTCATTTTATCGACCTCGGAAGGATGAAAGGCTGAGTCAACCCTGCCGGGATTACAGCTCGGCCAGCTTGACCAGGGAGCCATCCCTTGTGGCGTTGTGTGTACCTGGGCTTGCCTGTTCTGGATAGTCAGCTTCACGGTGATCCTCAGCCCCTTCCAGTCGCCGGTGGCCTTGGCAATGTCATCTCCCACCTTCTTCGGAGACTGAAAAGTCAGAAGGAGAATTTCTAAGTATAGTTTTTAACGATTAGCTAATATACATTTTGTTTCAGTGTTAGCCAGAGATTCTGGCCCTGAAATAGGACATGTATTTGACTAAACGACTGGTAACTGTCCAGTCATTTAAATTTAGTCTCTGCAAGTCAATCAATGCCAAATATTAGCCCAGACGACGTGATTCTAATGGCTAACACCATTAGAAGGGAGACAATTTTGTAGACTTAAGAATCACACTGCTTATAAATCTTCCAGCCCATTTTTTTTTTTGGGTGGGTGGGGGAATAAATTCACCAACCACAGGTGGATCAACGTGGAAAACCGATTGTCTGAAGCAGTTTCTAAACAACTCACACATAATTCACAGGCCTTAGGCTAAGTCTTCCAAATCCGAGACAAAAGAGGCCACTTTTTGCTTGCTTTAGAAGAGATTATGGTGGGCCAAAGAGATTCTCTACTCAAATTAAATTCCCTGAGACAAAAAAAAAAACAAACTCTGATTCAGAAAACATAAAAAAGACGTACTAAACCCAAAGGTCCGATTTTGGGAGCCAGGGCAGAAGTGGCCCCCACTTCACCTCCGGTGCATCTCAGGAACACTGCCAGAAAAGAAAAAGTAAACACAATATAATAAACAGTTTAATAAAAATTAATCCTAAACGCTTCCGAGATTCCTAGCGGCTGCATGGAGATCTCCAGGCTGGTTTTCTTGGCAAGAGAATGCTGCCTTCACACGTGATCCATTTAATTATTTTGCAATTCAGAGGGAAACACAAATGGCAACCCAGCACGGACGTTTGTGCAAAGCTAGAAAACGGGTGAATAAATAATAATCATAAAGTTGGAAGGGACCTTAGAGGTCATCTAATCCAACCCCCTGCTCAGGCAGGAAACCCTATACCATTTCAGACAAATGGCTGTCCAATCTCTTGGTTCCGTGTATGGCAGAATTATCTTATTAAAACTCCCTTTTTGCGATTCTGTAATCCCTTTTATTAAATTTATATAGCGCCCCTCTCATTTCATTAATCATTTCATCTTTAATCGTCTGAAAAGATGAAATGATTAACTAACCCCCTGATTAAGCGAGGGAGATTGGCTTCAATAGGAAAGGGAACAAGGCAGCAGGAATCAAAATACAGAAGCACAAGGTGGACACGCCAAGAAGCGTTCACACGTGCTGGTCCTGCAGAAAGCTCTAACAGAGAGAACCATTCAGCCGGATTAATGCTAAATGCCGCCTAAAGACAAGAGCCAGCCGGGCTCCATACCCACCGACTTTGATCTCGTTGGGGTCGAACTTGGGCGGCATGATGGCAACAGTAACGTCCGGCCAACGTCCGACTCAGATGGCGGCGGATTCACAAAGCAAGAACCCGGATCCGCGACGAAAACTCGAAAGGCCTCGGAAGGGCGATGCCGCGGCATATAGCTGCCAAGATCTCGCGAGACCGCGCCAACGGCCGCCTCGACCACGCCTCCTTTGCAACGCGACGTCCACACACACACACACCCACTCTCGCGAGACTTGCGGCTCTCCGCCGCCATGGCTGCTAAGGGCACCGCCGCCGGGGGAGGAAGCGAAACCATTTGAAGCGCCCATTTTCCTCGCGGGCACGGGAGGCGTGGAGCCGAGGGCGAGGCCGCGGCGGCGGCTTCCCCGGGACAACCGGCACGGAGGGAGCGGGGAAAAGAAAAACGAAGTGGACGGGGGGGGGAAGGGTGTCTGAGGCGAGCCATTTTGTGTCACGGATGAGCGGAGGCGGTTAGTACGGGGCGCGGGGAGGGACAATTTTGGCGAGCGGGCGTGGCTTGGCTCCTCCGTTGCTGTCAAGCCCTGGGCGTGGAGTCAAGGAAAGGGGCGTGGCCGCTCCTCCGCTGTGCCCCCTCCTCTGGGCGTGGCTAAGCCAGCTGGTCTTGCAGTTCCTGCATTTTTATATTATTATTGAGCCATTGAGGTTTTATTTCTCCCTCTTCCCACAATCAGTCCAGTTGCTTTGGCTTCTGGTTAACCCCCCCCCCCGGGCCCTCCTTTCTGCTCCGACCCCTGCCTCCTCCTGCTGGCATGACAGGTAGGAACCCAGCTTCACCTGTTGAGTGTCTGCCTGCCTCCTTGCTCTGAGAGGGACTTTTTGCAAGGCGTTTCCTTGGAAATACATCCAGCCGGATGCCATGGGACTTCCTGGCAGGTAAGAAAGGGGGAGGGAAGGCTGCAATTTAATTTAGGGGGGTGGGTGGGAGAAAACATGGGTCTCTTTGTCAGAGAAGCTGCCTAAACTCTCATCAAAATGAGCTGGGTGGCTGGAAATAAAATACAATGAAAGGAAATGCCGTTGGTAATGCCTGGCCTGGGAGGAAGAGAGCCACATTAATTTTTGATAGGAAAAAAAATCGGGGATTTCTTCCACTAGTGCCTTTTCCAACTAATGATAATATTTCCGTGCTGCCCAATTTTCAGTAATTCTCAGCGGTATAAATCATCTTATTAAAGGCAGAAGCTTGTTTACAAAGGCCAGACGTATCTTTAATTGCCAAGGTCCAGCCAATGTCATTGCTCTAATTGATGATAGTGTTTGTGTGTCTCCCTTAAAGCCACAATTATTTGTTACTTCTAAGTAACACGTGACCGATTCGGTCATCCTTTTAGAGATCTGTTTCCAAGCTATTCAAATATTTGTTTGTATGTTGCCACAATCCTGCACTTTATACTGTGTGAAAGGAAGATGCCTTTATTTCCCGCAAAATAACTTCCTTTGAACACTGAAGGATTTCAGATTCACCAAAAACACCTATATGAAAAAAGCTTCTTTTGTTTTTTTTCTCCCTATCCACTCTTTGAGGAGAGAAAACCATCTGAATGTCAAATGGAATTATCTTCCTTTTGAAGAAATCCAGTCGTTGGGAAGTCTTGCCTCTTTCTTTTATTATTTTTAAAATTTATCAATACAAACAGAAACAACACTGCTAACATTGATATATTAAAATAATTGGCCATTTCAAATTGGCTATTAATCTCTTTGGGAGCTGTAGCTTTTTATTAAATGCATATACATATTTTTTTTCAGCAATTTATTTGTATAGTAACAATAATGCAAAGGAAGATACCGAATTATGGATATATTCTTGAAGGAAGCTATTAATTTTCACAGGTCTGACAATAATGAGCTTTGTGATTATTCTCCATCCCATCTTAAATTAAAATCCCACAAATGAATCTGTTTGCAAGGGCAAAGGTTTCGGGCTGTTTTTCTCCGTTCCAGAAGGTATTATATGTGAGGGAGCCAGGGAATTCTCCCTCTCCAAAAAAAAAAAAAAAAAAATACACCCTCAGGTGTTGTAGTCTTTAACAAATTTGGACTTCCTCCATTGTGTATGTTGTAAGATTGAGACATCTCTAACAATACTCAGAGTGAAGCAAGTTTAGAAAGAGATACGATTTTGTGCCTTAAGGCAGTTTTTTACAGTAATCGTTCCACTTAAACTGCCTCCTTTGATTTTCTGGCTGTCAAAATGCACAGCGTGAAGCCCATCCTTCTTCACTGGTAACGCAATAGAGATTAAACAGTGCGGGGAAAAAGGATCTGACTTAAAGCGGCGTGTGAACCAGATCATGGTGACTTGGGGCAAAAAAAGATTGATTATGTGCCATAAACTCACTACTGTCTCTTAGCCAGCTCATAAATAGATTTTGTCTGACGATCTGTCCCTAATTGCACTTTAGAGGTTAATAACTATGCAGTGAGGCTGCTTAAGGTTTTTTTTTTTTCCCTGGATTGGGCCTCGCCACCCATATTACTTTGTTGATAAACCATGACTGTCTCTAAATGTTGACATGTGCTACTAATGGTACGGAAATTTGGTGGAGGAAGAAGGTCTTAAGCACGAGGATAATTTAATGAGAGAATGGGTGGGGTCCTTGGTGGTTTTCTGGCACATGTTTTATGACCCAACTAGGTAGTATCATCAGTGCTAGAAGGGAGTGAAGCTTCCTAAATGAAGGAGGAGGACAGTGGGATCCTTGTTCGTTTTCTTACAGACATTTCATTATCCAACTAAGTAGCATCATCAGTGCTAGAGGGGAGGGGAGTTTAGGGAGGGGAGGAGGAAGAGGAGAAGAACTCTGGGCCCATTCTGGTTTTCTTGAAGATGTTTCATTAGCTGAGTAACCTCATCAGGGCTCCGACGAGAGAACTCCTACTTGGCATTTTCAAGAGGACATCCCAATCTTAATGACTCATCTTCATTTCCGTTGGCAATCAGCCAGTCTTCGCCTCCGCTTACCTTCCAGAGGCGTTGTCCTACACCTCACCTTCCCTGATCATGGTGCTTGGAGGCTGGGGCTGATGGGGATTTGTGCCCAGCAGCAACTGCAATCAAAGACAGTGGGTGTCACAGATAGGTTGTCAAGATGATAGGTTGTCAAGATGGTGTTCATTTCCGAGGGCGGGGTAGGCAGAACCTGCCGGGCAGGCTAAGCTGCCGATGACTTTACCTGGGATGGATTCTTGATCTTCCTGCTACTCAGATTCCGATCGCCATCCTGCTGAGCTGGGATAAATGGAGACAGGAGTCAAGATGCCGCTCTTCTTTCGGAAAAGGAAGGCGAGCAACGAAGCCCGGAAGCGCCTGGAATACCAAATGTGTCTCGTAAGTCATGGGAAGACAACCAGGTCCTGAATAGCTGGCCCCACCACTCTTACCAGGAAACTGCTTGGGTTGTAAGATGGGTAGAAGACGTTTCTCAGAAGCTTCCTGAGGGACCCCACTAGGTCTTCTCTCGTCCTGCTCCTTTGAGGTGGGATAAAGCTCTTGGCAACCACAGTTGACCACTGCTCTCTTAAGTTACAGCATCTCCCCAACCTCGTGATTCCAAGACTTCTTCATCTCCCATCACGGCTGTGTAGAAGTTAATAGGCCGTGACTTCAAAGACACTAAATAGGGTTTTGTTTACTAGAAGATCCCAAGGAAACAACCGAAGAACAAGTTCAGTTCTTCACAGCTGGGAAATTCACCATATTGTTCAGTTCCACCTTTTTTCTAGCCGGCTTTTACCGTGACGGTAGAAGCTGAACTAAACACTTAATTTGAGATCAACTGAAATGACACACACACACCGATTTTTGCCGCCAATAATCTGCCTATTATTTTCGACAGGCAAAAGAAGCCGGAGCAGATGATATTCTTGACATCTCCAAGTGTGAACTTTCTGAGGTAGGTTTTCTCCATTTCTGGTTCCTGGTGGGTTAAGTCGCCCGAACGATGGCAACTGTTAGGATGGGAACTTTGTAGTCATACAGGTAGTCCTCAACTTACAGCAGTTCACTTAGTAACCGTTCGAAGTTACAACGGCTGTGAAAAAAGGGACTTGCGACTGTTCTTCACCCTTAAGACCATTGCAGCCTCCCCAAGATCACGTGATCGAAATTCAGACGCTTTGGCAACTGACTCGTACTTACGACGGTTGCCGTGTCCCGGGATCACGCGATCCCCTTTTGCGACCGTCCGACAAGCAAAGCCAAGGCGGGGAGCCAGATTCGTTTAACAACCCTGTTACTAACTTAACAACCGCAGTGATTCGCTTAAGAACTGTGGCAAGGAAGGTCGTAAAACGGGGCAAAATTCACTTAAGAACTGTCTCGCTTAGCAACAGAAATGTTGGGGCCGTACGCCGAGTTGTCTTTTTCTTTCTTTTTTAGCTTCCCTATGGTGCCTTTGCGACCTGCAAAGTATTGCAGAAAAAGGTAAGAAAGGAGCACAGTTTTCATTTTAAAAAAAAGGGACAGTTCAGAGTTACTGTGAGGAATTTCACTAAATACCTTGAATTTCATTAAAACGCTTCTAGATGGGGGCAAGAGAAAGTTCTCTAGGGGCTTCTCAAATTCTCAAAATGGCGAGAAATCGGTTTTGTTCAATATTTCATCCTCCCTGCCTGTTGTTTGCATTTAGATTCAGACTTCTCTTTGATCAGATATACTGTGTATCTCAAACTCTTCTATCAAATTCTTCCATTTGTACTTTCAGATAACCCAGTTTAACTGGTCCCTCGTTTCCAGGTCAGCAAATAGAGCAGAGCATAATCTAACTCGGTTTCCAGGGGAAACACCTAAATAATACTTTATGGGCAGAAATAGTTTCTTAATCGGGGCGCGTGTAGGCGTAGAGGGCATCGGGGACCCCCTTGAAGAACAAAAGGGAGAGCTGCCAAAAGATAAGAGGGGCTTGAACCCAAGCTAAAAAAAAAAAAAAAGTAATTGGAGAAAACAGCCAAGCTCCTTCCTAATTCACAAGAAGATAATTTAGAACATAGAATATATAATAATAGAGATGGAAGGGAACTTGGAGGTCATCTAGTCCAACCCCCAGCTCGAGTAGGAGATCCTATACCATTTCAGACAAATGCCTGCCCAGTCTCTTCTTGAAATTGAAGGAGTTTGATGCACAGTTAGACATGCAAGATTTAGGCTTGCAGTGACCAATATGCCACTGAATTCTTGGTCTGGTCTACCTTCCATGTGTGTGTTTTATGTGACTCTGAGCTAGCCTTGATTCTTCTTAAGCCACATTTTGTGATGTGTAAACCACAATAATTAGCTTCATATGCTTCCTAAACCCCTAAAAGAAACTTTACAGGGCTCAGGAGGATGCATTCAATCCTCTAGCCCGATATGATGGTTTAATCCAGTGTGTGCACCAGATCATAGTGGGGATTCTTCTGGCTCATAATATCGTCGTTCTGTTGTAATACTTTCTACGGTGTTTTTCTTTCAGGTGCTGATTGCCCACACCAATTTTTTGATGTCCCTCGCCCCCAAATCCTGCAGCCTCTCTAATCTTGTAACAATAAAGGTGATTCGCGGGTCTTTTCATTGACTACTGTGGAAGCTTGTAAAGATCCAGAATCAAAAGAACAAGCCGTTAAACATAGTTTAGAACGGCCTGTATTTTAACAGCTTTTCAGGGGGGCAGTCCGAAGCTGCTGTGGTATTCTTCCGTTCCCAGTTTCTGGATGACAATCCCATCACCCTTTGTGGCTCACCGTGGAGGCTGGGCAGCAGATTATTGGGACAACCTCTTGAGAGGGAGTGGGTTGTTATGGATTTCTTTTTATCTCCTGTTCCAGGTTTTAGACCTCCATGACAACCAGCTGACCTCCCTTCCTGCCGATATCGGCCAGTTGATTTCTCTTCAGGTAAAGAAGTGGGGGATGCTCGGGAACTTTTGGCCGTTTCAGAAACGAAGGTGGTCCTTTCTATCCCTTTCGAGGTGGTTCCACATTGGCACAAAGTCACGGACTGAGATTTATAGATCGCTCGGGGTTGACTCGACAGCTTTAAGGCGTGCATTTTGTCCCTTGACGCCGTTTCTGTTCTTCGTAGGTTTTGAATGTAGAAAAGAACGTTTTAAAAGCTCTTCCGGACTCGATTGGGGAGCTTGCTCAGCTTCAGACGCTGAATTTGAAAGGTATGGCAAAACATTCGTCTGCGTGTATCTGGAAAGCACAACCGTTCTGGTTTTTAACTTACACTTTTTTTGGGGGGGGGAGAAAGATGCAAGAAACAGTGGATTCAATTGAAAGCAGTTTGCTGATAATGGCTCGCTTTTTCCAGTTTAAAAATGTTAGAAGAGGACGTGGCAACCTTGAGTTTTGCATCCAAGGGATATAATCACCGGACCTCCAGCATAATTTAGCCTAGCAGGAATAAATTTTGCTTGGGAGGCCTAATGAAGAGTTCCAAAATTGATTTTTGTTTCCCAAATGAAGGCACACATACATGTCCCAAGATAACGTTGCAGGATCCAATCTGGGTCAGTCACAGGATTCTTGTTTTGATTTTTGCTCATTGCTTGAAGCCAGACCCAATCACAGTTGATCCTCTGCGCTACAGCTGATAAAAAATAAGATAATTTCAAAGCTGTACATTTGGTGACCGTTTCCATTAGCCATCGGGAAGTTCGAAGTGCACATTAGGGATCAACCAGTACAAACTACAGTTAAACTAAAAGCTGAAAGCCTCCAGAGGGCAGCTTAGTATAGTGTAACCCAGGGGTCTTCAAACTCGGCAACTTGAAGACTTGTGGACTTCAACTCCCAGAATTCCTCAGCCAGTTTGAAGACCCCTGGTATAACCAAACCCCCGCGTCTTGAGTGCGTGAGTAATCAGAAGCCTTAAGAGCTTTGCTGATTATGAGAAAATAAAATCAAAATGCAGCTTAACAACTGTTCGAAGTTGCAAGAGTCGAATTGGAACAGATTCTCCGTGCCTTACAAATGTTTTTACTTTCTGCTTTCTGTTTTTTCCTTGCAGCCAACAAGCTCAAGCAATTGCCCTCCACTCTGGAGGGCCTGCGGAGTTTGCGAACGTTGGACATCAGTGAAAATTTGGTCCAGAAGTTGCCGCAGACACTGGCTCACATCCGAACCTTGGAGGTACCGTTACAAGCTTGGCTTGAAGTCGGTCTGTCGCTTAGGCCGTCGTTCTTAACTCTCCCTCAAATCTGGCAACCATCAGGAGGAAAGGTGGGGGAATCAACCAGGAACTGGCTGAGCCATCTAGGATGGCTCTGTTCCCTTGCAAGATTGAACCGCTCTTACGGGAAATCCTCAACTTACAAACAGCTCATTTAGGGACTGTTCGGAGTTACAACGGCGCTGAAAAAAGGGACCGAGGGCCGTTTTTCACACTTAACGACCGTTGCAGCATCCCCATGGCCACAGGATCAAAATTCAGACTCTTGGCAACTGACTCGTATTTACGACGGTTGCAGTGTCCCGGGGTCATGTGATCCCCTTTTGCGACCTTATTACGAGCAAAGCCAGTGGGGAAGACAGATCCATCTAACAACTGTCTTACTCACTTAACAGCTATAGCACAAATGGTCGTAAAATGGGGGCAAAACTCACTTAACAGATGTTTCAGCAACATAAACTTGGGGCTCCCTTGTGTTCATATATATCAAGGACCGCTTGCAAGATTTCGGGTCCTGGCTTAATCCAGATTGAAGGCAGCTCCGGTGTGTCTGTGTGTGTGTTCCTCTCTGGCAGACGCTGTCCCTGGATGCTTCAGGAATGGTTTACCCACCGGGTGAGGTCTGCAGCGCTGGCACCGAGGCCATCCAGCAGTTCCTCTGTGACCGTAAGCAAAAGGGAGACTCTCGTTGCTTAGCAGCGAAAAGTTTGGCCTCAATTGTTGGCCTAAGTTGAGGACTACCTGTATCGCACAGACCCATGTGACGTTGTGATGTGTGGGTTCCCTTCCAGAACTGGGCACAGAATACAACCCTCCCTCTCAGTATTTACTCCCTGTGTTGGAAAGTGAAGGCGAGGAGACATCAGCGGATGGCGTCCGGAGAACAGCTGGCAAACACATGGAAGATGAAGCCGAGTGGCAAGTGAGTGTTAACTCTTCCCAAAATATACAAGAATGCCTTTTCAGGAGATTTTTTCCTAAACTCACAGGAACCAGTTTTATGGACTGGCCTCCAACCAGGGTGTTTCCCCGTAGAGTTTTGTGTAGAACATCTACTTTCAGGGGAAGTCTACCCCAAAAATCAGTTGCTAGACAGAGACACAAAGGTAAGCGAGCATTTTTCTCTGAACTCTGTTCCCAAGAGAACAGCGGGAGGAAGCGATAAAGTCATCGTGGTTAATTGCACAGTCAGCCAGATGTTTACACTGGATTTGGCCTTTTTGTCCACCTATTGTCCACCTTCCCAAGAACCTGGGATAGGCAGATGTTGTTATTTGATGGTGTTCAAGGGCTGACTGCCGGATGTAAGATGTTTTGAGTCAAACTGCCTTTTGCAATGAACCGATGGGGATTTTTTTTTTTTTTTGGTCAATGCCAGTGTCCAGTGTTGTTGTTACGGTTTGTTGCACAGTCAGCCAGATGTTTAGGCTGGGTTTGGCGTTTTTGTCTACCTGCTGACTCCTTCCCAAGGATCTGGGATAGGCAGATGTTGTTGTCTGATGGCATTAAAGGGATGGTCCCAGGATGTAAGCTGTTCCAAGCCAAGCTGCCTCTGGCAATTGACTAATAGGAGGTTTGTCAATGCCGATAGTCAATTGCAAAATTATTATTTATGAAACTTGCATGCCGCTAGTCTCCCAATGACTTTTGGTGACTCACAACAATCAAAGAAATTACAATCAAAGGCTAAAGGCTGAGATGAATAGCCAGGACTTCCCAAGTCTTCTGAAGAAAAACAAAATCACACCATGTTTGCGTTCAGCTGCTGGTTAAAATCAATCTTGCCTACTTCTCCATTTACTTTCATTGCAGAACAAGTTTCTAGACTATGAGAAGCGAAAGGTAAGATGCCCGTGATCTCCCTCCCTACATCTTGTTGTGGGATTGGCCAACCTGTTCAATTCATCTGCTGATGGGAGGTGACATAAGGATTAAATCAGAGGTCCCCAACCTTTTGGGCACCAGGGACCGGTTCCGTGGAGAGAGGTTTTTCCACGGACCAGAGGGGGCGTGGTTTTGTGTGCTGCCTGCATCCCATGGATGGGTCTTTGCTTGTTTGTGTGGATCGGTTGCTAGCATGCCGTGGCCCGGTACTGGTCCACGGACCAGGGGTTGGGGATCCCTGGATTAAAGAATAACCCACTGTAGAAAATCAGATATTTTGCTTAGGATCACTTCCTGGTTCAAAAGGCCCTGAGGGTCAAAGGACAAGCACAGACTATCTTCTCTTCCAACTGTGGTTTGAGAGAGAGAGAGGGGCCCTGAGCTGAATACGGCAAGATCAGGGTTATAAATCAGCAGATGTCTCTGTTTACCTGACAGGAGCAGAAGATGCAGGAGAAGCTGGAATTTGAGCGTTGGCTGGATCTGGAGCAGAGAGAACAAGTCCACTTGATGCATCAAAGTCACGTCCAGAAAGGAGAATTTCTCCAAAGCATGAAAGAGGTAAAGGCATCTGCACCTCCAGTTTTCCCCCCTTCCTACCACAGATACCTTCACACCAGATCGTTGAAGCCTAGCAGTTGAATTCAGGGCGTACCGCTGTAGACTTGATTGTGAGGAAGCGGGGCAGGAACGGGAGGAATTCCGGGCAGGAATAATTCACAGAGGAGAGAAGACAGCAATTTGTAGCTAGTCCTCAACCACAGCTGAGCCAACATTTCCGTCGCTAAGTAAGGCAGCGGTTAAGTGAGTTTTGCCCCATTCTACAAATTCTTGCCAGATTTGTTTTAAGGGAATCACTGTGCTGGCAAGTTAGTAATATAGTTGCTAAGGGAATCTGGCTTCCCCTTTGACTTGGCTTGTTGGAAGGGGATCTGGCATTAGATTTGACACGAATCAGGCTGAATCTGGCTTGGTTCTTTTTCCTTGCCATGTGGCTTCAGCCTCGGGAATGGCTTTCCCTGTAAAATTTCAGGAGCAGATGAAACTGGAGGAAGGCCTGACCCGCCATCAGCAGCGCCTGGGAACCGAGCGCCTGAAGCTGCTGGATCAGCTGAAGCAGATGGAACAAGGGGTGGCCGGCAGGATCCAGAAACTGCTGGAAGATAACCAAAGGTAAGAGATCCACTGAGCAGAAGAGGGGAATCAGCTGGTGTCTGGAAGCCATAGAATCAATTCTGCACCCTTGTAGATCGGAGGGGTGGGTTCAAGTAGTCCTCGACTCAGCAGCAGCAACCCTTAGACTTATATACCGCTTCACAGTGCTTTGCAGCCCGCTCTAAGCGGTTTATAGAGTTAGCATACTGCTCCCCAACAACCTGGGTCCTCATTTTACCGGCCTCGGAAGGATGGAAGGCTGAGTCAATCTTGAGCTGATCAGGATCGAACTGCCGGCAGTGGGCAGAGTCAGCCTGCAATACCGCAATTCTAACCACTGCGCCACCACGGCTCTTACGACTTAACAATTTGCGACTACAATTGAGACCAGAACTTCTGTTGCTAAACTATCATTAAGCGAGCCACACCCAATTTTACAACCTTTGTGGCGTGGACATTAAATGAATCCAGCCGCACCCGTTGATTTGCTTGTGGGAGGCTGGCTGGGAAGGTTATCAATGTCGATCACGTGACATTGCGCCGGTCGTAAATTCGTGCCGGGTTCCAAAGGCCCAAATTTTGATCAAGGGATCACAGGATGCTGCAATAATCAAGGACTGGTTGTAAGTTTTCCCCCCGGTTCTGTTGTAACTATGATTGGTTGTTAAATGAAGATCCAAGATCCAGACATACCCCATGAAAGGTGGGGAGGTGTCCTTAGTAGAGCTGATCAGCATAAAGGCTGGATGGTGACTCCTGATTTATTAAATCTTTCTAGGCAAAAACAGAGTTCTGAGATCTTGAAATCCCTCGAGAACGACCGGTGAGTTTCCTGCTTTTCTTGGCCGCGGTTCGTTGCCTTCTCAAATGCTCCCAAACCAGGAATCCTGATTCACAAACCATCATAGCTGGTTCCAAATGAAGCAAGCTGGGGGTGGATGAAACGTGACTCGGCCTGCAAGCTAGCAACCGAGACAATCTTTCTCTAAACTCTTGTGACTGAACAGCAAACCTTATAACCTTTGGTGGCCAATGCTCAGCCCAAAGATCTCCAGAAAAAAATACTCCAAAGTTTTCCACGGGGACAGGGAGACACCAACATTAGTGGGAGAGGGGGGAGGGGGAGGAAATCTGAAAATTGGGCTTTCTGAGAATGTGTAGCCCAGCTTGAACCTCGCAAGTGGGGTGAAGGGAGAAAGATGGTGGAGATGGAACTCTTTGAGAAAAGTTGAGGGGAACCGATGGGCACCTGACTTCTCTTGCAGGATCCGGATGGAGCAGCTGATGGCCATCACTCAGGAAGAAACGGAACAGCTGAGGAGGAAAGAAGTAGCCGGTAAGTACAGGGGTACCTTGGTACTCAACTGCTTTGAGAGTCATCGAAATTGGGACTTGGCACATTTTGACGTGAACATTTTGCCTCATTGTTCATTTGGTGCTCAACGCACAAGCTAGAACTTGTCAGTGTCGGCTGCCTTGTGATTCACTACATTATTCCTTATGGGAAAAATTCGTTTGCTACTCCTTGTTTTTGGTACTCGTCACTCCTCTCCGGAAACAATTAACGATGAATGCGGAGGTATCCCTGTGTGGCCCTTGATGGGGCTCAAACGCTTGCCCTGTCATCTCCATCTTGCTCTGTCGTCGTCTTGGAGGGTCAAGCCCTTGCCAGAGAATCCCAGCTGGAGATGTGTGATCTGTTTTATTTATTTTTTCCACGGTTTAATCTGTGTCGCCTCTCTACGGCTCAGCACCACGAAAAACCAGAGCAAATATAAATAGAAACAGCCACCATACTAAAATAACTCTTTTTTTAAAGTTTTTGTGGCATTGCAGGTATGGATTGTACTTACCTGACAACTGCAATTATGCCTTGTGTTTGAGGGTTAAGGTTAAGGCTATTAACTCTTCTTTTTTCCCCAATTTCCCTCTCCCAGCGGCCATGAAGCAGATGTTGTCTGAGACCTACAAGAACAAATTACTTCAGGGAGCCTATGAGACTCGCCGGCAGGATCTGGTCAACCAGACGTGCTCCAGGTACTGAAGAAGACATGGATTGGGGGGACATTATTTTTTTCATGGGTGTGCCAGCCCAGTAAAGAGCCTGGGAAAACAACTGTAGGCACCCATCTCTTTGCAAGAACGTGGCAAGTTAGGCTAGCAGAGGAGGGGCGCTGGGTCCAGCCTTACTTAGCGTCAATTTGAACCTGATTCCCTCTGATTTTAATTTAATTCTCAGTCGCAAGACTAGGGAAATCTCCCCCATTCAATTGAACCTTGGCTGCTTCTCCAGAACTTTGTGGAAGTTCTCCAGAACTTTGTGGAAGTTCTCCAGAACTTTGTGGAAGTTCTCCAGAACTTTGTGGAAGTTCTCCAGAACTTTGTGGAAGTTCTCCAGAACTTTGTGGAAGTTCTCCAGAACTTTGTGGAAGTTCTCCAGAACTTTGTGGGACCTGCTAGGTGAAGGAGTTGGGAACCTCCAGAAAAAGAGATGAAAGCTCTTCCTAGAAGCCTACTGTCACCCGTGGTGAAGCATCTCAGCAATATAGGTCCTACTCCTTGTGGGAGAACCCAACTTGATCAGGTTCTGATGCCAGACCAGGAAGAGAACACTGCCTACCTGGTCTGCCGGTGTCCCTGGATATCATCTTCTGGCCCGCTCGGACCTCTCTGAAAAATCCAAAACACTTAAAACAATTTGAAGGAGACATAATTGGTAGCGTTGGCCTACGTTAACCCATAAATCCAGGTTTATAGACCATACTTGCTGGGTTCTCCTAAGACTTGAGGCTCAAAGCAAGAAAGCCACGCCGTATCTTAGTGAAATGGGTCTCCTCGGTCTACAGATCAGCGTCCCTAATGTCACATCTCATGGGTTCCAGTCAGGGCCCCTTTCCCCAAGAACTCTTCTCTTTCAGCCTTGCCAAGATGGATGAGAAGTTCCAGCAGATCCTGGCTTGGCAGCAGCTGGATCAGAACAAAGCCATCAGCCAGATCCTGCAGGAGGTATTATGGGGGTGGAAGGGTACTCACTCAGGGTAGAAAGAATTAAACAGGACCTTGAGTAGGAGAACGAAGAAATCTTGGAAGCCACCTTATTCATTGACCAAGCGTTGATTTCTCTGGATCTGGTTTACCTGCCTAAGAAGCAGGCAAATGGATGTGCTTGAGATGCATTGGGCTACAATTCCTATCAGTACAGCCAATGGACAAAAGATGATAGGCCCTGTAGTCAAAGTCTAGAAAGCTAGAAGATTCCTCCAGTGGACTGCAGCATCCATCGTGAGCACCAGCCATGCGTAGACGCTCCCTTCACCCTTTAAGTGATCTTAATGGGAATCTAGCTACACGCTAAAGCCAGAACTAAGCAAATTAGGCTTGAGGTCATGTAAACATAGCTTTGAATCAAGCCTCAAATGGAGAGAAATCCGATGAGATTCTGTTAGATCCACTTAAAAACCGATCTGTGTGTCTTCGAAACGAATGTCTTTGCAAAGGTTCACAAGGCAAACTCTAGAGATGTGGGTCCTTGCCTGTTGTTTGTCTCTTAAAAATAGGCTAAAAAAACAACAACCCAGTTTATTTCTGGCCAAAGAGGGCAAAACGTCACATTTTGCCTTATTTTAAGGCTTCCCACCTGCTCTGGCCTTTCTTGGAAACTCGATCCTGGACCTGGGTCTCGCTCCACAAAGCAATTGTTCCGCTCTTGTGGTTTCACAACAACACTCCAGGCTTTTGGAGGATGTTGTCACATTAACTGACCTTTCTGGGGAATTCAGGTGAACTTAACACACTTGTGTTCTTTCTGCAAAGATCTTTGCTTTGGGAATATTCTGATATTGGGGTCCTGCGTTATTCATCTGTGCAATTGCAATTCTTTAAAATTGGTAACAAAAATGTAGCTTTTCCAATTCTATATCTATCTATCTATCTATCTATCTATCTATCTATCTATCTATCTATCTATCTATCTATCTATCTATCTATCTATCTATCTATCTATCTATCTAATCTATTTCTATCTAATCTATATCTATCTATTTCTATCTATCTAATCTATCTATTTCTATCTAATCTATCTAATCTATCTATCTAATCTATCTCTATCTATATCTATTTCTATCTATCTAATCTATCTATCATCTATCATCTATCTATCATCCATCCATCCATCCATCCATCCATCCATCCATCCATCCATCTATCTATCTATCTATCTATCTATCTAATCATCATCAGGCTTCCGGAAATCTTTAGAGTACCTAAATGAGTGTTTTGATCTATATCTCACTCTGCAATGTTGACGAGGATCATCCATTGCTTAAAGTCAAGTGTGTGTTTTGCAAGTGGGTGGAATAGAGATCCCAGACTCAGTCAGTCCCACTTTTCTGTAAAAAAAAAAAAAAAAAAGGTGCCAGGTAACACAGGTGAAAAAGACCCCCCTTTGTCTGTGAACTCTTAGAGAGCTGCAACCACCTTGTAAACCCAGCCCTGGATCAAACAGACTTGTCTATTGATGCAGAATTTTCACACTTGGGGAGGAAGGACCTCGTAGCTCAGTGGGTAGGTCATCCTGGCTCGCTTCCATCCTGGGAAGTTTGCTGGAATGTTTTCGAGTTCATGGTTGGAGAAAGAGAATTAGGAGTGAGGGAAGAGATATGGTCTCCGGTAGTTGAAGGCCGCTTCCGATCCTCACAAGAACTCGGTCTCCATCTTTTAGAGCGAGATGCAGAAAGCAGCCTTCGAAGCCCTCCAGGTGAAGCGAGACGTCATGCACTGCCAGATCAGAAACCAGGTGAGTGCCAAATGTAAGACTTGGGAGGAGACGCAGGGGAGGGGGGAGGCCGCATCACTCGTCCCTTCCTGAACAAGAAGGCTTCCTTCTCAAACCTGGCCTGGGTACCCATCCTCGTGAGAAGAGGAGAACTTTGTAGCTGGGGCAAGTCGTGTTTTTCTGGGCCAGTTTACTATGCCTCCCCTCTGGGACGGCTTGGCTGCGCTCCCACCCTTCCAACGGTCCATAAAAACCTCATCTCCATGGTTCTGTTTCCATGTTTTTGTCGTCATTTGTTTCTGTTGCTTGTCCGAGACCATTTTGACCAACATTGACACCCCACCGCTTATGAATGCAGGATCACTGCCGGAGGGAACGGTTGCCAGAGGCCCTCAGATGGTAGAGTTTGCAATGTCTCCCACCCCGTTCCCCTGACTGCACCTTTTCTCCTTGTCTAGTGGGTTACTCAGGCCTTTAGTTTTCTAACAGGTGGCGGACAAGGGTATTGGTGGACTCTCCTGTTCTCTGGTGGCTTCGCTGTGGCGCTACAAGCTCTGGCTCATCCCGAACCACATCCTGAGCCTTCCAGAAAGGCCAAGGAAGCTTCAGATGAGCTTTTGAACTCCACGTCTTCCAAAAAAGAAGCTGGATGTCCAGGGCTTGTAGCTTCCATTCATTTGACTCCACAAAGTATTCCAGATGCGTGAGGGTTGTATAGGGTGCCTCACTGGCTGTCCTCACGTCTAGGGTGACATACGAAGAAGGACCGTGTCTGCGGGGATCCTCAATCCTCCAGGTCATGGCTGTCCCATTCTCAAGAGGCAACGGGACTTCCTTAGTTTTTCTTTGAAGACGTTTCGCTTCTCACCCAAGAAGCTTCTTCAGCTCTGACTGGATGGTGGGGAAATGAAAGGATTGATATTCCTTGCAGAAAGCTCCACACCCATTTGCACCACTCAGGCGACCCTGAGGACAGAGATAAACCTCCAGGTGGCCTCAGCAGCTCTCTGAAAGAATTGCAAACGACCAGCTGTCTGCAAGGAGTATAAATCCTTCCATTCCTCCACCCTCCAGTCGGAGCTGAAGAAGGAGGAGAATTCCCGGTCCAGTTTTGCAAGGAGCTCTGAGCAGTTTCCCAAATCTGTTTGGCTGAAGGAGGTGGAGTTCTCACCCCCCCCCCGCCCTCTAGTACTTTGAGAGGCGTAGCCTCCAAAAAGGCCGGTGCGATTAGAAAAAAAAGACACACACACACATACACACACACACACACACAAAACCACCCGCTTCCCTTATTTCATCTTCTCCGTAGATTAAGTTAATAGAGAGAGAGTTACTGCAACTCACCCAGTTGGAGTTAAAGAGGCAGCAGCTGGACACAGAGGCTCTGCAGGTATGTCACCCCCCCCCCCTTTTCAGACCATCACCCCTCTCCTGCTTGGCTCCCTCCTCCTCCTCCTCCTCCTCCTCCTCCTGTCTGACCTCTGCTTTAGCATCTTGGAGAAGAAGGCTTGGTGCAGGAGTCCTCCCGTTTTCCCAGTCCCCCGTCTCCTCCTTTCGCTCGACGGCCTCCTGCAAACGCTGCCAGGATTCTGGAGATCGGTCGGCCTAGAGATTTGGGAGGGGTTGGGCAGGAGGACCCTGTAAGAAGCCGGGCTGTGACGTCAGGTCAGAAATCCCAAGAGGGAATCTCGACACTGGTGGGTAGCAGGAAGTGGGTGGAAGGGAATGGAGGTCACCCTTGACTCACCGACCGCAACGGAGCCCCAAATTGCTAGGCAAGACAGCTGTCGGGGGAATTTTGTCCCGTTTGACGACCTCTCTTGTTAAGTGGGTCGCTTTCGTCGTTAAGCAAGTCGCCCGGCCGTTAAGCGAATCTGGCTTCCCGGTTGACTTGGCTCGTCGGAAAGTCGCAACCATCGTAAATGCGAGTCAATTGCCAAGCGTCCAAATTTCGAACCCACGACCCTGGGGGACGCTGCCACCCTCGTGAGTGTGAAAATGGTCACCAGTCACTTTTTTTTCAGTAACTTTGGTCACTAAAGGGATGGTTGTTAAGTCGAGGACTACCTGCGGAAGCTGGCTGAGCATTTCATATTTTTCCCCCTATGGTTTCTTTCTGGCTATTTTTGCTTCAGTGTGTGCTTATTCCACCCACCCACCCACCCGCCCCTCTTTTACCAAACGGACACCATTCCAACTGGCTCATTCCATCTCTCCAGCTGCATGAACTCCGTACGGGCGATAAAGCCAGGGTTGCATGTCTTTTGGAAAAGATCCTTCGTTTCTAGTCCTCATGGATATAGAACGCATCGCACGAAATCCTCTTTAAAGCCCAAACGGGAAGGGAGCCTTTTAAGAAGCTAACAAATCAGCGCAATGAAGATTCAAAGATTTTTTTATTATTGTTGTTGTTGTTTCTGTACCCTGCTGGCTGGAATTTCGGCAGCGAGCCTAAATTTGGGCAAACTCTGGGAGGCAGCTGAGGACAGGGGGGGGGGGGGGTCCTGGCATGCTGTGGTCCATAGGGGTTGTGTGAAGAGTCAAGTGAATGAACAAGGAGACTGTGCTAGATGATGGGAGTCTCGGGCTGATTGATAAGCGGAGAATTGCAGGCCTTTCCTGGGGCCAGGAAACATTTTGAGTCTTGCTGAGTTTTAACTTCCAATGGAAAGTGCCAGGTTTTTTAGAAATCGGGGAGAAAGAAGAGGGAGACAGCATTCTAGCCAGGGAAGGAAGGAAGGAAGGAAGGAAGGAAGGAAGGAAGGAAGGAAGGAAGGAAGTTCAGTCTCCTCCTCAAACACACCCACAACCACATTGTGTTGCAGGAAGTAATTGGGGAGCAACGGCGCACCTTGAGTTATCTGCTGCAGCAGCTGCTGAAGGAGAAAAAAGACCGAGAAGAGGAGCTGCAAGCCATTTTGGTAAAGGGCCTGGCGGGGGGCGAGGGGGGGGGGAAAGTAGGGCAGCTTGCTTGCAGTACCTATTTATCTACTCGCACTTGCATGCTTTCCAACTGGTAGGTGGGCAGGAGCTGGAGCAAGGGACGGGGGCTCGCCCCGTTGAGCGGCTCCTGGGTCTCAAACCTGGGCGGTCAGTTTTGCAGCTGACAACCTCAGCGTCTTTAACCGCTGAGCCATCACACACACACACACACACACACACACACCTCTGTAGTTGTAGCTTTACAACAAACAAGAATGAGGTCATCTGGCCACGTTTTCTCGTCTAGTCTACTTGGGAAGGTGGCTGACAATACATCCTCCTTTCAGTGTGAATAGCTGGATTTAGTCTGGTCTTCTCTGCAGGCAGCTGGGCTGGAGAAGATGGCCTCTAGCTCACTGGGAGGGGGGGGTTTCCCACACAACATGACTCCAGTTCAGTCCCAGGTTTCTGCAGAACTTCAGTAAAGGAGAATATTTGTAGCTCGGGGTTAGGATGTGGGGTCCTCGGTGCTCTCTGTGCTTGGTTGTTGTCTTGCAGATGTTTCACTACAACTAGGTAATGCCATCAGTGCTGATCCTCCTCTTCCTCCTCCTCCCCCTCCTCCCTTTCTCTTCCTCCTCTCCACAACCCCATTCCCTTCTAGCACTGATGACGTTACCTAGTTGGGTCACGAAATGTCTGCATGAAAGCAACTAACTTCTGAGAGCACTAAGGACCCCACAATCCTCCCCCTCCCCCTTCTAGCACTGATGGTGTTACCTAGTTTGGGTCACGAAACATCTGCAAGCTCAGAGAGCACCAAGGACCTGTGGAGAACTTCACCTGCTTGGGGTCAACCTTACCAGGGTGGATGAACCAAAGACTGGCCTTCGTTTAGGGCAGGGGTCCCCAACCCCCGGTCTGTGGACCGGTCCCGGTCTGCAGCATGTCCACACAAACAAGCAAAGCCGCATCCACGGGATGCAGGCAGCACACAAAACCACGCACACTCCCAGTGCACGGAAAAAACCTCTCTCCACGGAATCGGTCGCTGGTGCCCAAAAGGTTGGGGACCTCTGGTTTAGGGCACGTTTGACCTCGTTGGGATAGCCTCCAGCAGTTTCCCTCCCGTTTCCACATCTGTGTGGTTCTCAGGCAGGTCAACCAAGGCTCAATCAGCTCTTGAATGTTCTTTCTCCTTTTTCCAGAAAGAACTGGAGGCCAAGAGTGAGACGAAGCAGGAGAACTACTGGCTGATCCAGTACCAACGACTCTTAAATCAGAAGCCTCTCTCTCTGCGGTTGCAGGTGACTGGCGGCCAACGGGCAGAGAAAACCTCATTTATTCTCTCTCTCTCTCTCTCTCTCTCTCTCTCTCTCTCTCTCACATCCATCATTCCATTCTTGTACAATCTCCTTGGGGTTTGGGTTGCTGGTGCGTGGATTCCCCTAGAATGAAGGAGGCCGGTCGCTTGATTCCTTCCTTCTCTCTTTCTCCCGGCAGGAAGAAGGTCTGGAGAGGCAGCTGGTGAAGCTGTTGACGGGCCTCTCGGCCGAACAGTACCTACCCATTTTTGCCCATCACCGGATCTCTCTCGAAATGCTCAGCCACATGGTCCCCGGGGACCTAGCCAAGGTCAAGAAACAAGGGCCGTCCTAATACTGCAATATCTCCCTCCTTCCTCACACCCTGGTTACAGATTGTCCCCAACTTATAGCATTTCATTTGAAAAAAATGAAAAAAAGGGACTTCACGACCGTTTTTCACACATAACGACTGTCCCAGCATCCCTACCGTCGTGATCAAAATTCAGGCGCTGGGCAACCTGTCTCGCCTTTTATGACGGTTGCAGTGTCCTGGGGTCCCGTGATCCCCTTTTGAGCCAAGGGGGAAGCTGGATTCACTTAACCACTGTGGCTGGAAAGGCCGTAAAACGGGGCAAAACTCCTTGAGCAACTGTCTCCAGGTGGGTTCCCTTCCAGTCCTGTGGTTTTATGTTTCAACCACTCTTGCCTCTTGCAGATCGGAATAACTGAATCTGGCTTGCAACGCGCCATCGTCCAGAAAGCTCGGGAGATACAAGCTGTTGCAGAAATGATACCAGGTAAACCTTTTTCAGAGGTCACCTCTGTCCCCAGCTGGGGTTGGGGGCACCTTTGGGGAAGTCTTCATCTTCCAGGGGGTTTCTTTGCTCCGTCTGGACATGTTGGGCCTTTGAACCATGAGTTGAACTCAAGCCATCTCAGGGTAGCCTGCACTGAATGGCAGGGAGAACTGGGTTAGGACATGGAGAGGAGACCCCCCAGCAATTTTAGGATGGGAGCCTAGAGGGAGGATGAGCAAAATTCCCAAGGAACATCTTGCGTTGTTGTGAAGGACACGTGAGGGCACCAAGGTTTGAGTTCAACAAAAGAGAGTCATCTTTGCTTGGAACGTGCAACCAGTAAGAACCAGCAGCCGTGATCGCTGCAGCCTTGGGGATCTTCTCCATCTCCTCCCAATCCCACCGGGTGTCCTATGTTCTTCCTTGAGCTCCTCCTCACTCTCTGCCTTCCTTCCACCTGGTTGCAGAACTGTTGAAGCCAGCGGAAGAAGTGGGGCCTTCTGCTCCCGAGTTTGGAGAAGAGTCCGCCCAGCCTGAAGTCCCATCAGCTCCACCGCCAGGAGAACACCACTGCGAGTGTGTAGTCTGTATGGAGTTAGAGGTAAGCCGACGGGCGGCTTTGTGTGTGTGTGGGGGGGGGGGAGTGACAGACAACTGCGTTCGTTCTTCTTTCTGACCCACCTTAGCTCTCCTTGTTTTATCCTGGCAACTTTCAGTAGATAGATAGATGGATGGATGGATGGATGGATGGATGGATGGATGGATGGATGGATGGATGGATGGATGGATGGATGGATGGATGGATGGATGGATGGATGGATGGATGGATGGATGATAGGTAGATAGATAGATAGATAGATAGATAGATAGATAGATAGATAGATAGATAGATAGATAGATAGATAGATAGATATATGATAGAGATAGAGATAGAGATAGATAGATATAGATATAGAGATATAGATAGAAATAGATGATAGAAATAGATGATAGAAATAGATAGATGATAGATAGATAGATAGATAGATAGATAGATAGATAGATAGATAGATAGATAGATAGATAGATAGATAGATAGATAGATAGATAGATAGATAAGACAGACCCAACAATCTGGGTCCTCACAAGGATGGAAGGCTGAGTCAACCTTGAGCCGGTCAGGATCGAACTGCTGGCAGTGGGCAGTGAGTTAGCCTGCAATACCGCATTCTAGCCACTGTGCCACTTAACAAATGTTTCACTTAGCAACATAAATCCTGGGCTCGATTGCGGTCGTAGGTTGAGGACTTAGCTGTACTGTGGCTTTCTTCAACACCAAGCCACGGTAACCAGTTCTCCAGCCGGCCACCACAACTCTTTGCTTTCGAGTTCCTTTTCCTTAAAACAAAGCTTGGGTTATTTTTATATTTCTATTTTTCCTGGCTGCCCCTTTTGCGTGCGTGGAAGCCCCCCCCTCTTCCCCCCACCCCCCCATTCTCTTTTTGAGAGGGGAAGGCGCCCGGCCTCCTGACCTCGCCTTCTGCGGCTTCTCCTTCCCAGGCCCAAGTGGTGTTCCTGTACTGCGGTCACGTCTGCTGCTGCCAAAACTGCTCCGAAGCCTTGCACACCTGCCCGCTCTGCAGACAAGCGATTGTGCAACGGATCCGGCTTTTCCACAGCGGCTAGCCCCCTGGAGGATGCCAAAGGGGCAGGTTTTTCTCCTGGAGGAGAGATGTAGAAAAACCTGGAATGTCGGCCTTCGTCGTTTGCTTTTTTTTTGCACGTCGGTTTTGTCATCGCTGCGCGCTCGGGAAGCACGTTCTGTGTTTGCAGCACTCGCTTCCACGCACGCCGGGCGATGGGACAGGAGGGAGGCGTGCGCCACGCCTTTGCACTAAACAAGGTCTTCTTTTGCTCACTGTTGCCCACTGGGCGGAGCGTTATGAGTTCGAAACCTCCAGGCAGTTGGGAAAGCAATGAAGGGACGCTCAAAAGTGCTTTTTCAAAAGGCAACTGGACTTTTCTTTCTTTGGTTTCTCTCCTGGAAAACGTTTCGCTTCTCCTCTAAGAAGCTTCTTCAGGTTCTTGGGCAAGAAGCAAAACGTTTTTCCAAGGAAAGAATATATAAAAAAAAAACACAAGTCCAGTTGCCTTTTGGAAAAGCGCTTTTGGGACAACCGTGGGCTGGATGATGGACGGATAACTGGGAGAGACTTGCATTTTGGCCCCTTGAAGGAATTTAACGCAGCGATGGTGACGGGGTCATCCCGACCGCTGTCGGCGGGGCAAAAATGTCAAGAGGCGAACAAAAAGCTGCCTTTATACAGGGAATCTCCGTGTCGATCGCCCCTCAAGCTACTAGTCCTCATTGAAATGACTCAAATCTCCCTGCAGGGCTTCTCATTTGTCACATTTGGGAATTGAAAGGGAGAGCTGTCACCGAAATATTGGGAGGGGAAGGGAAAGGCGGCTTCTCTGCTTTTCCGCGAGCGGAGGAATCTCAAGTCGCCAAAAATGGCAGCCTGGCATGACCAACCCCTTAAGAGGCAAAAGTTGAACTCAGGGTATGAATGTAGGCTGGGTTACTGGAAGGTGCCCGGTTGGGCGACAGCTGTTCTGCTGGACAGCACGTAGTTAATAACTTGGTTAATTAGTCAGTCAGTCTGGACTTGAACCGCCTGGGCAGATTCTTCCCCAGAAAGTGGGCAGAGGGGGGGTGGGGCAGGAGCAACTCCCACGTTCAGGATCCCTTGAGGACTGGAAGCTTCATTCTCTACCTGCCGCCTCCTGAAAAATCTGCACTTTTCTGTGGACTGAACCACTTGCCTTCCTTCTGGGACGCTTGGAAAAGCAGGGATTCAACGCCTTTGGCGTGGGGGGGGGGGAAGTGTTCTCTGCCCAACCCCTCCCCATCTCTCTGGGGCTGCCCCAGCTGGGAGAGCCTAGGCACAACTGGCGGGTTCGAATCTTTAGCCTCAAGGAAGGATGATGGAGTTGGGATCTGGAAAGGGAGGGAAGAAAGAAAGAAAAAAATGCTTGTGGAGCAAGGGTGTCCAACCTTGGCAATTTTGAGATCCGTGGACTTCCAACTCCTGGAATTCTGGGAGCTGAAGTCCACAGGTCTGAAAAACAGCCAAGGTTGGGTCTTCTCCTGGTTGTAGAAGCTGGAGGGTGAAGGGACTGGGAAGCTTCTGATTATCGCATCAGTCTCCCTAGGGCAGGGGTAGGCAACCTTGGCTCTTTTATGACTCGTGGACTTCAACTCCCAGAATTCCTGAGCCAGCCATGCTGAGGTTTCCAAGCTGAGCCATGCTGGCTCAGGAATTCTGGGAGTTGAAGTCCACGAGTCATAAAAGAGCCAAGGTTGCCTACCCCTGTTGGCTCAGGAATTCTGGGAGTTGAAGTCCACGAGTCATAAAAGAGCCAAGGTTGCCTACCCCTGCCCTAGGGGAAAGGGGGTAGAATTGCAGAGGGGCAATTCTGAAGTCAGGAGTACACAAGGACATGGCTTCTGGGTCGGTAAGGGGGTTGGGTTCTCCCTCCAAGTCAAGACCACGTGTGTTCTTGGCTGCAAGCCTGATAGGTTGAGGTTCTGATGATCCATATGCCCCACTTATCGCAACCCATGGAGAATCTCCAGCCCTCGTTCCAGACAGAAGCCGAGAACTCCAGCTGCCTTCCCACCCACCCTGGGTTTCTGTGTGGAAAGCCATGAAGGGGGGGGGGGGGAAGGAACATCAGAACCCACCACACAGCTGTGACTCTTTCAAAAGAGCCTCAAGAACTGCCCACCGTACCTCCTGCATGTCTGTCTGTCTGGTGCCTACATTTGATCTGTTTGCCATGTAATGTTTTCTATGTACTCAGCCGAGAAATAAACTTCCAAGAGCTTCGACGTGTGATGTCCTTCATTCTATCGGAGACGGTTGCTTCTCAAGCTCTCTTTTAAGTTCAGAGCAAAAACCTGTTCCATTATCCTTGGTAGATCTTCCAAGGGCAGGTGAAAGATTCTTTTGAGGGCACAGAAATAAATAAATAAAAAAGCTTTGCGTTGTCTAAAACGGCCCTTTTCCTGAAAACATGTCCATCTTTGGAGCAGGGCACACGGCGAGAACAACTGTCCTACGCTGTGGACTTTCAGCCAACTGGAAAGTGACATCTGGCTGAACCCAAATAAGACTGGAGAATTGACAGCCCAAGGCATACTCCCTCTGCCCCAACCAATGATTGTGTTGTTGGGAAGACCAGGAAGGCGACAAATCCCTTTTAACGCTAGGTTAAAGATGCATCTGATGACTTGGCAACATCTAAACAACTTGAGCCCGGCCAGCTAGGACAAAAATGGATGCGGTGTTGACCTTTTATTATTATTATTTTTGGACATATGAAGAGAACATGACAGAAGATGACATATGGACACAGTCCACATAATTATATACAAAAACTTCCTTGGTACGGCAATGGCCTCATAACTGGATGTCCAGTTCAGCTCTCCATGCCATCATCGCCTGTGGTCTTGCTTCGTGTGGATCTTCTGAGGAACCAAAGAACGCGCATCGTGGGGCCATCTTGCACAATAGTTGGCGTGTCAGCACCACAATCGCAACGAGGGGGATCTTTCCATCCCCACCGATCCAGGGCAGGGTCATTTTTTCCAGTATCACAGCTAATTCTGTTCAGTTTCGACCAGACGGAGCGAGGCAGGTCAAAACCAGGTGGTTTGGTAGAGGGATCACTAACGGTCAGGAACCTTGGACCCTTCCTCTGTCCAGGCATTCTCGGGGTTAAACTGGCTAGACGTTAAGTTTTCCATGCTGGCTTACAGGGTTTCAGTCTTGTGATGGACTGGGCACTGCCCTGGGGAATAGGACCTTGTTCAGCATCCTCGACCATAAGCCGAATGAGAGCTTGTGTTGACCTACAAGCGTGTTTACATTCTTGATGGGGAGGAAGGAGAAGATAGGAATGGAGCAGATCTCTGAGCCCCTCCCTTACATTTGTAGCTTCTGAAATGGGGGAGACCAAGCATCCATATTTTGATCACGTGGCCGTGGGGGATGCGGCGAAGGGAGTAAGTACGAAAAACGGTCCTCAGTCACTTTCCTGAGTGCTGTTGTAGCTTCGCCCCCTAAGCCAACCGTTGTAAGTCAAGGACTACTGTACTTTGGAGACTCTGCTCAAAAGAAGGCAGGGATGCCGGGTCTGCAGGACGAAGAACTATGAACGAGGAAGTCCACTTGTCTCCTTAATTAACTGCAATACTGGAAATTGTGTCCGCTCTAAGAATAGCTTTTTTTTTTTTGGTGGGAGGAGGCGGCTATTTTCAGCCTCTGGTGCAGTCGCCGCCAGTAAACTGCCCCAAACGTTGAGTTAACAAGTCATTGATTAAGGATTAAAGTTCAGAGGAGGTGTGGGTGTGGAGAGAGGCCGGCTTTTATTTGCTGGTCAGTGGTGCCCAACCCCTTTGTTGACTGGAAATCTCAACCGACTTTCAGCTGTTTATCCAGAAGAGTTACAGTGTCCTGTCATCTCGGACTTGGGAGCGGTCAAGACAGGTTGAATTGAGTGCTTCAAAGAGTCGCTTGCAGCAACGTCTTTCTCTCCTGGCGGACGTCGTTCTGGGTTCTGAACACTCAGAAGAAGCCAGATAGCCAAAACAAGCTACGGAGGTGGCCAGCGAGGATCTTCAGAAAGGAACTGTCTTGAGCCTGGGGGCTCTAGGAGAAACCCAAGTTTCCTAGAGTTTGATCTCAAGTCCTGAAGAAGACCATGGCCCTCCTGTCCTCTGCGGGTGGCTGTGGAAAGGAATGCAACATCTGCTACGAGCCCTACCAAGAGGTCGCCACCAGGCGGGTGCCGAAGCTTCTCTGGTGTTCCCACACCGTCTGCCTGGCCTGTCTCAGGAAACTGGTTTGCCAGAGCAGAGCGGTCTCCTTCGTGGTCTGCCCTTTCTGCCGGATGGTGACCCTCATGCCCCAAGAAGGCCTCCAGGCCTTGAAGAACAATGAAGCTCTCCTACAAGAGATAGGATTACTGGGAACACAGATGTCCCAAGCCACCTCTGAAGATGGTTTGGAAGAAGATAAAGATTCCACCAGGGTTTCCAACTGGTCCTTTGGCAACTTGGCCCTGTCTCTGGAGTACACCTATAGGCCTCCTTCGCCCATCTTCACCGTCAGTAGCATCGTTCCGGTGTTCTCCACAGGCTTCCATGCCGGGATGTGGAGCGGGCTCCGTCTGCAGGAGATGCAAAACGCCGTGGTGGTAGAGATGCCTCCAAGGACAGCCTCAGCCCCTGCCTCTGTGGAGAACCTGCGCATTTGCTTTGCGGTGACTCTGATCCTCCTTGTCGTCTCCATCTTCTTCACGCTAGTCTTTTCTTGAGCAGGGAATACTAGAGGCGCCACCGAACCTCAAGAAGGCCTTGAGGAACGATGAAGTTCTCCGACGAGAAACAGGACCACCAGGAGCAGAGGCATCTCAGTCTGATCTCAGCCAGAAGGTTCTATGGGCCAAACGTAGCTGCTGTCACAAACCAAGGACCCATAGCTTGCTCCTAGATTTGTCCTCCTGCTTGACCACCAGGACTTTCTGATCCAGCAGTGATGAGGTCGCCCCTATTGTCCTCTTTCTGGCCGCTGTTGGGAATTTGCACAATTTTCTCCATGGCAGGCAGGAGGGACAGCTGTTTCAAATGATGGTGGTCTACAATTCCCAGGAGTCCCTGCCAACCATGACCAGGGATGAAAGATGCTGGAGGATGTGGGTTAGCATTGGCTAGAAATAGGCTATCCGATGGATGGATGGATGGATGGATGGATGGATGGATGGATGGATGGATGGATGGATGGATGGATGGATGGATGGATGGATGGATGGATGGGTGGGTGGGTGGGTGGGTGGGTGGGTGGGTGGATAATTTCCAATAATGCCACGACTACTTTCATCTTCAGCCATCACAGCCACTGAGGACCACTTCTTGGGCTAGGGCTAAAGGATTCTGTAATCATTTCTGCTGACTCCTATCACGTTATGTTACAGAAAACTCTTGAAAGTTGCAATTAAAAGTTCTCTTTTTTTTAAAGTAGAGGGTCTAGCTCTTTGAAGAACCTCAAACAGCTAGAGCTTTATCGACCTCTGTTTATTCACTGCCATTTCTGTGGCAGAGAAATGCAAAGTGGGAAGGATATGCGGGAAGAAGGGGGGGGGATTACAGCTCCAAGGCTATATGTAGCCCTCCAGAATGCCATTTTTATGTCTTTGATTTTTCTCCTGCTTTTATTATCATTTTGTTTATAAACAAGGCAGCAAACATACCTAATACCCCTCCTATTTTCCCCACAACAACCACCCTGTGAGTTGGGCTGAGAGAGAGGGACTGGCCCAAATTCACCCAGTTAGCTTTCATGCCTAAGGCAGGACTAGAACTCTCAGTCTTCTGGTGATTGGCCCAAAGTCACCCAGCCGTCTTTCATGCCCAAGGCAGGACTAGAACTCTCAGTCTCCTGGTGATTGGCCCAAAGTCACCCAGCCAGCTTTAAAGCAGACTAGCATTCTCTGTCTCCCTCTGACTGGCCCAAAGTCACCTAGCTGGCTTTTCACGTCTAAGGCGGAACTAGAACTCACCGTCTCCTGGTGATTGGCCAAAAGTCACCCAGCCTGCTTTCATATCTAAAGCGGGACTAGAACTCAGTTTCCCAATGTCTAGCATGACGCCTTCGTCATTTGATCATCTTTAAGACCAGGAGCAAAGTTCCCCCTTTTCTGAAATAGTAAACCTACCAAAACTGAGAAGAATCATAGCAGAATTAAAAGAAAAACAAAATAAAAATGCACACACATATACCCTCGTTTTAAAATTCTCTGCCCAGATGTCCCCAGCCAGCCCCACCCCCAGGCTAAACGCAGCCACAACCCCTATCGTGAATCCTTGCAGACACTGGACTTTGCAAACTCCACACAAAGCATTTAAATGTGATTACGGGGCGCGCAACCATATCCACCCATCCTCTCTTAAAAGAAAGAGTCAGGATGAGCGGCAATTTCATTTCCTTTAATTGCACTTTTATTTGTGGTTCCTCCCCTCTCCACCCCTCCACACACACCCCAAAAAAAGAAAGACACAAGAATGGCAAATTTTGTCCCAACAGAAGGCCCAGCCGAGTTAGTGCTACGTTCTGCATCCAAAGAGAAAAATCCCGAACCGACGTTAGCAAAGTTGTAAAGACAACAAGAAGACAATGCACAAAGATGAAGATCTTGGGGAAGGAGGAGGGAGGGGCAAAGAAATGGAGTTTTTTTGGGGGGGAGATTCATCCCCCAAAACTAGCTCCACTGGTGTTTCCTGGTACGTGTTGTGTTTATTAGAAACGGTGACCTTTTAAAGAAATTTCCCATCACTTCTTCTAAAACGAGACTCGGCTATTGCTTAGACTGAAAACTCAGTTAACCTGGTTTGCCTTCCACACAGATTCCCACCAACCTTTTCATAAAAGGGCTTATGGGAACATCACTTTCTTGAGACATTTTGGGTGCCTATTATCCACAGATCTGACATATTGAACCTATTAGGAAAGGAGAAGACACCCCCCCCAAATGCAGAATATTTTCCCTGCTTTAGTGGGTGGGGGGGGAAATCTGCTTCTCAAGGGCGACTGACACCCACCCCAACAGAGTTAGAAAGGATGAATACCCCTTTCGTTGTGAATATGACAATGTTTCTCTCACCGGCTGCCCTTTGCTTTAAAAAGGGGGACGAAACTGAAACCCACCCCTCCCGAAGAAAAGACTTCAAGAAATAACCCCAGCCCAAAAGGCTTTGTGAAGTGGGGAAACGTTGCATAGAGATGAAGGGGCCGCTTCTACAGTGGGCTGTCTGAGCTGGAGAGGACCGAAAAACCATCTCACCGATAAGGCAGGAGAGTTATTAGAAGTAGAAGAACGCGGTGAGCTATCGCCTCAAAGTTGAATAAAAGCCTGGATCTATTCATTCCTCCCTTGCTAAAACTGCCTCTCTCGGTCCCTGAGCCATTTTCAAGGCTCTACATCCTGCAGGGATGCTGGGTGGAGCCTCATGAAAAAGGAAAAGTTTGAAAGCCACCCAGGAATGCTTGGAAAGTCCCAACAACTGATCCTCTTCTCCATGGTCTCCATGGTCCTTGCTAGCCACTTAAAACCCTCCAGTTGTTCTGCTCGATGCGCGGAGGAAGGATAGATCAGGAGGCAGGGAACCCTCGAAAGCACCTGGTGGGGAGATGTGGGGCGGACGGGAAGAAAAATCTCGGGGTACAAAAATCACATTTGCATCAGAGAAGGAATCCGGAACCGGCACGGAGACCACTTCAGCTCCCACCTCTCTTCACCTCGGTGAAGATCTTCTCGCTTGCAAAAAAGCAGGAGCCTGAATTTCAGAGGTCAGGGCTTGCTCTTTGCTTCAGTGCAGGGAGAGAAACTGCTGGTATTCAAGCCCCCCACCCCCCCACCCCAAGTGACAATCCCAGAATCTCGCAGGGGGCTACCTGAGTGCCAGCCAGTTCTCCAGGCCCCCTCTGTGCAAAACAACAAAGCAAAAAGTCTTCCCATCGCAAGTCTCCTTCCGGCTTTCGCCTGCTTGCTCATCCCAGCCAATCCAGGTCGTTGTCGTCTTCGTCGTCTCCGAAGAGCGGGGTGGGGGGAGGCCGTCCCT
>JALGBA010001047.1:410000-442500 GCA_023970755.1 Azemiops feae | reverse complement strand
TTAGGGGTTAGGGGACTTTCCCCAGCACTGTGGAGGAGATTGGGGGCGAAGGGGGCGACATTGGCCCATTTAGCTGCAGAGAGCAGCTTTTTGAAAAAATGAACAAAAAAACTGGAAATCTTTAGCAGCCGACAACCGGAGAAGCCGGGATGGACACCAGACAAATCACAAGCTGAAAGCAATATCCTAGTCAAGGATTAATCAATCAATCCAGGAGAAAACGATACCCTATGCAAGGAAACAAGCCACACTGGATGAGCAAGCTACTGTATATAAACAGGGAACAGACGCCACCCCCACCCCCCGTACTGATGGTGCTACCTAGTTGGGTCGTAAAACGTCTGCAAGCAAAGTTCAGGGACCACTGAGGATTCCACAGAAACCAGAGTTTCTCGGAAGCAAAAGGCTACAGATCCCAAGAGGAAGAACGTCTCTCAATGTTGTAGCATTTCCTTAAAGCTTAAAGCTTCTATTTCCAAGATCTTCTATTTCCCAGCTGAACAGGGGGGGGCAAATTCACTTCTGCCTCTCACCTGCTCCGAAGCAACGTTATTGGTGGACGCCCGTGACTTTTTCAGAAGCTGCCGGAGTTGGCCCAGCTCTTCCTGGTAAGATCTGCGGACCTCATCTGCCTCTTCTTCGGCCTGTTTTCTCTCAAGGAGCGATTTTTTCTTCCTTTCGGAAAGATTCTGAAGGAGAGGAAGAAGACACGAGACACTGATGTAGGTTGAGGGGGACGGGCCGGGCAAGGCGGGAGGACAAGGGGACGGCCTGTTCCTTCAAATTCTCCACCTGCAAGCACGTCCCTACCAACCGGAATGTGTCTCATGGGCACCATCTAGAATTCCGATGAGGATTCTAGATCTTTCAGGGGTCCTCACTTTCTCCAGATTCTCCTTCTCCACCCGGAGGTCAGCCAGCTCTTCCTCCAAAGCAGCCAGCTTCCCATCCAGCTGTTTCCGGCTCTGCTTCTCCGCCTGGAATTTGTTCTTGGCCTCTTCGGATGACTCCCGAAGCTCTACAGGAGTTGAGGAGAGAGGAACAAAGCACAGAGGTGGCAGCAAACACAGCTCTGAGGCCCCCCTAAATGAGGTCTAAAGGATGTCTGGGGGGCTGCAAGGAAGAAAGGTTGGGTTGATCTAAAGGCTTGGGTTGATTCTATCTTCTGCAGAAGGTGGAGGACACTGACGCGCCCATGCAAGGTGGTCTTCACCTGTGCTCTACTTTACTTTAGAGACGCGTCTTCTACTTCGGCATCTTCCTCACCTTCCCTTACCTGCCAGCTGGGCCTGCAACTGGTTAAGCTGGGCAGCCTGTCTTTCGGCTTCCTTCAGGACCGCATTCAGTTGGGAGCGCAGGTCCATCTCTTTCTTCTGATGGCTGGTCAGCTCCAGCTGAAGCCGGGAGATCTGGGCCGTAGCTGCTGCCAGTTCCTCGGCAACTTTCACCTGCGACATGGGGGGAGTGAGTAAACTTATCAAAAGAACTCTAGGTTGTTTTTTTCCCTGACTCGTGAATTATTTATATATTAAACATATTTAAAACCTGCTGGATCACTAAGGCAGAGCACTGAAACTTCTGGGAAACCCATATTGGTGAGTTCAGGATATCCAGACAGAAAAACTTGAGGGGGTAAAACAGTTGCAGAGGGGACTGGCTTTTTTCCTGCTCAGGTTGAAAATGGGAACTTCCGGGGCAGGGGAAATTCCAGGTTATTCCAGACAACCGAGAACAGAGCCTCACCTGATCCCACCCCCGATCCGGTGGTAGCAGGTACTAGAGGGGGGGGGGGAAAGCAGTGACAGGAGAAGGACAATTAACGCCACCAGAATCGAAAGCCGGAGAGGAGACGACAGAGAGATTGTTAGCCAAAATAAAAACAAAGTTTGTGAGTTCACATCCTGGTACTCTTGAAAAAACAATGTCTGCTCCAATACAACCAGCTTCTTCCCAGCCTGATGCCCTTCGACACCTGGGGGAGCCATAAACACTGAAAACCATCTGGATCCATCAAACAGCCCTCCTGGGCCTACGTTTTACTTTACTCATTAAATTTATTTGCCACCCGCCTCGCTGCCACACGACTCTGGGTGGCTTACAACCAGTTCTCCAAAACCACTTTGCTTCTCTTTCAACTCAGGCCTACCAGCTTTCCGTGTCGTTGTTCGGCCACAATAGATGTACAACCGCTTCTAATTCTGGACGTTACGCATTCTTCCCAGCTCCCAAATAGGGAAAAAATGAGCTCAGAGCTAGTTATTATATATATATATATATATATTTTAAGGGAGAGAAAGGCGCAGGGTGAGTTATTCCTTTTTCTCTGCTTTCCAATTTTCCCCGTGTGGGATTCTGACGGTGGTAAGCACAGCATCTAAGGGAATTAGCCTTCAATGCTGGGTGGAAGCCCAAGGTTTTGGGGGCTGCTCTCTTCATCTCTAAGCTATCTTGGCCTGCGTCTCAAATATCCCCCTTTCCTCTTGGCGTCCTTACCTTTTCTTGCTCAGCGTGCAAGACCCTGGCTTGGGAATGTTCGGTGTTCATTTGCAGAGAACTGTTCCTTTGCTCCATCAACAGATTGCTTTGTTCCACGTATCTGGAAGAAAGACAGAGAGCTACAAATCAAAGGCAGCCTTCACAAAGGCTTATGGAGATCCAGCGAGCGTCAGATGGAAGTCATCAATTATCAATCTAATCAATGGGGAGAGTCCTCACCTCTGATTCCGCTGAATCAGCTCACTGATCTTCTCGTTCTGCTCCTCGATGCGACTGCTCTTCTCAAAAACGTCCTGCTTCAGCCTCTCATTTTCCTGCAGAGAGGACCCCCAAAAGATTGGAAAGCGTCCTTCTCCTTGGCATTAGTGGTTAGGGGTTCCCGTGATAAACGTCTACAGAGATCCTCAGTCATCCAGGTTGTGGTTGTCCCGAAGGAGCTTTTTTCAAAAGGCCACTGGACTTTTTTTTGTTTTTCTTGGAAGATGTTTTGCTTCTCACCCAAGAAGCTTCTTCAGCTCTGACTGGAGGGTGGGGAGTGGAAGGATTTATGTTCCTTGCAGGCAGCTGGTCCTTTGCCTTCTTTTAGAGAGTCCTTGAGGCCTCTTGGAGGGTTGTCTCTGTCTTCAAGGCCACCTGAGTCTGCAAGGAGTATAAATCCTTCCCTTCCCCACCGTCCAGTCAGAGCTGAAGAAGCTTCTTGGATGAGAAGCGAAACGTCTTCCAAGAAAAACCAAAAAAAGTCCAGTTGCCTCTTGAAAAAGCACCTTTGGGTTCCTGTGATACATCCCCAGATGGCTCTGTAGGACAACGCCCACCAGCAAAAGAGGGTGGAAGCTGCATCTAATACCTAGAGACTCACAGATGGACATCATTGCCTATGGCATCAGAGATGTCTTCTCCTTAGGTAGGACGGGCTTCTCCATCTCCTTCAATGAGGGGACAGATGTTCTATTATGATGGACAAAATGCCTCGATCCTGGAATGGATCGTTCCAGAGAATTGGCAATCATGTTAAATGGAAGAAGTTTGGGGTTTTTTTTTGTCAATGGAGAACTAAGAACCCATTACAGAAGCCAAGCTGCATGTACACACACACATACATTCAAAAGAATCCTGGAGAAGCTTCAGATCAACACTTCACTCTCTCTCTTCACTTTACCTGGACAATGCGCTGGATGTTGGTCATAATCATGGTCGTCTCCATGGTAATAGAGGAGATACCTGGTAACAAGCTTTGGGTAGAATTCTGTTTCTGGAGCTCCTCCACCTGTGAGATAAAGAGAAGGTCTCGGATCACACCTTGGCTAAGGTATCTTATTCGATCCATGATAACTATGATGCCTTAGTGGCTTAAACCATGATGGGATTCACACATGATGTTATAAATGAATGTAATGCATGATCCTAGCCATTCATCCACCCAGAACTCACTCTAAAGGAGATGTAAGGAGGAAAAAACTGAAGCTGCCCCAATTTGCGGCAACTTAAGCGTTGCCCAGAAAAAGATATCCAATTCCAACAGAAGACACTATCGGTAGCTCAGGATTAAACTGTGGCGTTCTAGGTGCAACATCTCATGATGTTGCTGAGTTGGGTAATGAAGGGTTGACAAACAAGCAACCAAGCTCAGAGAGCATCAAGGACTCCACAATTCAACTTGAGATAGCCAATTGCCTAAATGTGTCTGCTAACTGGTGGGTTTGTGGGTTTCCAAAACATCTGGCCAGCTGAACCGGGAAGAAAGTTCCTCGACTAAATCAGCATGGCTTGTAGACAAGCAAATCCTTACGCCAGCTTTCACCTCATCACTTTTGATGTTACCTTAGCAGTGAGCTGGTCTATTTTGTCAGCCACTTTGCCCACAGACAGGCGGACTTCGGTGTTCTGTTGCCTTGCTTCCGTCATTAAGAAAGATCCGATATCACCGGCTGCTTTGGAAGGAAAAAAGGAAACACCATTTTCAAAAAAGAGAGTATCAGGAACAGAGCAGTAAACAGAAAGGCTAAGAGCTGCTCTTGGGATAAGCTGCTCTGCCTAATCCTGGTTTAGCATGCTCTGTCGATGCAGCCATTTTAGAGCAGTGCAGTGCAGGTCCTCGCCTACCTTGGAAAGGAGCTGGAAAGATGGCCCCGATCGGTTGGAGCTGGGAAGCTGCCACAGGGCCTTGTGGGTACCCATAGTTCATCCCTGTGTATGCCTAAAAGGGTGAAGTTGGATAGAAAGATCTTTTAGCCCCAAGGCTTTCCGTTCCAGACTGGAAACCGTTAGCCCAAGGGAGAGGAATCTACAGGAAGCCCTCAACTTACGACTGGCCATTTAGCAACTGTTCAAACTGGTTCCAGAGTTCCCCCCAGCTACATACCCCACCAGGGTCAGGACCCAACGCTCGTCAACATCCGTACCTGAAGACTCTGAGCAGAACCAGGAAGAGCTGGGTGTGGATGCAAGGCTGTGGGCATCACAGCAGCTGAGGACACCTGGAGTCCAGGAGCAGGTGCCTGGGGCCCTGGGAAAAGAAAAGGGAGACCGTGAACAGTCCTGCAGTTGAGAAAGGTGGAGTCAACGCAGGAGCTAGATAGAACACACCTCTGCAGAAACCAGAAGAAACTAGAAATCATTCTTCTGAAGGTGATTGTTTTTTTCCTGGGCCGGTTCTAGAACCCAAGTCTGATCTTGGTGGCATCCAGAACATAAGCCAATGCAGAAATCAGAAGAAACTAGAAATCATTCTTCTGAAGGTGAGTTCTGGGTGTGTTCTAGAACCCAAGTCTGATCTTGGTGGCATCCAGAACATAAGCCAATGCAGAAATCAGAAGAAACTAGAAATCATTCTTCTGAAGGTGAGTTCTGGGTGTGTTCTAGAACCCAAGTCTGATCTTGGTGGCATCCAGAACATAAGCCAATGCAGAAATCAGAAGAAACTAGAAATCATTCTTCTGAAGGTGAGTTCTGGGTGTGTTCTAGAACCCAAGTCTGATCTTGGTGGCATCCAGAACATAAGCCAATGCAGAAATCAGAAGAAACTAGAAATCATTCTTCTGAAGGTGAGTTCTGGGTGTGTTCTAGAACCCAAGTCTGATCTTGGTGGCATCCAGAACATAAGCCAATGCGGAAATCAGAAGAAACTAGAAATCAAGGTGATTTTTGAGTGGGTTCTAGAACCCAAGATAGCCAGGAGGAGTAACCTGGGGCCCTGGAGTGCAGTGCAGAGCAATTCTACAGCAGCAGAGAATACACAGACAAGGGCAAGAATGTTTACCTTCTTCAACCAGGTTTCTAGCCCCTCTGTTCTCACTTGAATTTTGAGGAGCCAATGGGCAATACGCTAACCTAATGTCAAAACCACTGGGGTCCAAGGGAAGGCATTTTGATTTTTGTTTCACTACTTTACTTAAGAAATGCAGGTTGAAGATGAAGTGCAGGTTGAGAGTAGATGGGTTTACGTGCCTTGGGCTGTTATCTGAGGAAGACCAGCTGGGGAGGATGGTTTCAGCGGAGAAGACGTGACGGGATGTGCAGCTTCTCGCAAGGTGTGGGGGTCCTGAAATACACCCCCCCCAGGGGATGCGTTAGTTTATCTTAGTTTTCCCTTGCCATCCTAAACCACTTTTCTCCTTGAATATGCCACTCTGAAGGCAGCACAAAATAAATGGTGTAAAATCGGGCACAGTCACACGAGTTCCTTGACTTGGGATCATAAGTCCAGGCTCAAATACCGCCGTAAATTGAGAACTATCTGTATCTTTTCATGCCTTCTCTAATTGTCTCTCATTCATTCATTCATTCATTCATTCATTCATTCATTCATTCAATCGATCAATCAATTTGTATAGCTACCCATCTCACATATGTGACAGCTTACAATAAAATGGTAAATTACAGAGTATATAAAAAAAATTACAGCTCATCTCAACCGTCTAAAGAAAGAATTGGGAAGAAGAATCCATTGGATGGTTTCTCAGAACTCACACCAGTTTTGGAACAAGACTGATCCTTGTGAGCAATAAGGATTCCCTCCCCTCCCCTTGCAGTAGCCTCCAGATTCTGAAGCCCACCCACCTCGATCTCCGAGTCACTTGAATCCAGCTGGGCCGGAGCCGAACCGGGAAGGAAAGGCAGCATAGGCTGACCCATCTTTGCCATTCGCGAAATCAGCTTCGCTTTTGCCACGTTGGGGTTCTGACACAAGCGATGGGACAGAAACAGGGAAAAAAGATAAGGTGTCAGATAAAATGCCCTAATTTCCTGAGCTCAGCCTGTAAAAATCAGCCCAAAGGGACCCCTGCCTTTCAACTTTAAAAAACCAGGCAGCATGGCGTCCCTCGGTTAGCTGGGAATGAATTCATTCCAGTTGACTAAGAATTAGTTCCCACTGTCAGAAAGTTGTAGTCAACAAGATTCGACTTAGGTGAACAGAGTTTAGATGCAACCCTGAAATTAAAAACTGGAGAAAGTACGCCAGTCGGGGTGAACCAGAGACTTACCGCTACTTGTTCACTGAGAGAGTTGGATTTGGCCCGCACAGCTGACTCCCTGTGGCATAAAAAGTAGACCAGGGGTCTTCAAACTTGGCCCTTTTATGACTTTGTGGACTTCAACTCCCAGAATTCCTCAGCCAGGATGGAGTTGAAGTCCACCTGTCTTAATGTTGCCAACGTTAAGAAACACTGGCCTACAGCATTTGAATTAAACAGTGGCTAGCCTTCCCTCTTCTTGCTCAAACAGCAGACCCTGCCCAACAAAAACAGAACATGCAGGAGAGGGTTGAAAAATTCGAAATCAAATTACTAACTCACCCAGGCTTTGGTGGCAGAGTACTGGGAGGACACCCTGCAGGGTCGGTGCTGAGATGTTCAGTGTTTGGTCCTGGGGAGGGTGTGAGGGAGTCCCTGGGGGCCACATTCTGCCCATTGGCCAACCTCACCTAAGAAAGATGGAGGCGTGAGACAGAATAATAAGAGTTGGAAGGGACCTTGGAGGTCTTCTAGTCCAACCCCCTGCTCAAGCAGGAGACCCTATACAATTCTGGACAAATGGCTGTCCAGTCTCTTCTTGAAAGCCTCCAGTGATGGAGCACCCACAACGTCTGTTCCACTGGTTAATTGTTCTCACTGTCAGGAAATCCCTCCTTAGTTCTAGGTTGCTTCTCTCCTTGATTAGTTCCCATCCATTATTTCTTGTCCTGCCTTCAGGTGCTTTGGAGAAGAGGTGGACCCCTTCTTCTTTGGGGCAGCCCCTGAGATACTGGAAGACTGCTATCCTGTCCCCCCTCGTCCTTCTCTTCATCAAACTAGACATACCCAATTCCTGCAGCCGTCCGTCGTACGTTTTAACCTCCAGTCCCCTAATCATCTTTTGTTGCTCTTCTCTGCACTCTTTCAAGACAGACAGAGCTACACAGGCGACAGCTGGCTCCGAAGCGCCCCCTAACGGAACAGAACAGCTTACCCGCTTGACGTCCACCTCGAAAGCCAGTGTTGAGTCTGGAGGCACGTGATTGGCTACCCCCTGAGACCCATAAGCCAGAGCTGGAGGGACCACTAGGAAGCGCTTGCTTCCTTTCTTCAAACCAAGCATCCCTTCTTCCCAGCCCTTTGGGGAGAAAACAGAAAGAGCCATGCCATCAACAGAGGAGATTGAACTTCTTCAGTGTCATTTCCCTAGCTGAGAGGGAAAGCAGGAAGTTTAAAAAACCCAAATCCCACCCGGAGCCCCTTGAAACAGGACTGCATCCCCTCACCTTGATGACTTTGCCAGCGCCCAGCTTCAGACGCAGGAGTTTCTCCTTGTTCACGTTGGAGTCGAACACCTGCAAGGATAAAACGCAAACGGGCTGTGAAAAGGGGACCCCAGCGCTTCGTCACACGGAGAGCAATCCTGCAAACTTGGATGGGAAAAAAAAAAACCCGTCCCAAGGCCTTTAGGGGTTAGAGAAGAACGTCCTTCTTCTCCTGGGTTTTACCTGCCCCAGCGCGGCGTTCTGGAAGAGCCAGCCGGTAAAGGCGACTTCGAGCGCGTCGCCGGCTTCCACGGCTGGACCGTCTCCGAGGATCAGATCCTGGCACAGCACCGAATCAGGGGAAGGGCTGCTGTTATACTTGGCAATGCAGAGCTATAAGCGAAAAGAATGAGCTCTGAGTAACTTCAGGCAACTTCAGACTTACAGGATTGCAGCATCCAGGGGTCACGTGGATGGGAGGGAGGGAGGGAGGGAAGAAAGGAATGTAGGAAGGATGGAAGGAAGGAGGGAGGGAGAGAGGGGAAGGGAGGGAAGGATGGAGGGAAGGAAGGAAGACAAGGATGAAGGAAGACAGTGTGGCCACTCAGAACAGCTGTTTCATTTCGCCCAAGGGTAGGACGAAGCTTTGAGCACAATGCGGGCACCTGCTTGCTGAAATCCACTCCTGCTTTCTCAGATTCAAACATGATGGACCAGTTTTGCCTCTGATCATCATAAAACGTCCCGTAGTTGTTGGGTTGGATCTAGATTAAACAATAAAAAAGAACGAGCATCAGTTCTGGATGGTAAAATGCGTTTTGATATCGCTTCAATTAGCTATGAAATATGGCTAACTGCTTTGAAAAAGAGGACAACGTTAACAAAATCCCAGCCAGACGTTTTAGAGAATAGAAAACGTCTATAGTTGTGTGATAAAACCACTACAGACAGCATAGTTTTAGGAACGGGGGGAAAAAAATCACAGGGTGTAAAAAAATAATGCTAAGGAAAATGTTTACAAAATAAAAATGGCGGCAACATTGTGCCAAACACAGTAGTAGCAATCAGAACAATCCTAACTGGTCCAATATATATATATATATATATAAATAATAAATATATAAAAGAAACAAAGACAAATGTTTTGTTTCCATCACCTGCATTTAACTTTTCTATGTCTGGAAACGGAGCTGAAAACGTCTTTTGAAATCAAAACCAAACTAGTTTTTATCCTCATATTTTCTTTAAAGGAAGAACTGGAGGACCTTCCTTTAAATTGCTACACAGGCAGTCCTCAAGTGGGACCAGACTCTTTGCTGCTAAGCAAATCAGTTATGTGAGTCTTTGCCATGGCTGTTAAGCCAAGCATTGCAGTTGTTAAGGAAATGGGGCTTCCCTCATTGATTTTGCTCGTCAGAAGCCCACGGAGAAGGTCGCAAATGGCGAATCATGGTTAAATTGTTAAACAAAGGGTTGCAAGTTGAAAACTACCTGGATGCATAATAATTACTTCACATTCTCCATGAACCGATCCAGGAAGCCTTCATTACATGCTTTCAGACCAATGTCAACTTTTCCCCAACGTTTAACCACCGAGGCTTACCGTGAATACAAAGCCTGCGTGGATTCTCGCACTGGTGATCTGCTGCTGCTGGTTTATATAAAGCAGGATCCTGTACTGGATTCCATACGCCACGGAAAAGAGGAAGAAGAGGGGGAAAAAAACCCAAGGATGTTCAGAGACCCCCCTTGAGCTGACGCAGCAACCAAAATTCACATGGAACAGATTGTATTGAATTCGGGTTTAAAGTGTAATGAAAGTGTATTTTCAACCAAGAGGGATACTTCTATAGAAAGTCAGGATTGAACGAACGAAGCCAGATTATCGTCCAATCCAGCTCTTTCGTGTATAAAGGGTTGGCTTTATGCCTCTGAGTTTTTCAAAACAATGTGGCCTAGAAACCAGGACGCAAAGGGAAGCACTAAGGCCACCCAGAGTCCCACCACTTACCTCCTGGGTGGCGTGGCATCCTACCACAGCTGCTCCATATTTGCCTTGTTTCACATACGTCCCGTTTGCACTGGAAGGAGACAGGAAGAGCCTTATCAGCTTCTGGTACTTTTAATCTTAAGATACAGGTGGTCCTCGGCTTGCAACCACAGCTGAGCCCAACATTCCCACCGCTCAGTGAAACGTTTGTCCAGCGAATTTTGCCCCCTTTTACGACCTTTCTTGCCACAGTTGTGAAGGTGGTAAAGTTAGTAAGACGATTGTGAAGTGAAGCTGGTTTTCCCCGTTGACTTTGCTCGTCAGAAGGCCGCAGAAGGGGATCACGTGACCCCTGGGGACACTGCGACCGTCGTTAAATTGAGTCAAGGGTCCGAATTTTGATCACACGATCCTGGGGAACGCTGCAGGAAAAACGGTCCTAAGTCCCTTTTTTTCAGGGTGACTAACTTAACAACTGCAGTTGATCCACTCAGCAAGGGCGGCAAGGCAGGGTCGTAAAACGGAGCAACATCTACTTAAATGTCTCACTTAGCGACAGAAAGGTTGAGGACTACCTGTAATCAGAGGAAACACTCACCTCTCGGAGTTGTGGGTGCTCCATCGCTGGAGGTTTTCCAAAAGAGACAACCATTTGACCGGGATGGTATAAGGCTCCTGCCTTGAGCAGGGGGATGGACTAGAAGACCTCCAAGGTCCCTTCCAACCCCTGTGGTTGTATTCTAGACTCTTGGTGTAGCTCAGGGTTGAAAGATGGAGGCCCTGGCGCTCTCTGAACCCTCCTTCCCCCACAGGGAAAAAAAATACCCGCTGCAATAAGGGCGAAGAATCCTTACAAGCGAGCAGCACTTCTAGTAGTGAGTGTAGTACTTACAACCGATAGGCGTGGACGGCGGTGGCTACGAAGACGGAGGGCACTCCCCCAGGCGGAGGAGGCTTCTGGGCCGGAGCGCCTGTGCCTGAAGCGAAACACAAAGAAAACACTCTTGTTGTACATTTTGCAGTCAGATGCGAGTCAAAACATCTGGAAGACCAAGCCAGTGGCCTCCGACAGTGGAGTGAGGAAGGGTCCCTATCTGTCTCGCTTAGCGACAAGAGATTTTGGACTCCGTCGTGGTTGAAAGTCGAAGGCTGCCTGTGTTTGACAGAGGGATCCCACACCGGCCCAGCGTTTTCAAAACTGTTATCCCAGCCGGATCCATCGGAGGGCGCCGTTTCATTCCCCCGCCGGAAAAAGCTGTCCTTGCTTAGGCATTCGGGATTTGGGCCAACGATTAATTTACCTGTGGCTGATAGGCTTTTCTTAGGCTGTTTGGGGGCTGTGTACTGGAAAAATTCATTCCCAGTACCAGGGGCTGTCTGGTCCATGCCGAAGAGAGAGGCCAGCCTGGCCCTGCAGAAAGAAGGGGAGGGGGGGAATGCCCAGTTAATAAAGAGAAATAAAGGTGAGAACTGGTAAAGGAGAATATTTGTGGCTCAGGATTGAAATGAGGGGTCCTTGGTGCTCTCTGAGCTTGGCTGTTTTCTTGCAGACGTTTCTTAACCCAAACTAGCTAACATCATCAGCGCTAGAAGGGAGGAGGAGGAGGAGGAGGAGGAGAACTGTGGGGTCCTTGGTGCTCTCTGAGCTTGACTGTTTCCTTGCAGACGTTTCTTGACCCAAACTAGCTAACATCATCAGCGCTAGAAGGGAGGAGGAGGAGGAGGAGGAGAACTGTGGGGTCCTTGGTGCTCTCTGAGTTTGACTGTTTCCTTGCAGACGTTTCATGACCCAACTAGGTAACATCATCGGTGCTAGTGAGTGTGACTTGCTCCCTGTTTATATACAATAGCTCTGAGTTTGGTTATTTTGTGGCAGACATTTCATGACCCAAACTAGGTAACATCATCATTACTAGGAAGCTGATGATGATTAGTACTAGGGAGCTGATGATGTTACCTAGTTTGGGCACTGAAACCCTCAAATATTTTCTCCACAGCCTGGAGAAATACAGCCTGCTTAATGGTACACCCCATGTGGAATCTCTGATTTGCTTCAAACCAAGGTTTTTAAAGCTAGGAGTTTAAGGGGGGGGGAAACCCCACAAGATAGCCGTGACCAGCCGTAACCCTAAACCTAAATTAAATATGCAAATTTGCAGAATCTTCCGCCAAACCTAGACCACGCCCACTGGGAGCTGAAGCCAAACAATGAGGACCAGCACCATGCTGAGTCACCCTATGCCAAAGCATTAAAGAATCCCTCTCTGCTTTGAAATCCTGTCCTGTTTTCACAGTCTTCAGAGCTAGACACTTGTGTAGTCAAATCAATCGCCAAAGCTGAGAATTCCCTCAGTGCTAAGTCCAATTGCCAAGCCCAAATATCCAATCCTGGGCTAAACAGACACTCTCAATATTCTGGGACTGAAGATCGCAATTTTAACCATGCAACCTTCACACCAACAACATATCCAGAAAGAAAACCAAACCAACTGACCCGTGGGCAGCTTGCCAAAAATACTCGGTCCGCCATGGATTCGCCATGGCCACCTTCAGCTCCGACTGGCTGTGCCTGCGACAACCTCTCTCTCTTCACAACCTTCATGACTGTTTTCCTCAAGGATAATCACATTTTCCCCTCCTCCTCCTCCTCTTCTCCCATCTTGAAGCATCAGCAGCCAGGGGGCTGGGAAGCTAACAATGCAAACTCGAGTTTCTCCAAAAAAATTCTGAATTTGCACAAGATCAGGTCTCTGGAATTGCCGAGTGACCTTGGAAAGCTAAGAGGCGAGGATCTAAACTTAAGAAGGAGTCAGCACACCGTCGCTTGTAAGATCTGCTCTGGTCACCTAGCTCCTGAGAAAAATTCTGGACCTCAGGCTTTAAGAGGAGTTCAGATTCAGACAGATCAAGGATGAACGGAGTATTATGAAACCAGCCTGAAGGAAGAGGGCACCTATAGCCACGTGAATAAAAAAAAAAGAGACCGCCTTATGGTACTTAAAAATTATTTTACCTTCCCTGCAAAGCCGTTTAGGGAGGACTTGATTAGGGCTCTGTTCCCTTTTGCACTTAAAAAAAAAAAAAGCGAAATTTAAAAGAAAAAAGAACACACCGTGTTATAAAGGAAGAATAGCTAGCTAGCCCTCGGCTTACAAAAGTTTGTTTAGTGACTGTTCAAAGTTACAGAGGCCCTGAAAAAAGTGACTTACGGCTGTTTTTCACACTTAGGACCGTTGCGGCATCAAAATTCAGACTGACTCGCATTTATGACGGTCGCAGCGTCCCGGGGGTCACGCGATCCCCCTTTGCGACCAAAGTCGACGGGAGAAGCCAGATTCATTTAACAGCCGTGTTGCTAACTTAAGAACTGCAGTGACTCGCTTAACAGCTGTGGCAAGAGCAGTCGTAAAATGGGACAAACCCCACTTAACCACCATCTCACTTAGCAACGGTAATTTTGGGCTCAGCTGTGATTAAGTCAAGGACTACCTGTCAGGGGAACATTATCCAGAGCAGAGGCCTTGCCCGTAAGAGCCTCGCCATAGAAGAATAGGCTGACCCCAGATTGAATTCTGGGGCCTGGCACCTATACCTCTCCTTGATGGCAGCAAAAAGGGGTCAAAAATGCTTTATTTTTTTCCCCCAGTAGGCATTCAATTATTCAAAAAAACAGCCTATTCAGTATTGGGAATGTTTTGATTTGATAAGTGTTCTTTTTGTTTTTGATTGGTGTTGCCAGTGGGGTGGGAAAATCAGCATTTTGTGGGATCCCTGGTGCTCTCTGCTCCTCTTGCAGCTGGTTCATCACCCAACCAGGTAACGCCGTCAGTGCTAATAAATATTTTAAATAATAACAATAATAATAATAAAAGCGAGCGTTTTGTGCGTCCATAAAAACCGCAGCGCTTTCATCCCAATAAGGATGTCCCGGAGCGGCCCCAGAACAGGACAGCAGTTTCCAATTAAAGTCGAAGCCTTTCGTAGCTCTTCCCAATCAAGAAAACACCATCTTATTATCTCCTTCCCGTCCTGGAACAGGAGATGAAGGGAAATGAGACCATGTCCCGTGACGTGGTCTGGTTTGGATGGCAGGCCTGAAAAGCCGCCCCATCACATGGTTCCAATTTGCTGAGCCAGCTCAGGATGGGTGGAAAGGGGGAGAAAAAAGGAAGTAAAGCTGAATCAAAAGGAGCAGGAGGGTCTCCAGCTATTCTTGGAACCACAGCCAAGCGTTTTCTTAACTTAGCGCTCTGCAGACTTTTTTCTGGGCTACAATCCGCAGAATCCCAGGGCAGCCAAGTTCTTCCAATACATCAGCTCCCTGCTCCGTTTTGCGACCTTTCTTGCCACAGTTGTTAAGTTAGCAACACTTAAATGAATGTTAAATGGCTTCCCCAGTCACTCTGCTTGTCAGAAGGCTGCAAAAGGGGATCGCGTGGTCACTGCAACCGTCGTAAATATGAACTGGTTGCCACCCGTCCAAATTTGGATCACGAGACCGTGGGGATGCTGCAACGGTCGTTAAGTACGAACAACGGTCATAAGTCACTTTTTTCAGTCCTGTTGTAATTTCGAACGGTCACTAAACAAACTGTTGTAAGTCAAGGACTATCTGTATTTTATATCTGACTAAAGGATATTTATCACCAAATCTGAAGGGGGGGGAGAAGAGAGAGAGAGAGAGACAGAGACACTCTAGCTTTCCCCAAACTGAAAAATACAAGAAGTCCACCCAGCAAAGGCCAAAGGAACTCTGGGAATTGTAGTCACAGCTTATCTCAAAAGCTAGGCTGGGAAAAGCCGATACCTTCACACATCTCAAGGGTTTGAAATGCAGGGACCGTGTTGGAAACCGCCCACAATGTTTGCAAAATCTTGCATTTTGCAAATCCAGCTCTGCTGATCACAGCAGTGCAATTGTGGAGTTTCCCTAGTATGAAATTTCGTCCTGACTTTCTCATCCTGTTTTTTTCCCCTCCCCTCTAAGAATCTTTTCTATACAGAACTATCTCACTTTTTGAGTTAGGGAGCTTTCCCAGTTTTCTTTCTCTTGTCAGTGTCGCAGGAATTGAATTTAAGATTGGGTTGATCTAATAAGTCCTCACTTATTCAGCCCTGCTGAATTACTCTTAATGTAACCTACTACGTGAGAACAGCCCTCTCTCAACAGAGGAGGAGGGGATATGACACCACTTATCTCCTGTTTACAACACAGTCCCTTCAGCAGTCCCAAGAAGGTTCCACACCCATTTGCACTATTCAGGTGACCCTGAGGGCACAGATAAACCTCCAAGTGGCCTCAATGCCTCTCAGAGGGAGTACTAATGATCAGATGACTGCAAGGAATATAAATCCTTCCATCCTCCACCATTCAGTCAGAGCTGAAGAAGCTCTATTTAGAAATGTACTTTTATTGGGCATGGAAATGTTTTCACATGATGCTCTTCAGTAAAACAGAGAAGGGACTGTAGAGACGAGGTCCTCGATCATGTGCATACCACATATTTCCAGGCAAGCTTGAGGACAACACTGCTCAGTTCTGACATGTTTGGCTACAAACAAAGTCAGACCCTAGTTTTACCTTAAGCCCCTTTATGCAAACTAGGATCCCTACCTTGCAAGCCAAGAAACCGTTCTCTGCAACCACTTTGTGATGGAAAGCATGGCATGACCTGCAGACGTGCAGAGATGGTGGTTTGTGTAAGCTAGTTGTAGCTACGTTTTCATTCTTCCTCTTATGCCTTTCATTTCTTTGGCTTAGTATTTTATTCTTTTTTTTTTTCTGTGCTCTGCATGTTGCTTAACCTGGAGTAATGTAGGTATGCAGGTAAGTATGACAAGGCAGGAATAATCTCCCCCAACCCCCTCACAAACACAAACACTAATCTAATCAATACAAGCTTCTTTCCACCCAACCCTTTGCCCTCATCATTCTTGGTTGCACAACCTCCCAACCCGGCTTGCTTAACTAAGCACATTCTTGCGACATTCAGAGACAAGATAATTATTCTCCCCACCAACCTCTTCAATGCTGACAGACCACGCAACTACCAAGAAGAATCTCTCTGACACTATTGTGCCTGTTTACGTCAGTAACTGCCTCTATTTTTTTTTAAATAAGAATATAAGATTCGATGTTTACTCGAGCAACCCTGTCCAACCACGTTGCACAAACAAAGCTAAAACCGTCCTGGATAAATATATCGGGAGAACGCAGCTTGTGTGTCTCTAATGGAAAATTATGATTTTTTTCCCCACTCAAATGATTCTGTTCTCTTTCTGGAATTCAATTATTCCTTTACAAAAAGACCTTAAGAGATAAGACAACCTTTATTGTCATTTTTTACTGCGAGAACACCAGCACACATTAAAAATTAAACTCTGTTGTTGCCTGCTCTCAAAAGGAAGTATAGATCTATCCATACACATACTTCTTCCGCTTATTTTCTTCCCTCTCCTCCCCTCCTCCCCCATTTCGACCCTCCAACCTAAATGTCTACTGGGGGGCCAGAAGACATCTGGCTCCTGAATACAACTCAGAAGGTTTCCTTGAAAGCTCTCTGCACCTGCTCAGGAGCACCTTTGGAGCCCAGGAAGAGGGGGGGGCTGATCCAATATTATAGAAAAGCCCTTTCCAGATGCCCTCTGCGTATGCTCAGAAGCCCCGAGAAAGCTGGTTGTGATTTCAGACCCCTCCCCAGAATTTTAAACGCCTTCTGCGCATGCTCAGAGGCACCCTGGGGGCCGAAAAAGCCAGCTCTGATTTTAAGACACCCATCCCCCCCCTCCAGAAATTTTAATGCACTCTGAACGTGCTCAGAGGCACTCGGGGGTGGATGAATAGCACTCCCCTAAAATAATATATATATATTTTAGGGATTAGCCCCAGCAGGGGTGCTCCAGGTTGGCCCCTCAGCTTTGACAAGCGAACGGAAGTACCTAGTTCCTCTTCCGGTCCCGCCCACAGCCCCCCCTTTCGGCAGGGGTTGACCCCCTCCCGCGCTCTCACCCTCCCGTCGGGGACAGGAAGTCGGCATCCTCCTCCTCGGCGCCCCCCAACATTTTTTGGGGCCCCCGCCGTTCCGCCGCGCCCGGCTCCCGCGCTGCCACAAAGCGAGGCGGGGGGGGGGAGTGTCGTAAAAAGCGCCCGGCGGAGCGAAGCCCGGCCCACTCCAGGAAGCGGCTCCGAGACTACGGCTCCCGGGAAGGCCCAAGATTCTCCCCGCCTCCTTTTCTCCGCGCGTTCCTGCCGCCGCAAGATCCGAAAGCCGGGCTGGGCACGAAGGGGGCGGGGCTGCGAGGGAGGGAGGGAGGGAAGAGGAGGGGGAGCGACTCGAGCCAATCGGGACGTGTCCGCCGCCGCGCGTCCGCCCACGTGACGCGCCCGCCGGCCAATCCGCGCGCGGCGGGGGCCGGCCCCGGCTGAAGAGGGGAGACACGTCCGAAGGAGGTCAAAGCAGAGACGCTGCAAAGCCGAGACGGACGAGGCGAGCCGGGCGAGTGAGTGAGTGACCCACCGGGCTCGTTTTTTTGCGTTTTTGGGGAAATGGGGGTGCGGGGAAAGAGGCTTTCCCCCCCCCAGACACACACAAAATAACGCCCCTTAACAATAACTTACGACTACAAAACCCATAACTCCCCCCTCTGCGCCTTTTGGAAGCATGGGTTGTGTAGTCCTTCCGTTAAGTGCAAAAAAAAAAAAACCCTCCCTGCAATCCCCAGGGTGGAAAGCTGCTTTCATTTATTTTTATTTTGATTTGAAGTCTTTGCCACTGCCCTGAGCTGGGGATGATGGGAGTGGAAGTCTAAAGCATCAGGAGGAAAGTGGGTGGGAGGGAGGAGAAAAGAATGGGGAGGGGGGGTCGGCAGAGGGGGGAGTGGGGAGGGGAAAGAAGCGGCCATTGGGATCAGCCCTGTGATCCAGTGCTGGAATCCACCCAAGGGTTTTTTGGCTTGAAGGGCACAGAGTCAAAGCGTGGGGGTGGATCCCAACCCTGGATCGATCCCAATCTGGGATCGCAGCCTGATCAAGTGGGCTGGGCTCATCCCATGAGCCACAAGCCGCTCACTTCGCACCCCACTAAACACAGCAGCCGCCAACCGTAGCCCGTGTCCTGCAATTGGAGCAAGCCCGCTAATTTTTAATTGATTGATTTATAAAATGGATAGGCTGCCTGTCTTACCTCCAGGCCTTTTAATGGGCTTGAATGCAGGGAGGGGAACTAAAGAATTGCAATTGTAAGCAGTCCGGAGTCATTGAAGGACACAGGCAGCTGTAGAATAAATATTAAAAAGATATTGAATAAATAAACAAGGATGAAGATGTCAAGGAAGATCGAGATTGAAAAGGAACAAGGTATTGAAGGAGGAAACTCAACCTGAATAGATCCACCTATGGATGGATCCTATAGATCCACCGCCTTATAGCCCTCTGCTGAAATTCTCTACTGTCTGCTGTACAGCTTGACAGTGATGTGTGTGGTGGTGTGTGATAAATCAGGGATGTACACAAAAGATTCAGAAGTAGGGACAGTTTGTTATTATTGTGGGGACCTTGGTGCTCTTTAAGCCTGGTTGTTGTTTTTTTTGCAGACCTTTCATTATCCAGTTAGGTAACATCAGTGCTAGAAGGAAATGGGGTTTATGGAGAGGAGGAGGAGGAGGTCTGTGGGGTCCTGGTTGTTTTCTTGCAGACCTTTCATTACCCAACTAGGTAACATCATCAGTGCTAGAAGGCAGTGGGGTTTGATCCCTGTCTATATACAATATACTGTCACCTCAGTCTCTTCCAGTGTCAAAAGGGAAAACTATCAAAGGGGAGAAATTGAAGGAAGAACAAATTGGAGGAGGGGGCTTTCAGGGGTGGGGGTAACCAAGGTGGCTTGAGGGGAGGGGGTGTAGATGGAGGACAGCAGGACGGGAAAGAGAAGGAGATGAATGTTGGAGATCCTATTGGAAAAGAAAAGCAAATCAGGAAGATTTTAAGTAAATTTAGTTGAGAGTCTGGATTAGATAGATATGATAGATAGAGATGATAGATAGATAGATAGATGATAGATAGATGATAGATAGATAGATAGATAGATGATAGATAGATAGATAGATAGATAGATAGATAGATAGATAGATAGATAGATTGATAGATGATAGATAGATAGATAGATAGATAGATAGATGATAGATAGATAGATAGATAGATAGATAGATGATAGATAGATAGATAGATAGATAGATAGATAGATAGATAGATAGATAGATAGATAGATAGATAGATAGATAGATAGATAGATAGATGAGAGAGAGAGAGATTTTAATTCCCAGAGCCAAATTGCCAAACTCCTCAACTTCTGTTGATCCTTTTTGCCCTCCTTGCTGGCTTAGATGCTTCAAGAACTTCCCAATCTCCAGAAATCAATCCACATATATTAGCACTGGGAAATATATATTTCTCTCCCCCCCCCTCCCTATGAAGGAGTGGCACTGGAATGTTTTTTCCATCTCAGCTCTGAGGACTGCTGGATGTTTTCTGGAGAGGATGCCAAGCAAAGTTAAATAAACATTCCACACATCTCTCTCTCTGCAAGGCTCTTTCTCCCTTCTGGAGTGATTGTGAAAATGTCTGGCTGGCTGCTGAGAGTTTTCTCCAGCCCTTTGTGGTTTTGTAGGCTTCAGTCGGCTTGATTTAGCTGCAGTTTGTGAAATTGGGCTGTAGCTGGAGACTCACACCCCTTGTGTGCGTGTTTTCCAGGCATTTAGCCAGCTTCTTGACTTAGCTTAAGAGGCCTTTGGGCACAAAACTGGCTTGGCAGTTCTACTGGTGTTAAGCCTTTCTTTCTTTCTTTCTTTCTTTCTTTCTTTCTTTCTTTCTTTCTTTCTTTCTTTCTTTCTTTCTTTCTTTCTTTCTTTGTTTTTCTTTCTTTCTTTTTCTTTCCTTCCTTCTTTTTCTTTCCTTCCTTCTCTTTCCTTCCTTCCCTTCTTTTTCTTTCCTTCCTTCCTTCTTTTTCTTTCCTTCCTTCCTTCTTTTTCTTTCTTTCTTTCCTTCCTTCTCTTTCTTTCTTTCTTTCTTTCTTTTTCTTTCCTTCTTTTTCTTTCCTTCCTTCCTTCTTTTTTTTCTTTCTTTCTTTCTTTCTTTCTTTCTTTCTTTCTTTCTTTCTTTCTTTCTTTCTTTCTTTCTTTCTTTCTTTCTTTCTTTCTTTCTTTCTTTCTTTCTTCTTTTCTCCTCTGTGAATTAATTGTTCGTAAGTGTAATAAAAAACTCTTTCCAATGCCTGTTTAAAAACAATTCTAATCCCCTCCTCCCTTTGTCAGAAGGGGAAAACCAGGGCCTGCCTTCTGTCTCCTTGTTCAAAGGGCAGGTGGATTTAAACGAAGAAGCAAGACAGTTCAAATGATGCTTGCCAGTTGAAGAACTGTGGCAAGAAAAGTCGTAAAATGGGACAAAACTCACTTCACAACTGTCTTGTTTAGCAATGGAAAATTGGGGCTCAATTGTGGCTGTAAGTCAAGGACTACCTGTTTTGGCCTATTGCTTTAGCTGCTGCGTCAAAACTCTGGCAGTGAGGTGCTTCTGTTGTTCTTTTTTGCATTCCCAGGTTGTTGACCCACCCAGATCTATCTGATCTTAGGCTGTGTGTTTACCAGACACACAATAGCACAAAGCTGAAATCCACAGAGCGCCCTCCCTCCTTTTCCATTGCAGCCCTCTCTTGTTTCAAGAGCTTTCAAAGTGGCATTTCTGTTGAGTAAATCATCTATTTTTTGTTTTCTCTCCCCCTTCCTTTCCTGATGGGCAGTGAGCAAACACCAATATTTTGTGGCGAGGAGTTGGAACAAACGCTGAGTAGGTGTTACTGGAATTGCCCCGAGCAGGAACCAGGAAGAAAGTTTTTATCTATTTGCAACCGATCTGCTGGGTTGCTGGAAGCACCGCGCTTTTCTTCCTCAATCTAAAGGTAAATGAAAATGTAAAATGTACTGGTCTCTGTGCTGTCAGGTTCCTGAAGGAAAGACTTTTCTGCTAAATTTTAGCAGAACTCTGCAGACTTCAGCTCCTGGAATTCCTCATGTTGGCTGAGGAATTCTGGGAATTGAAGTTTGCACCTCTTAATAAGGGTGTGAGACTCATTTACCCAGGGTTCAGAGACCCTGGATAAATGGGTCTCTAGGATAAATGGGGACAAGGTTATAGAGCAAAAAGATTCTAAGTCAGGAAACAGGATGGGAAAGGAGCCTAAACATAGGATTATCAAGGAAATAAGCTAGGGTTTAAACATAGGGCATTCCCCCCCCCCCCCCCCAGAATAGTGGGATTCTCCTGGATGATCCATATGTTTGTTTTTTAAAAGCCAGGGCTGTATTATTGAAGGCAGAAGAAGACCTGACTTTACTGCATTAGCCCAAATAAACTGTATTTAAGCATTTGATGGGCTTTCTGAAAGTAGTATTAAAAGGGAGTTTTTTTCAGCTGTCGTGTGCTGGGTAGTTTTGCAACGTGGCAATAAGGTTGGGTGTGTGTGTGTGTGCGGGGACTTTAATAGATTGTCGGGATGGGCTCCTTGAATCACAGGCCATAAAGTGCTGGCAGAGAAGGCTCAGCAGTTACAAAGAGAGATTTCAGATGACCTCAACTCAGTGATCCAGGTCATCTTGTGACAGACGGCTCGAGTGGCTTTACCGAACAAGCAGCTAGAATAATGCGGGGCTTATTTCGGAAGAGAATCCTGGTTTGGCCTGCAGAGCTGTCTGGATTGGCTGTTTTTTATCCTGGGCAATACTTTTTCCCAAGCAGGATTTGGGGATAGGATAGAAACAGGTCATTCTGGCGATGAAGGTCCTCGCTTTTTTGACGGCTTGGGGGATGTTCCACAGCCCCTCTGCGCAGCATTGCCAGGTTATTCTCGAAAGCCGGACTTCTCCACGACGGCAGCGAAGTAGAGAGACTGCGAAATCCGTGCAGTTTCTCTGTTAATCATTTCTCCTGGGTGTACATAACGGAGGCTGCCGACTTGGAAGCCTGACAGTCAAAGCTTTGATCTAGGAAAACATTGCAGCAAGGGCGGGAGAGGATTTTCACCCCCCCTGGGGAGGCCAGGTTGGAACAGCAGGGAGGAAGTGTGTGAGGCAACTGGCTGGCTCTGGGTTGCCCTCCAGGTGTTTGGGGTGACAGGGCCATCCTTCCCAGCCAGCATGGCATCTGAGGGAACCGTTGACCTCGAGAATCTTTGTCTTCCCCTTCGTTCTACAAGGGAAAGGCTCCTTATTTCTTCCTCTGCAAACAGCTGATCTATCTATCTATCTATCTATCTATCTATCTATCTATCTATCTATCTATCTATCTATCTATCTATCTATCTATCTATCTTATCTATCTAATCTGTGTCTATCTAGTCTGTCTATCTATCTATATCTATCCATCCATCCATCTATATCTTGTCTATCTAATCTATCTCGTCTGTCTAATCTATCTATCTATCTATCTATCTATCTATCTATCATCTATCTATCTATCTATCTATCTATCTATCTATCTATCTATCTATCTATCTATCTATCTATCTATCTATCTATCTATCTATCTATCTATCTATCTATCTATCTATCTATCTATCTATCTTATGTGCAACCTAGAGCTTTCCAAAAGTTACAGTTAGTGCTTGACTTACAACCACAGTTGAGCCCCAAATTTTTGTTGCTGAGTGAGACAGTTAAGTGAGTTTTGCCCCGTTTTACGACTTTTCTTGCCACAGTGGTTAAGGCTTCCACGTTGACTTTGCTTGTCAGAAGGTCACAAAAGAGGATCCCGGGAAGCCCAGGACATGGCAACCGTCACAATGATGAGCCAGTGGCCAAGTGTCTGAACTTGGATCACGTGACCCTGGGGATGCTACGATGGTCATAAGGGTGAAAAACCGACATAAGCCACTTTTTTCCAGCGCCGTCGTAACTTTGGACGGTCACTAAATGAACCGTTGTAATCCGAGGACCTGTATCACCTATTGGACGACCGCTGAATATTTTCATTTCTTTCCTAGGCCGTCCCATTTGGGGGAGGGAGGTGTGTTGAAAAAGGAAGGTCAGAAACTGTTAGAAAAGACATACAGTTGTGCACTCCGGTTGAAAAAATACTCTTTCACACTCATGTGGCTGGATGGCAAGACCCCATGCGATAGACAGGGGTGTGCACTCTCCACAAAAGCATTCACGGCTATAATTGTCGTAATTACTTTTGTTATCAAGATTTATCTATTGCCCTTTGTTATCGAGATTTCTCTATTGCCCTCTTTACATCACCCAGCTGTTATCTCACACTGATAACTTCAGAATGCAGAAGATTTCTGGACACTCCCCAAACAAAATATAGGCATAAAAAGTCAAGCGTATATTCCATTTTTGGGGAGCGGCTAGACGTCTTGGAGAGAAAAAGGGGCCAAATAACACAAAAACTAAGCAGACACGCAGTCAGGCAAAACCCAGGGGAGAAGCAAGATAAGTCCAAAGGAACAAAGAGATCAAAGCCCCCAGCGTGTGCGTTAGTTAAGTTACAAACTGGGGCAGCCTCTTCCAGTAGTGAGTGCACGTAATTCCTCGACTTACGACGACAAACTGGGATCACGATGCCCATTGCTAAGCAAGGCGTTAAGTGAGTCCACCCTTATTTTGCCACAATTGTTAAGCAGATCCAGCCTCCCCCATTGACTTTGCTTGTCGGAAGCCAGCTGGGAACATCGCAAATCACAATCACAATACCTCTAGGAGTTCCCCGCATTTCACTGATATTGTCTTAGTCACGTAGAATTACAGTATAAGATGCAGCGCCGAAGGACCCACATTTTATCTCCTCTTAGGACTGGCCTTTGGGAGATGTTTTGCCAGACTTTTCTTTCAAACAGGATTCCAGCTACAACGGAAATGCTAGAGGCCCTTAAAAGAAAAGTCACTTTATTCTTTGCGAAGAAAGTGTCAGCGGTCATAATAATTAAGTCCGGCTGCTATTTCGTTCTTTGTGTTCAAAATTCCTGTCCGAAAGGCGAAACCCTCCTATTGTATCGGCATTTGCAGATACAACAAGGAGGATAAATTCATCTGAACAGGCGCATTTGGCAAAGGAAACGCTTTCTCAAGGGATAATCTCCTTACGTGCCTGGTTTGGACGAACAAGTTTTCGCCGTGGGAAGTTGTGCCCAGGTGTTCCATTTCTGTCCTTTTTATCAGGAAATTGGCCGTGATCCAGGGAGCTTGTTCAACCTGCCCCAAACTTTCTGCATATCCAGTCAGATTTTTGCTTTGTTGGTGTGCCATGACTACAAACAGGCATTTGAAGCTCCCTTTAAGTTTCTAGACAGTTTGGCTGTACAGGAAAGAAAGCAGCATACATATCCTGAATAAAATAAGCAAAAAAAAAAAGTCTATGATGATATGTTTTTCTGCTTCCTTTTCCCATGAGGAACATTGCCTGATCACTGGAGATAGGATTCAAAATATGTTCTTTTTCGTTTTCTATGAATGCATACAAAGCAAGATTTTTTAAAAAAAAATACTTTAAAAGAATGCAGCTGGGTTAACTCCCATCGGGATTGGTTTCTACAGATATTAAAAAAAATTGAAGCAGACTCCCTGAAATTGGAGGGGTGGGGGGCAGGAAACAAATCATTTTCAGAGATTGGTTAATAAATAGTTATGGTCTCAGCCTTGGATGTGGATCTTAAAGAGGCTGTTTCAAAAAAGGCTAAACAAATTTGTTTGCTAAACAAATGGTTGTAAGTCAAGGATTATCTGTAGAGGAGGGATCACCGAGTCAGCCTCTTTCATTTTGAAAGCAATATTTATTTATTTTTTTAGTAAAGGCAAGTTTAAGAAGTAGGCTGCCGATACGACCATCATGTCTAAGGGTTCAAAATCCCCAGAGGAGAGATTTTATCTAGAAGATCTGCTTAAGATTTGGTTTTAATCAAAAGCAATTTTAGAATGTTTCCCTCTCAGCCCTGAAGGCATCCATTAATGACACCTAACGTGTTATCAGCTGCCAAAATGGTAATTGCTAAGAACCAGAAAAATCAGTTCCATTCCATGAACCGATTAATAAAATCTGACAAAATAGCAGAGATACCGTACTTGCTACGTGGTTAGACAGAGAGATCTTGACGGCAAGAATGCTACGTGATTGAAAGGACAGGATTCTCCTCAATCTTTGTAACTTTATGGAGCTGGTTATGCCGGGGTTCTCCACCTGTCTGCAACTAAGATGGAGTTGCAATATGTCATCAGCGATAAACATCAGGTCACCCTGCCTTTTGAATCCTTTCCAGTTTTCCAAACATCAAAGTCCGAGAAACTATAAATGAAGGATCTGCTGATAGTCTCCACCTTAACCATTAGAGATGAGGGAGGGAGGGAGGGAAGGAAGGAAGGAAAGAAAGAAAGAAGGAAGGAAAAGAAAGAAAAAGGAAAAAATGAAAGAGAAAGAAAGAGAGAGGGAAGGAAGGAAGGGAGGAAAAGAAAAAAGGAAAGAAAGAAAGAGAGGAAAGGAAGGAAAAGAAAGAAAGAGAAGGAAGAAAAAAAGGAAAGAGAAAGAAAGAGAGGAAAGGAAGGAAAAGAAAAAAGGGAAGAAAAGAAGGAAGAAAAAGAGACAAAGGAAAGAGAAAGAAAGAGAGAGGAAAGGAAGGAAGGAAAAGAAAAAAGGAAAGAGAAAAGAAAGAAAGAAAAAGAGAGAGAAAGAAAAGAGAAAATAATAGATGAAGGTTCCCCCTAGCTTGAAGCAGCAGTTGGCAAAATTGTCCAAGGTCTGCTCAGCTACCTGCCCCATCTCTCCCCTGCCGTCAGCTCAACCTTACAAATTGCTCCTGTTTTTTCTTTCTCCAGTTTGAGGCTGGTGATCGCCAGTGATGGGATTAAATTAATTAGATTTCTGTCCCTTCTGTCTGCTTATCACCTCCAGCTTAATGCATTTAGAGGCCAAGGAGAACGGCACTGTTCTGAGAAGGGAGACATCCATTGCTGGGGGCGCTCGGAGGCCTTTTCGCTCTACACAACCTAATGTGATTGAAGAGACCGGTTTCCAATAAAATTAGGAGCTATCAAGGACGACAGTGGCTTTTCACGGGGTTTGGCTCTCGAGTTAATTCAATTTCAAATGCAGCTCGAGCACAGCTGAGGCCCGCGGCAGTCTGCTTTCACTTTATCAACTGCTTCTTAGGCTGTCTGCGGCTTCTCAGTAGAAAATGGATTTTCGAAAGAGATCCTCGAGTCTTTAAACTTGTTTTCATCCAAGCTAGGTCAAGAGCGGCTCATTGTTTTGGAGAAGAATATTTGTACTGTAGCTTGGCATTGAAATGTGAGGTCTTTGGTGCTCTTTGAGTTTGGTGACTATCTTAAGAGACGTTTCATTACCAGACCAGGTAACAGCATCAGTGCTAGAAGGGTGTGAGGTGTGTGGACAGGAGGAGGAGGGCTGTGGGCTCCTTGGTGTTCTCTGAACTTGGTTGCTTTCTTGCAGGCGTTTCATTACCAAACTAGGTAACATCATCAGCGCTGGAAGGGAATGGGGTGTGTGGAGTGGAGGAGGAGAGGAGGAGGAAGGGGTGGGCTGCTTTCTTGCGGGCGTTTCATTGCCACACCAGGTAACATCACCAGCGCATGAATGGTTATGTTTTTCTAACACCAGCAAATGGATTTTCCAGGCTTTCTCCTGTCACTCGAGAACCCAGATGGACCTTCCTGAGCATCACGCCCATATGGCCCACATGGACCACAACATGAGTGACTCAGCCAGCCCCACCCTGGATCCTCATGCCCACCATCACCCCACAAGTGGCCCTGGACACGCGCATGGAGGAATGATGGTAAGGGGTGTTCACGCTGTAGGGCTAAGCCTGAAGCAAGGCTTCTCCTTACCCGGCCTTCCATTCTCCTTCTCACCCTATCCGTCAGTCAAAATAATACTACTACTAATAATCATCATCCTCATAATGATGATGACGACGATCGGTAGACAAAAATGCTATTTTACACAGACTCCTTTTCTCTCTGGACAGGATATGACCTTCCACTTCAGCTATCAAAACGTTCCCTTGCTGTTTTCTGGGCTTGTCATCAATACGCCCGGAGGTGAGTGAGGGGGCAGCAGGCCTGGGGGAAAACAAAACCCAGAAAAATTGGGGGGAAATTTGCAACCTGGAATTAAGTAGAAACCTCATGACAATTAATCGGTGGAACAGAAGTTGTGGGTGCTCTAACATTGGAGGTTTTCAAGAAGAGACTGGACAGCCATTCGTCTGAAATGATAAAGGGTCTCCTGCTTATGCAGAGGGTTGGACTAGAAGACCTCCAAGGTCCCTTCCAACTCTCTCTCTTATTCTGTTGAGATTCCTAACCTACATGGCATGGTCTAGTCCAGAGGTCCTCAACCTTTTGGGCACCAGGGACCGGTTCCGTGGAGAGAGGTTTTTCCACGGACCAGAGGGTGCGTGGTTTTGTGTGCTGCCTGTATCCCACGGATGGGGCTTTGCTTGTTTGTGCATGTTGCTGGCATGCCACGGCCCAATACCGGTCCACGGACCTGGGGTTGGGGACCCCTGGTCTAGTCTACCTCTTGTTAAGTTTTCCAGCAATCTTAGGATCTCCAACAGTGCCCCTCTTAATCTCCGTGCATTGGAAGTCTCATGAAATATATTCCCAACGGCTCCGGATGGTGCCAGGCAAGTTGCTCTAGAGATAATACGTCTTAATAAATTTCATCTCTTGCCCGCAGAAATGGCCGGTGCCTTCGTGGCTATTTTCTTCCTGGCCATGTTCTACGAGGGATTGAAGATTGGCCGGGAGAGTCTCCTGCGGAAGTCGCAAGTCAGCATCCGTTACAACTCCATGCCTCTCCCGGGGCCCAACGGGACCGTCCTGATGGAGACGCACAAAACGGTTGGGTGAGCACACACGTGGCTGTTCAGCTGCGAGACGAAACACAAGGAAGGGAGCTGGAGAACATAGCTAAGCCAGACTCTCGTGAGAACGCAAGAGCCGTGTTTTCTAGGGAAGCCGTCCTGGGTCTAAAGTGTCAACACTGGGCGTTTATAAAAGGTTTCCTTTTGATCCCTTTTAAGCTTCCTCCTTTGCTGTTTCAGCAAAGAAGTTGGAGTTGTATTATTCTTGCATGCCGCTGGCAACAGGCTAGAAACCAGGAGACTGGGAATTCTAGTCCCACTTTAGGCATAAAAGCCAGAGGGCTGACTTAGGGCCAATCACTGAGAGATGGAGAGTGCTAGTCCCACCATAGGCATGGAAGGCGGCTGGGTGACTTTGGGCCAATCACCAGGAGACTGGGAGCTCTAGTCCCGCCTTAGCCATCAAAGCTGGCTGGGTGACTTTGGCCAATCACCAGGAGACTGGGAGCTCTAGTCCCGCCTTAGCCATCAAAGCCGGCTGGGGGACTTTGGGCCAATCACCAGGAGACTGGGAGCTCTAGTCCCGCCTTAGCCATCAAAGCCGGCTGAGGGACTTTGGGCCAATCACCAGGAGACTGGGAGCACTAGTCCCGCCTTAGCTATCAAAGTTGGCTGGGGGACTTTGGGCCAATCACCAGGAGACTGGGAGCACTAGTCCCGCCTTAGCCATCAAAGCTGGCTGGGGGACTTTGGGCTAGTTCCTCCCTCTCAGGGTTGTTGTGGAGAAAATAGGAGGAAGGAGCATGAGGTCCATCCACTGCCTTGAGTCACTTATGAAAAAAACAATAAAGATGGGAAATAGATAAAAGCACCTTATCTTCATTTTTTCCCGTTCGGCTAGGCAGCAGATGCTGAGCGTCCCTCACCTCTTCCAGACCATCCTCCACATCCTCCAGGTGGTGGTCAGCTACTTCCTGATGCTCATCTTCATGACCTACAACGCCTACCTCTGCATCGCGGTGGCCGCCGGCGCAGGGGCGGGCTACTTCTTCTTCAGCTGGAAAAAGGCCGTGGTGGTGGACATCACCGAGCATTGCCACTAACGGTTCCTTCCGCTACCCCTTCAGCCTTCCGAAGGACCAGGTTGACTAGAGACATGCCAAGGAAAGCAGCCGTGGGACGCCCTCCGGTTTCCAGAGGGCCGCCCTTGTGCCTCCTGCTCCTCTCTCCCCACGTTTCCCCTCTTCTCCCAAATCCTTTGGGGCGGGGAGACTTCTGAGCCACAGGTAAAAGAGTCGGCGGCCGGCTCAGGCCAACCTACTCAGCACGATTGATGGATGCAACGTTGCGCACTTGATCAGGTTTTCTTTTAGTCCGTGCCATGATTTAAAGGAAGCTGGCAGGAGCTGAACCAGGCCATTCCATGGCCTTTTATTTGTGCTCCAGCTGCCTCGGTTTCTAGGAGAGGGCGAGGAACACAAGAGCGGGTCTCCCTTCAAGAGAAGTAGGCACCCACCACCGCAATCTCTCCCGAGGCCAGTATGTGTGATCGGCAATCTAGCAAGTGCCAACGCTGCCCGTCCCTCTTTCCTTGAGAGAAGTCAGCTCTGCTTTTGCCAACTGCGTTTCACAGCTGCCAAACAGTTGTGTGGATTTGGTTCTAGGAAGCCATTGTCTTTGACCCAGGAAGGTTTTTAGGGCCTCTTCTTCTCCTGTAGCTGCTCCGGGGTGGAAAGGAACCCTTTGCCCATTACAGTACCCATTTCTAACCGTGACGTGCTTGGTGCAAAAATAATGGGGAAACAAGTATGATTTTTTTAAACATATATGTATATTTTAAATAAACCTGCAGTACAAGGGTTTTAAGGTGGTTTTTTTTTTTATTTTCAGGCTGACATCTTTTTCTCTCTCTTAAACATTAAACCTAATTGTCATGTCCTTCTTAAGACCCCAGTGGCTTCAGACAAAGCTGGGATACAGGTTTTAGGCAGAGTATGACCCATCTCTCCTGCTTTAGGTGGGGGATTTCCTTTTACTGGGGTAGTTACTATGCTTTTTTCATCTTGCATAAATGCTAGTTGTTTATTGGTCTGTCTGTCTGTCTCTCTCTCTCACACACACACACACACCCATGGATGTGGTTGTTAGATATCCCAACTCACATTTTCAAGCTGTTGAGGATGTCCTGCAAAAAAAATTACTTCCTAGATTAGGTGAAATGGTTGCTTTTTGAATAGAATCATTTGTTTCTTGAGCTCCTAATTCTGGGCAAGGGTGAAATTGAGAAATCCCAGCAAACATCCTTCGGCAATTAAATGCAGAAAATTACCTTTGTCGTCTGCTTGTACCAACCGTGATAATCAACCTTCAGTTTAGCTTGTCGCTGACCTCAGGCACAAATTTAAAAGTAGAAACAATAGACCAGTCGCCTGTCAATCATTTAATGTAGCATTGTCAATTAACATAGGTTGTTTCAGCCGCATGCCGGTTTAGACTACCGTAGCTTCACCATGTTTTATCCAGTTGGTTGTTTCAGTATGCTGTCTTAAGATTAATTTAACCATGGTTTGTTCAATTAACTCAGCTTTCCAGGTTCACCCAAAGTGGTGCCATGTCATGCAAACTAGCCTAAAATGAAGTTGGGTAGTTTTGTTGTCCAATCTTATCATGTGAACACAATCAGCGAGTCCTGTTAGAGCTCAAACAGGTCTTCAAGAAGAGAACCTTTAGTATTATTTTTTTTTAAAAAAAAAAATTGGTTTGAAATGCATCGGAGGACGAGGCTCAGGGGCTGCTGGTCTTGATGGCTGTTTTCTACCTCCTGAATGGCAAACAGCAGCAGAGGGGGGGGGGAATTTACTTTTGAATCATGCCTGGGAGTATTTTAGGCACAACTGGATGGCCACTGGGAGACCCACAATGCCCGCAAAATTTGTCCTGTAAGAATTCAGCTTGTGGGATGATACCATTCTCTCCTTGTAAGGAAGTAGAGGCAGGGCTGAGGTTGCTGGGCTGTGTAGTTCAGCATTACCTGGAGGAGCAGAGATTCTTGCTTTGACTTTTAATTCCTTCCATGGAAGGAAGGGAGTGGAATCTGGATTAACATTCATACTAAGAAATCAAACTTTTTTGTTTTTTTTTTAAACCATCTGCCCGAGAGGGAAAAGTACACACAAGCTGAAGAACTGCAACCACAGGGAATCTGCAGCATGGTGTCACCTGATTGTAAATTGGCAGGAGGCTGGCATTTTGCTTTGCAACACAGCAAAATTGCACAAATCTTCCTCCAGGCTGGTTGGCTCTGCTACAATCTCTGCACTCAGAGCACGAAACAAAAGGATGGCATTTACCCAAACAGCGTGTGCCGAATAGTAAAAGTGGTAGCTGAATCAGCCTTCTCCCCCCCTCCCCCCCACCTGTACAAGTTTTTAGCCTCTCTTTAAAAAGGCACAAAGACTGGATTTATGATACATTTCATCTCAGCCATGAAATTGAGTTGGGTCCCGTGACATCTTTGGCTAATTTTGTGGGGCTTCAACCATGGCCAACTTCCTCTATAACTTGGCGTCTCACGTCCGTCTGCTTGCTTCTATCCATCCTGTGTAAACCCAGAGAAAGGAGTGGCTCCTTGGCTAATATTATATGAACCGTGTCAGAGTGCCAGCTTTAGCAACTGGATATTTTCTGTGTACGTTAATGGGAAGGTGGGAAAACACAAATACCAAATCACCCGCGGGCATCTTTCCCTTATGTTTGTCGACAGAAAAATCTTGTCTCATTTACAGCGGGCCAGGATCCACAGTATTGTTTTTTTTCCATAGCTATGTTGTTCTAGTCTCCCTCCTCATTCCTAGTATATCCATGAAAAAACATGTGCCTTAGCCGTATTGCTTCATCGGGCCGTGTAGTGTACTGTGCAGGATGTCTTATTTTAAATCCATAGCTGATGGAAGTGTATGCATCGGCTACCATTACGTGAATACTAATGATTTACGCTGTTGTAACTTCTAAAGTATAGACTAGTGTCTTAATCAAAAATGATGGACGTGGGATATGTTTACATGTCTGCCCTACGTGGTTCAGTAGAATAAAGAGATTCAACCCATCGGCTAGTTTTTGACTTTTTCTTCCCCCCCCCCCCACGACAATACCCTTCTCTCATACCTGTATCCATTTTCAAACCGAAGCAACAGGTTTGCACGTACACAGCCCCACACATAACACGCCCCTATACTATTATCTCAAACATAAGTCAAAATTTAATACGTTCAGTGTTACACGGGGTAAAATGCGTAACGAGGAGAATAAGGTCACTTCAACAGCAAAACCACTTTTAGGAAAAGGCGAGCCTGTGAGTTCATCCTTGTTGACTGGAGGGAGGAGGAGGGGGGTCTGCCCCCCACCACCACCATCATCACGCAG